>OU342744.1:380738057-381260413 GCA_910589775.1 Avena eriantha
AAATTGAAGTCTCAAATTTGTAATTTTTGTACTTGCTTCACAAATGGTTCCATGTTTTTGATTTGAGGGTTTAATTTTTGATTTTTTGAAACCAAAAACGGCTAGATACAATGCTAGCATCACTAGCCACTGGTGATTACACCCTTGTGCCAAATTTGAGTCCATTAACGATTTGTTAGAATAAAAACGTGGTGCACAAGTGGCTCTTTTTTGTAGGTCGAACATGATCGTTTACCAAACTACACCATATTTGAGAGTGGACTGCTAGGGGGACATTTGTTTTTCAAATTTTTCCCATTTTTCATTCAAAGTATTTGCCACACTAATGATCAAATTTAAAGGTTTCAATTGATTTGAGAATTTCTCATTTTTCTTTCAATCTCAAAATATTTGGTCAAACCGAGGTTGACCAGAAACTTTCGGAGAGATTGCGAAAGGCATCTGAAAGGTACAACTGATGTTATGGGGTCCCCAATGTGATGTACAACCACTCAGGCATGCCAAATTGAAGGTCTCAAATTGTAGTTGTTTTGGTACTTGCTTCACAATGGTTCTATTATTTTGAGTTTTAGGGTAAAATTTTTGAATTTTTCAAACCAAAATTGCTAGATACAAGGCTAGCATCATTAGCCACATGGTTATACACCCCTTGTGCCAATTTGAGTCCATTTGAAGATTGTTAGATGAAAACATGGTAAACAAGTGGCTCTTTCTAGTAGTCGGACATGATCATTGACCAAACTAAACCACATTTGAGAGTGGAATACTAGGGGGACATTTATTTCAAATTTTGCCATTTTTCATGCAAAGTATTGGCCACACAGTGATCAAATTCGAAGGTTTCAATAGATTTTTAGAATTTCTCATTTTTCTATGAATTTCACAAGGTTTGGTTAAACCGGGGTTAACTACAGACTATCGAGAGATTGCGAAAGGATCTGAAAGGTACAAATGCTCTTATGTGGTCCCAATGTGATGTGAAACCACTCAATCATGCAAATTGAAGGTCTCAAATTGTAGTTTTGGTACTTGCTTCACAAATGGTTCCAAGTTTTTGAGTTTGAGGGTTAAATTTTTGATTTTTTGAAACCAAAACGGATTGATACAATGCTAGTATGACTTGCCACATGGTGATACACCCTTGTGCCAAATTTGATTCCATTTGAGTATTGTTAGATGAAAACATGGTACACAAGTGGCTCTTTCTAGTAGTAGGACATGATCGTTGACCAAACTACACCACATTTCATAGTGGACTCCTAGGGGGACATTTTTCAAATTTGCCCATTTTTCATGCAAAGTATTTGCCACACAGTGATCAAATTTGAAGGTTTCAATAGGTTTTGAGAATTTCTCATTTTTTTATAAATTTCACAAGGTTCGGTCGAACCGAGGTTGAGCAGAGACTATCGATAGATTGCGAAAGCATCTGAAAGGTACAACTGCTGTTATGTGGTCCCCATGTGATGTACAACCACACAAGCATGCAAATTTAAGGTCTCAAATTGTAGTTTTTGTACTTGCTTCACAAATGGTTCTATGTTTTTGAGTTTGAGGGTAAATGTTTTGAATTTTTCAAACGAAAACGGCTAGATACAATGCAAGCGAAACTAGCCACATGGTGATACACCCTTGTGCCAAATTTGAGTCCACTTAAAAATTGTTAGATGAAAACATGGTACACTAGTGGCTCTTTCTAGTTGTGAGATATGATCGTTGACCGAACTACACCATATTTGAGAGTGGACTACTAGGGGGACATCTGTTTTTCAAATTTTCCAATTTTTCATGCAAATATTTGCCACACAGTGATCAAATTTGAAGGTTTCAATAGATTTTAAGAATTTCTTATTTTTCTATGAATTTCACAAGGTTTGGTTTAAACTAGGGTTGACCAGAGGCTTTTGAGAGATTGCGAAAGCATCTGAAAGGTACAACTACTGTTATGTGGTCCCAATCTAATGTACAACCACTCAAGCATGCAAATTAAAGGTCTCAAATTGTAGTTTTGGTACTTGCTTCACAAATGGTTCCATGTTTTGGAGTTTGAGGTTTAAATTATTGACTTTTGAAACCAAAACGGCTAGATACAATGCTAGCATCACTAGCCACATGGTGATACACCGTTTTGCCAAATTTGAGTCCATTTTAAGATTATTAGTTGAAAACATGGTACACAAGTGGCTCTTTCTAGTAGTCGGACATGATCGTTGACCAAACTACACCATATTTGAGAGTGGACTGCTAGGGGGACATTTGTTTTTCCAATTTTCCCAATTTTCATGCAAAGTATTTGCCACACAGCGATCAAATTCAAAGGTTTCAACAGATTTTGAGAAATTCGCATTTTTCTATGAATTTCACAAGGTTTGGGCAAACCAGGGTTGATATGAGACTTTCGAGAGATTGCGAAAGCATCTGAAAGGTACAACTTCTGTTATGTGGTCCCAATGTGATGTACAACTAGTCAAGCATGCAAATTGAAGGTCCCAAATTGTAGTTTTGGTACTTGCTTCACAAATGGTTCCATTATTTTGAGTTTTAGGGTTCAAATTTTGAAATTTTCAAACCAAAACGGCTAGATATAATACTAGCATCACTAGCCACATGGTGATACACCCTTGTGCCACATTTGAGTCCATTTGAAGATTGTTAGATGAAAGCATGGTGCACAAGAGGCTCTTTCTAGTAGTCGGACATGATCGTTGACCAAACTACAACACATATGAGAATGGACTGCTGGGGGGACATTTTTTTCAAATTTTCCCATTTTTCATGCAAATTACACACTGATCAAATTCGTAGGTTTCAATAGATTTTGAGAATTTCTCATTTTTCTATGAATTTCACAAGGTTTGGTCAAATCGGGGTTGACCAGAGACTATCGAGAGATTGTGAAAGCACCTGAAAGGTACAACTGCTTTTATGTGGTCCCAATGTGATGTACAACCACTCAAGCATGCAAATTGAAGGTCTCAAATTGTAGTTTTGGTACGGGCTTCACAAATATTTCCATGTTTTTGAGTGTGAGGATTAAATTTTTGATTTTTTGAAACCAAAACGGCTAGATACAATGCTAGCATCACTAGCCACATGGTGATACACCCTTGTGACAAATTTGAGTCCATTTCAATATTGTTAGATGAAAACATGGTACACAAGTGGCTCTTTCTAGTAGTCGGAAATGATCATTGACCAAACTACACTACATTTGAGAGTGGACTGCTAGAGGGACATTTTTTCAAATTTTCCCATTTTTCATTCAACGTATTTTCCACGCAGTGATCAAATTCTAAGGTTTCTATATATTTGGAGAATATCTCAAATTTCTATGAATTTCACAAGGTTTGGTCAAACCGGGGTTGACCCGAGACTTTCGAGAGAGTATGAAAGCATCTGAAAGGTACAAATGCTCTTATGTGGTCCCAATGTGATGTACAACCACTCAAGCATGCAAATTAAAGGTCTCAAATTTTGTTTTTGGTACTTGCTTCCCAAATGGTTCCATGTTTTTGAGTTTGAGGGTTTAATTTTTGATTTTCAAAACCAAAATGGCTAGATACAATGTTAGCATCACTAGCCACTTGGTGATACACCCTTGTGCCAAATTTGAGTCCATTTTAAGATTGTTAGATGAAAACATGGTGCTCAAGTGGCTCTTTCTAGTAGTCAGACATGATTGTTGGCAAAACTACACCATATTTGAGAGTGGACTGCTAGGGACATTTGTTTTTCAAATTTTTCCATTTTTCATGGAAAGTATTTGCCACACAGTGCTCAAATTTGAAGGATTTTGAGAATTTCTCATTTTGCTATGAATTTCACCAGGTTTGGTCAAACTGGGGTTGACTAGAGACTTTTGAGAGATTGCGAAAGCATCTGAAAGGTACAACTTCTATTATTATCTCCCAATGTGACGTACAACCACTCAAGCATGCAAATTGAAGGTCTCAAAATGTAGTTTTGGTACTTGCTTCACAAATGGTTCCATGTTTTTGAGTTTGGGGTCAAAATTTTAGATTTTTCAAACCAAAACGGCTAGATACAATGCAAGCATCCCTAGCCACACGGTGATACACCCTTGTGCCAAATTTTATTCCATTTGATGATTGTTAGATCTAAACATGGTACACAAGTGGCTCTTTCTAGTAGTGAGACATCATCTTTGACCAAACTACACCACATTTGAGAGTGGCCTGCTAGGGGGACATTTTTTCAAAATTTCCCATTTTTCAAGCAAGTATTTTCCACACAGTGATAAAATTCGAAGGTTTCGATAGATTTTGATAATTTCTCATTTTTCTATGAATTTCACAAAGTTTGGTCAAACCGGGCTTGACCAGAGACTTTCAAGAGATTGCGAAAGCATCAGAAAGATACAACTGCTGTTATCTGGTCCCAATGTGATGTACAACCACTCAAGCATGCAAATTGAAGGTCTCAAATTGTAGTTTTGGTATGCTTCACAAATGGTTCCATGTTTTTGAGTTTGATGGTTAAATTTTTGAATTTTCAAACCAAAACGGCTAGAAATAATGCTAGCATAACCAGCCACATGGTGATACACCCTTGTGTCAACTTTCAGTCCATTTGAAAATTGTTAGATGAAAACATGGTACACAAGTGGCTCTTTCTAGTAGTCGGATATGATCGTTGACCAAACTACACCACATTTGAGAGTGGACTACTAGGTGGACATTTTTTCAAACTTTCTCATTTCTCATGCAAAGTATTTGCCACATAGTGATCAAAATTCGAAGGTTTCAATAGATTTTGAGAATTTCTCATTTTTCTAAGAATTTCACAAGGTTTGGTCAAACCGGGGTTGACTAGAGACTTTCGAGAGATTGCGAAAGCACCTGAAAGGTACAATTGTTGTTATGTGGTCCCAATGTGATGCACAACCACTCAAGCATCCAAATTGAAGGTCTCAAATTGTAGTTTTGGTATGCTTCACAAATGGTTCCATGTTTCTGAGTTTGAGTGTTAAATTTTTTAATTTTTCAAACCAAAATGCCTAGATATAATGCTGGCATCACTAGCCACATGGTGACACACTCTTGTGCCAAATTTGAGTCCATTTGAAGATTGTTAGATGAAAAAATGGTGCATAAGTGGCTCTTTCTTGTAGTCGGACATGATTGTTGACCAAACTAGTCGATATTTGAGAGTGGACTACTAGGGGGACATCTGTTTTTCAAATTTTCCAATTTTTCATGCAAATATTTGCCACACAGTGATCAAATTTGAAGGTTTCAATAGATTTTAAGAATTTCTCATTTTTCTATGAATTTCACAAGGTCTGGTTAAACCAGGGTTGACCAGAGGCTTTTGAGAGATTGCGAAAGCATCTGAAAGGTACAACTGCTGTTATGTGGTCCCAATCTAATGTACAACCACTCAAGCATGCAAATTGAAGGTCTCAAATTGTACTTTTGGTACTTGCTTCACAAATGGTTCCATGTTTTGGAGTTTGAGGTTTAAATTATTGACTTTTGAAACCAAAACGGCTAGATACAATGCTAGCATCACTAGCCACATGGTGATACACCGTTTTGCCAAATTTGAGTCCATTTTAAGATTGTTAGTTGAAAACATGGTACACAAGTGGCTCTTTCTAGTAGTCGGACATGATCGTTAACCAAACTACACCATATTTGAGAGTCGACTGCTAGGGGGACATTTGTTTTCAATTTTCCCATTTTTCATGCAAAGTACTTGCCACACAGTGATGAAATTCGAAGGTTTCAATAGATTTTGAGAATTCTCATTTTTCTATGAATTTCACAAGCTTTGGTCTAATCGGGGTTGACTAGAGACTTTCGAGAGATTATGAAAGCATTTGAATGGTACAACTGCTATTATGTGGTCCCAATGTGATGTACAACCACTCAAGCATGCAAATTGAAGGTCTCAAATTTTAGTTTTGCTACTTGCTTCACAAATGGTTCCATTATTGTGAGTTCTACGGTTAAAATTTTGAATTTTTCAAACCAAAACGGATAGATACAATGTTAGCATCACTAGCCACGTGGTGATACACCCTTGTGCCAAATTTGAGTCCATTTGAAGATTGTTAGATGAAAACATGGTGCACAAGTGGCTCTTTCTAGTAGTCGGACATGATCGTTGACCAAACTACACCACATTTGATAGTGGACTGCTAGGGGGACATTGTTTTTCAAATTATCCCATTTTTCATGCAAAGTATTTGCCACACAGTGATAAAATTCGAAGGTTTCAATAGATTTTGAGAATTTCTCATTTTTCTATGAATTTCACAAGGTTTGTTCAAACTGGGTTAACCAGAGACTATCGACAGATTGTGAAAGCATCTGAAAGGTACAACAGCTGTTATGTGGTCCCAATGTCATGTACAACCACTGAAGCATGCAAATTGAAGGTCTCAAATTGTAGTTTTGGTACTTGCTTCACAAATGGTTCCATGTTTTTAAGTGTGAGGATTAAATTTTTGATTTTTTGAAACCAAAACGTCTAGATACAATGCTAGCATCACTAGCCACATGGTGAGACACCCTTGTCCCACATTTGTGTCCATTTAAAAATTGTTAGATGAAAACATGGTACACAAGTGGCTCTTTCTAGTAGTCGGACATGAACGTTGACCAAACTACACCACATTTGAGAGTGGACTGCTAGGGGGACATTTTTTCTCAAATTTTCCCATTTTTCATTCAATGTATTTGCCACATAGTGATAAAATTCTAAGATTTCAATAGATTTGGACGATTTCTCAATTTTCTATGAATTTCACAAGGTTTGATCAAACCGGGGTTGACCAGAGACTATCGAGTGATTGCGAAAGCATCTGAAAGGAACAACTGCTATTACGTGGTCCCAATGTGATGTACAACCACTCAAGCATGCAAATTGAAGGTCTCAAATTGTAGTTTTTGTACTTGCTTAACAAATGGTTCCATGTTTTTGAGTTTGAGGGTAAATTTTTTGAATTTTTCAAACCAAAATGGCTAGATACAATGCTAGCATAACTAGCCACATGGTGATACACCCTTGTGCCACATTTGAGTCCATTTTAAGATTGTTAGATGAAAACGTGGTACACAAGTGGCTCTTTCTAGTAGTCGGATATGATCGTTGACCAAACTACACCACATTTGTGAGTGGACTACTAGGGGAACATTTTTTCAAATTTTCCAATTTTTCAAGCAACGCATTTGCCACACAGTGATCAAATTCGAAGGTTTCAATAGATTTTGAGAATTTCTCATTTTTCTATGAATTTCACAAGGTTTGGTCAAACCGGGGTTGACCAGAGACTATGGAGAGATTGCGAAAGCATCTGAAGGGTACAACTGCTGTTATGTGGTCCCAATCTCATGTACAACCACTCAAGCATGCAAATTGAAGGTCTCCAGTTGTAGTTTTGGTACTTGCTTCACAAATGGTTCCATATTTTGGAGATTGAGGATTAAATTTTTGACTTTTTGAAACCAAAATGGCTAGATACAATACTAGCATCACTAGCCACATGGTGACACACCCTTGAGACAAATTTGAGTCCATTTCAAGATTGTTAGATGAAAACATGGTGCACAAGTGTCTCTTTCTAGTAGTCGGATATGATCGTTGACCAAACTACACCACATTTGTGAGTGGACTGCTAGGGGGACATTTTTTTCAAATTTTCCCATTTTTCATGCAAAGTATTTGCGACAAAGTGATCAAATTCGAAGGTTTCAATAGATTTTGAGAATTTCTCATTATTCTATGAATTTCACAAGGTTTGTTCAAACTGGGTTTACCAGAGACTATCGAGAGATTGTGAAAGCATCTAAAAGGTACAATAGCTGGTATGTGGTCCCAATGTGATGTACAACCACTGAAGCATGCAAATTGAAGGTCTCAAATTGTAGTTTTGGTACTTGCTTCACAAATGGTTCCATGTTTTAAGTTTGAGGATTAAATTTTAGATTTTTTGAAACCAAAACGGCTAGATATAATGCTAGCATCACTAGCCACATGGTGATACACCCTTGTGCCCAATTTGAGTCCATTTCAATATTGTTAGATGAAAACATGGTACACAAGTGGCCCTTTCTAGTAGTTGGTCATGATAGTTGACCAACCTACACCACATTTGAGAGTGGACTGCTAGGGGGACATTTTTAAAATTTTCCCATTTTTCATTCAATGTATTTGCCACACAGTAATCAAATTCGATGGTTTCAATAGATTTGGGGAATTTCTCAATTTTCTATGAATTTCACAAGGTTTGGTTAAACTGGGTTGACCCGAGACTATCGAGAGATTTTGAAAGCATCTGAAAGGTACAACTGCTGTTATGTGGGCCCAGTGTGATGTACAATCACTCAAGCATGCAAATTGAAGGTCTCAAATTGTAGTTTTTGTACTTGCTTCACAAATGGTTCCATGTTTTTGAGTTTGAGGGTAAATATTTTGAATTTTTAAAACCAAAACGGCTATATACTATGCTAGCACAACTAGCCACATGGTGATACACCCTTTTCCCACATTTGAGTCCATTTAAAAAAAATTAGATGAAAACATGGTACACAGGTGGCTCTTTCTAGTAGTCGGATATGATCGTTGAACAAACTACACCACATTTGTGAGTGGACTGCTAGGGGGACATTTTTTAAATTTTCCCATTTTTCATGCAATATATATTCCACACAGTGATCAAATTCGAAGGTTTCAATAGATTTTTAGAATTTCTCATTTTTCTATGAATTTCACATGGTTTGGTCAAACCGGGGTTGACCAGAGACTATCGAGAGATTGCGAAACCATCTGAAAGGTACAACTGTTGTTATGTGGTCCCAATCTGATGTACAACCACTCAAGCATGCAATTTGAAGGTCTCAAATTTTAGTTTTGGTACTTGCTTCAATGGTTCCATTTTTTTGAGTTTGAGGATTAAATTTTTGACTTTTTGAAACCAAAATGGCTAGATACAATACTAGCATCACTAGCCACATGGTGATACACCCTTGTGCCAAATTTGAGTCCATTTCAGTATTGTTAGATGAAAACATGGTACACAAGTGGCTCTTTCTAGTAGTCGGACATGATCGTTGACCAAACTACACCACTTTTGAGAGATTACGAAAGCATCTGAAAGGTACAATTGCTGCTATGTGGTCCCAATGTGATGTACAACCACTCAATAATGCAAATGGAAGGTCTCAAATTGTAGTTTTGGTACTTGCTTCACAAATGGTTCCATTAGTTTGATTTTTCGGTTAAAATTTTGAAATTTTGAAACCAAAACGGCTTGATACAATGCTAGCATCACTAGCCACATGGTGATACACCCTTGTGCCAAATTTGAGTCCATTTGAAGATTGTTAGATGAAAACATGGTGCACAAGTGGCTCTTTCTAGTAGTCGGACATGATCGTTGACCAAACTACACCACATTTGAGACTGGACTGCTAGGGGGACATTTTTTTTTCAAATTTTCCCTTTTTTCATGCAAAGTATTTGCCACAAAGTGATCAAATTCGAAGGTTTCAATAGATTTTGAGAATTTCTCATTTTTCTATGAATTTCACAAGGTTTACTCAAACCAGGGTTGACCAGAGACTATGGAGAGATTGCGAAAGCATCTGAAAGGTACAACTGTTGTGATGTGGTCCCAATGTGATGTACAACTACTCAGGCATGCAAATTGAAGGTCTCAAAATTTAGTTTTGGTACTTGCTTCACAAATGGTTCCATGTTTTTGAGTGTGAGGATTAATTTTTTGATTTTTTTGAAACCAAAACGGCTAGATACAATGCTAGCATCACTAGCCACATGGTGATACACCCTTGTGCCAAATTTGAGTCCATTTCAATATTGTTAGATGAAAACATGGTACACAAGTGGCTCTTTCTAGTAGTCGGACATGATCGTTGACCAAACTACACCACATTTGAGAGTGGCCTGCTAGGGGGACATTTTTTTCAAAATTTCCCATTTTACATGCAATGTATTTGCCACACAGTAATCAAACTCGATGGTTTCAATAGATTTGGAGAGATTGTGAAAGCATCTGAAAGGTACAACTGTTGTTATGTGGTCCCAATCTCATGTTCAACCATTCAAGCATGCAAAATTAAGGTCTCAAGTTGTAGTTTTGGTACTTGCTTCACAAATGGTTCCATGTTTTGGAGTTTGAGGTTTAAATTATTGACTTTTGAAACCAGAACGGCTAGATACAATGCTATCATCACTATCCACATGCTGATACACCGTTTTGCCAAATTTGAGTCCATTTCAATATTATTAGTTGAAAACATGGTACACAAGTGGCTCTTTCTAGTAGTCGGACATGATCGTTAACCAAACTACACCACATTTGAGAGTCGACTGCTAGGAGGACATTTGTTTTTCAATTTTCGCATTTTTCATGCAAAGTATTTGCCACATAGTGATCAAATTCGAAGTTTTCAATAGATTTTGAGAATTCTGATTTTGCTATAAATTTCACAAGCTTTGGTCAAATCCGGGTTGACCAGAGACTTTCGAGAGACTACGATAGCATTTGAATGGTACAACTGCTATTATGTGGTCCCAATGTGATGTACAACCACTCAAGCATGCAATTTGAAGGTCTCAAATTCTAGTTTTGCTACTTGCTTCACAAATGGTTCCATCATTTTGAGTTTTAGGGTTAAAATTTTGAATTTTTGAAACTAAAACGGCTAGATACAATGTTGGCATCACTAGCCACATGGTGATACACCCTTGTGCCAAATTTGAGTCCATTTGAATATTCTTAGATGAAAACATGGTGCATAAGTGGCTCTTTCTAGTAGTCGGACATGACCATTGACCAAACTACACCACATTTTATAGTGGACTGCTAGGGGGACATTGTTTTTTCAAATTTTCCCATTTTTCATGCGAAGTATTTTCCACACAGTGATCAAATTCGAAGGTTTCAATAGATTTCGAGAATTTCTCATTTTTCTATGAATTTCACAAGGTTTGTTCAAACTGGGTTGACCAGAGACTATCGAGAGATTGTGAAAGCATCTGAAAGGTACAACAGCTGTTATGTGGTCCCAATGTGATGTACAACCACTGAAGCATGCAATTTGAAGGTCTCAAATTGTAGTTTTGTTACTTGCTTCACAAATGGTTCCATGTTTTTAAGTTTGAGGATTAAATTTTTGATTTTTTGAAACCAAAACGGCTAGATACAATGCTAGCATCACTAGCCACATGGTGATACACCCTTGTGCCAAATTTGAGTCCATTTCAATATTGTTAGATGAAAACATGGTACACAAGTGGCCCATTATAGTAGTTGGTCATGATCGTTGACCAAACTACACCACATTTGAGAGTGGACTGCTAGGGGGACATTTTTTCCAAATTTCCCATTTTACATGCAATGTATTTGCCACACAGTAATCAAACTCGATGGTTTCAATAGATTTGGAGAATTTCTCAATTTTCTATGAATTTCACAAGGTTTGGTTAAACTGGGGTGACCCGAGACTTTTGAGAGATTGTGAAAGCATCTGAAAGGTACAACTGGTCTTATGTGGTCCCAATGTGATGTACAACCACTCAAGCATGCAAATTGAAGGTCTCAAATTGTAGTTTTTGTACTTGCTTCACAAATGGTTCCATGTTTTTGAGTTTGAGGGTAAAGTTTTTGAATTTTTCAAACCAAAACGGCTAGATACAATGCTAGCATAACTAGCCACTTGGTGATACACCCTTGTGCCACATTTGTGTCCATTTAAAAATTGTTAGATGAAAACATGGTATACAAATGGCTCTTTCTAGTAGTCGGATATGATCGTTGACCAAACTACACCACATTTATGAGTGGACTGCTAGGGGGACATTTTTTAAATTTTCCCATTTTTCATGCAACATATATGCCACACAGTGATCAAATTCGAAGGTTTCAATAGATTTTTAGAATTTCTCATTTTTCTATGAATTTCACAAGGTTTGGTCAAACCGGGGTTGACCAGAGACTATCGAGAGATTGCGAAAGCATCTGAAAGGTACAACTGTTGTTATGTGGTCCCAATCTGATGTACAACCTCTCAAGCATGCAATTTGAAGGTCTCAAATTGTAGTTTTGGTACTTGATTCACAAATGGTTCCATGTTTTTGAGTTTGAGGATTAAAATTTTGACTTTTTGAAACCAAAACGGCTAGATACAATACTAGCATCAGTAGCCACATGGTGATACACCCTTGTGCCAAATTTGAGTCCATTTCAATTGTTAGATGAAAACATGTTACACAAGTGGCTCTTTCTAGTAGTCGGACATGATCGTTGACCAAACTACAACACATTTGAGAGTGGACTGCTAGGGGGACATTTTTTCAAATTTTCCCAATTTTCATTCAACGTATTTGCCACACAGTGATCAAATTCTAAGGTTTCAATAGATTTGGAGAATTTCTCAATTTTCTATGAATTTCACAAGGTTTGGTCAAACCGGGGTTGACCCGAGACTTTCGAGGGATTGCCAAAGCATCTGAAAGGTACAACTTCTCTTATGTGGTCCAACTATGATGTACAACCACTCAAGCATGCAAATTGAAGGTCTCAAATTGTAGTTTTTGTACTTGCTTCACAAATGGTTTCATGTTTTTGAGTTTGAGGGTAAATGTTTTGAATTTTTCAAACCAAAACGGCTAGATACAATGCTAGCATAACTAGCCACATGGTGATACACCTTTGTGCCACATTTGAGTCCGTTTAAAAATTGTTAGATTAAAACATGGTACACAAGTGGCTCTTTCTAGTAGTCGGATATGACCATTGACCAAACTACACCACATTTGTGAGCGGACTGCTAGGGGGAGATTTTTCAAATTTTCCCATTTTTCATGCAACATATATGCCACACAGTGATCAAATTCGAAGGTTTCAATAGATTTTTAGAATTTCTCATTTTTCTATGAATTTCACATGGTTTGGTCAAACCGGGGTTGACCAGAGACTATCGAGAAATTGCGAAAGCATCTGAAAGGTACAACTGTTGTTATGTGGTCCCAATCTGATGTACAACCACTCAAGCATGCAATTTGAAGGTCTCAAATTGTAGTTTTGGTACTTGCTTCAATGGTTCCATTTTTTTGAGTTTGAGGATTAAATTTTTGACTTTTTGAAACCAAAATGGCTAGATACAATACTAGCATCACTAGCCACATGGTGATACACCCTTGTGCCAAATGTGAGTCCATTTCAATATTGTTAGATGAAAACATGGTACACAAGTGGCTCTTTCTAGTAGTCGGACATGATCGTTGACCAAACTACACCACATTTGAGAGTGGACTGCTAGGGGGACATTTTTCAGAATTTTCCCAATTTTCATTCAACGTATTTGCCACGCAGTGATCAAATTCTAAGGTTTCAATAGAGTTGGAGAATTTCTCAATTTTCTATGAATTTTATAAGGTTTGGTCAAACCGGGGTTGACCAGAGACTTTCGAGGGACTGGCAAAGCATCTGAAAGGTACAACTGCTATTATGTGATCCCAATGTGATGTACAACCACTCAAGCATGCAAATTGAAGGTCTCAAATTCTAGTTTTGGTACTTGCTTCACAAATGGTTCCATCATATTGAGTTTTAGGGTTAAAATTTTGAATTTTTCAAACCAAAACGGCTAGATACAATGTTAGCATCACTAGCCACATGGTGATACACCCTTGTGCCAAATTTGAGTCCATTTGAATATTGTTAGATGTAAACATGGTGCATAAGTGGCTCTTTCTAGTAGTCGAACATGACCATTGACCAAACTACACCACATTTTATAGTGGACTGCTAGGGGGACATTGTTTTTTCAAATTTTCCCATTTTTCATGCGAAGTATTTTCCACACAGTGATCAAATTCGAAGGTTTCAATAGATTTCGAGAATTTCTCATTTTTCTATGAATTTCACAAGGTTTGTTCAAACTGGGTTGACCAGAGACTATCGAGAGATTGTGAAAGCATCTGAAAGGTACAACAGCTGTTATGTGGTCCCAATGTGATGTACAACCACTGAAGCATGCAATTTGAAGGTCTCAAATTGTAGTTTTGTTACTTGCTTCACAAATGGTTCCATGTTTTTAAGTTTGAGGATTAAATTTTTGATTTTTTGAAACCAAAACGGCTAGATACAATGCTAGCATCACTAGCCACATGGTGATACACCCTTGTGCCAAATTTGAGTCCATTTCAATATTGTTAGATGAAAACATGGTACACAAGTGGCCCATTATAGTAGTTGGTCATGATCGTTGACCAAACTACACCACATTTGAGAGTGGACTGCTAGGGGGACATTTTTTCCAAATTTCCCATTTTACATGCAATGTATTTGCCACACAGTAATCAAACTCGATGGTTTCAATAGATTTGGAGAATTTCTCAATTTTCTATGAATTTCACAAGGTTTGGTTAAACTGGGGTGACCCGAGACTTTTGAGAGATTGTGAAAGCATCTGAAAGGTACAACTGGTCTTATGTGGTCCCAATGTGATGTACAACCACTCAAGCATGCAAATTGAAGGTCTCAAATTGTAGTTTTTGTACTTGCTTCACAAATGGTTCCATGTTTTTGAGTTTGAGGGTAAAGTTTTTGAATTTTTCAAACCAAAACGGCTAGATACAATGCTAGCATAACTAGCCACTTGGTGATACACCCTTGTGCCACATTTGTGTCCATTTAAAAATTGTTAGATGAAAACATGGTATACAAATGGCTCTTTCTAGTAGTCGGATATGATCGTTGACCAAACTACACCACATTTATGAGTGGACTGCTAGGGGGACATTTTTTAAATTTTCCCATTTTTCATGCAACATATATGCCACACAGTGATCAAATTCGAAGGTTTCAATAGATTTTTAGAATTTCTCATTTTTCTATGAATTTCACAAGGTTTGGTCAAACCGGGGTTGACCAGAGACTATCGAGAGATTGCGAAAGCATCTGAAAGGTACAACTGTTGTTATGTGGTCCCAATCTGATGTACAACCTCTCAAGCATGCAATTTGAAGGTCTCAAATTGTAGTTTTGGTACTTGATTCACAAATGGTTCCATGTTTTTGAGTTTGAGGATTAAAATTTTGACTTTTTGAAACCAAAACGGCTAGATACAATACTAGCATCAGTAGCCACATGGTGATACACCCTTGTGCCAAATTTGAGTCCATTTCAATTGTTAGATGAAAACATGTTACACAAGTGGCTCTTTCTAGTAGTCGGACATGATCGTTGACCAAACTACAACACATTTGAGAGTGGACTGCTAGGGGGACATTTTTTCAAATTTTCCCAATTTTCATTCAACGTATTTGCCACACAGTGATCAAATTCTAAGGTTTCAATAGATTTGGAGAATTTCTCAATTTTCTATGAATTTCACAAGGTTTGGTCAAACCGGGGTTGACCCGAGACTTTCGAGGGATTGCCAAAGCATCTGAAAGGTACAACTTCTCTTATGTGGTCCAACTATGATGTACAACCACTCAAGCATGCAAATTGAAGGTCTCAAATTGTAGTTTTTGTACTTGCTTCACAAATGGTTTCATGTTTTTGAGTTTGAGGGTAAATGTTTTGAATTTTTCAAACCAAAACGGCTAGATACAATGCTAGCATAACTAGCCACATGGTGATACACCTTTGTGCCACATTTGAGTCCGTTTAAAAATTGTTAGATTAAAACATGGTACACAAGTGGCTCTTTCTAGTAGTCGGATATGACCATTGACCAAACTACACCACATTTGTGAGCGGACTGCTAGGGGGAGATTTTTCAAATTTTCCCATTTTTCATGCAACATATATGCCACACAGTGATCAAATTCGAAGGTTTCAATAGATTTTTAGAATTTCTCATTTTTCTATGAATTTCACATGGTTTGGTCAAACCGGGGTTGACCAGAGACTATCGAGAAATTGCGAAAGCATCTGAAAGGTACAACTGTTGTTATGTGGTCCCAATCTGATGTACAACCACTCAAGCATCAATTTGAAGGTCTCAAATTGTAGTTTTGGTACTTGCTTCAATGGTTCCATTTTTTTGAGTTTGAGGATTAAATTTTTGACTTTTTGAAACCAAAATGGCTAGATACAATACTAGCATCACTAGCCACATGGTGATACACCCTTGTGCCAAATGTGAGTCCATTTCAATATTGTTAGATGAAAACATGGTACACAAGTGGCTCTTTCTAGTAGTCGGACATGATCGTTGACCAAACTACACCACATTTGAGAGTGGACTGCTAGGGGGACATTTTTCAGAATTTTCCCAATTTTCATTCAACGTATTTGCCACGCAGTGATCAAATTCTAAGGTTTCAATAGAGTTGGAGAATTTCTCAATTTTCTATGAATTTTATAAGGTTTGGTCAAACCGGGGTTGACCAGAGACTTTCGAGGGACTGGCAAAGCATCTGAAAGGTACAACTGCTATTATGTGGTCCCAATGTGATGTACAACCACTCAAGCATGCAAATTGAAGGTCTCAAATTCTAGTTTTGGTACTTGCTTCACAAATGGTTCCATCATATTGAGTTTTAGGGTTAAAATTTTGAATTTTTCAAACCAAAACGGCTAGATACAATGTTAGCATCACTAGCCACATGGTGATACACCCTTGTGCCAAATTTGAGTCCATTTGAATATTGGTAGATGAAAACATGGTGCACAAGTGGCTCTTTCTAGTAGTCGGACATGACCATTGACCAAACTACACCACATTTTATAGTGGACTGCTAGGGGGACATTGTTTTTTAAAATTTTCCCATTTTTCATGCGAAGTATTTGCCACAAGTGATCAAATTCGGAGGTTTCAATAGATTTTGAGAATTTCTCATTTTTCTATGAATTTCACAAGGTTTGTTCAAACTGGGTTGACCAGAGACTATCGAGAGATTGTGAAAGCATCTGAAAGGTACAACAGCTGTTATGTGGTCCCAATGTGATGTACAACCACTGAAGCATGCAAATTGAAGGTCTCAAATTGTAGTTTTGTTACTTGCTTCACAAATGGTTCCATGTTTTTAAGTTTGAGGATTAAATTTTTGATTTTTTGAAACCAAAACGGCTAGATACAATGCTAGCATCACTAGGCACATGGTGATACGCCCTTGTGCCAAATTTGAGTCCATTTCAATATTGTTAGATGAAAACATGGTACACAAGTGGCCCTTTATAGTAGTTGGTCATGATCGTTGACCAAACTACACCACATTTTAGAGTGGACTGCTAGGGGGACATTTTTTTCAAAATTTCCCATTTTACATGCAATGTATTTGCCACACAGTAATCAAACTCGATGGTTTCAATATATTTGGAGAATTTCTCAATTTTTTATGAATTTCACAAGGTTTGGTTAAACTGGGTTGACCCGAGACTTTTGAGAGATTGTGAAAGCATCTGAAAGGTACAACTGGTCTTATGTGGTACCAATGTGATGTACAACCACTCAAGCATGCAAATTGAAGGTCTCAAATTGTAGTTTTTGTACTTGCTTCACAAATGGTTCCATGTTTTTGAGTTTGAGGGTAAATTTTTTGAATTTTTCAAACCAAAACGGCTAGATACAATGCTAGCATAACTAACCACATGGTGATACACCCTTGTGCCACATTTGAGTCCATTTAAAAATTGTTAGATGAAAATATGGTACACAAATGGCTCTTTCTAGTAGTCGGATATGATCGTTGACCAAACTACACCACATTTATGAGTGGACTGCTAGGGGGACATTTTTTAAATTTTCCCATTTTTCATGCAACATATATGCCACACAGTGATAAAATTCGAAGGTTTCAATAGATGTTTAGAATTTCTCATTTTTCTATGAATTTCACAAGGTTTGGTCAAACCTGGGTTGACCAGAGACTATCGAGAGATTGCGAAAGCATCTGAAAGGTACAACTGTTGTTATGTGGTCCCAATCTGATGTACAACCTCTCAAGCATGCAATTTGAAGGTCTCAAATTGTAGTTTTGGTACTTGATTCACAAATGGTTCCATGTTTTTGAGTTTGAGGATTAAAATTTTGACTTTTCGAAACCAAAACGGCTAGATACAATACTAGCATCAGTAGCCACATGGTGATACACCCTTGTGCCAAATTTGAGTCCTTTTCAGTTGTTAGATGAAAACATGGTACACAAGTGGCTCTTTCTAGTAGTCAGACATGATCTTTGACACAACTACAGCACATTTGAGAGTGGACTGCTAGGGGGACATTTTTTCAAATTTTCCCAATTTTCATTCAACGTATTTGCCACACAGTGATCAAATTCTAAGATTTCAATAGATTTTGAGAATTTCTCATTTTTCTATGAATTTCACAAGGTTTGTTCAAACTGGGTTGACCAGAGACTATCGAGAGATTGTGAAAGCATCTGAAAGGTACAACAGCTGTTATGTGGTCCCAATGTGATGTACAACCACTGAAGCATGCAAAGGAAGGTCTTAAATTGTAGTTTTGTTACTTGCTTCGCAAATGGTTCCATGTTTTTAAGTTTGAGGATTAAATTTTTGATTTTTTGAAACCAAAACGGCTAGATACAATGCTAGCATCACTAGCCACATGGTGATACACCCTTGTGCCAAATTTGATTCCATTTCAATATTGTTAGATGAAAACATGGTACACAAGTGGCCCTTTATAGTAGTTGGTCATGATCGTTGACCAAACTACACCACATTTGAGAGTGGACTGCTAGGGGGACATTTTTTTCAAAATTTCCCATTTTACATGCAATGTATTTGCCACACAGTAATCAAACTCGATGGTTTCAATAGATTTGGAGAATTTCTCAATTTTCTATGAATTTCACAAGGTTTGGATAAACTGGGTTGACCCGAGACTTTTGAGAGATTGTGAAAGCATCTGAAAGGTACAACTTCTCTTATGTGGTCCAACTATGATGTACAACCACTCAAGCATGCAAATTGAAGGTCTCAAATTGTAGTTTTGGTACTTGCTTCACAAATGGTTCCATCATTTTAAGTTGAAGGGTTAAAATTTTGAGTTTTTCAAACCAAAACGGCTAGATACAATGGTAGCATCACTAGCCACATGGTGATACGCCCTTGTGCCAAATTTGAGTCCATTTGAAGATTGTTAGATGAAAACATGGTGCAAAAGTGGCTCTTTCTAGTAGTCGGACATGATCATTGACCAAACTACACCACATTTGAGAGTGGACTGCTAGGGGGACATTTTTTCAAATTTTCCCATTTTTCATGCAAAGTATTTGCCACAAAGTGATCAAATTCAAAGGTTTCAATAGATTTTGAGAATTTCTCATTTTTTTATGAATTTCACAAGGTTTGTTCAAACTGGGGTTGACCAGAGACTATCGAGAGATTGTGAAAGCATCTGAAAAGTACAACAACTGTTATGTCGTCCCAATGTGATGTACAACTACTGAAGCATACAAAATGAAGGTCTCAAATTGTAGTTTTGGTACTTGCTTCACAAATGGTTCCATATTTTTAAGTTAGAGGATTAAATTTTTGATTTTTTGAAACCAAAATGGCTAGATACAATGCTAGCATCACTAGCCACATGGTGATACACCCTTGTGCCAAATTTGAGTCCATTTCAATATTGTTAGATGAAAACATGGTACACAAGTGACTCTTTCTAGTAGTCGGACATGAACGTTGACCAAACTACACCACATTTGAGAGTGGACTCCTAGGGGGACATTTTTTTCAAGTTTTCCCATTTTTGATTCAATGTATTTGCCACATAGTGATCAAATTCTAAGATTTCAATAGATTTGGACGATTTCTCAATTTTCAATGAATTTCACAAGGTTTGGTCAAACCGGGGTTGACCAGAGACTATCGAGAGATTGCGAAAGCATCTAAAAGGTACACTGCTGTTATGTGGTCCCAATATGATGTACAACCACTCAAGCATGCAAATTGAAGGTCTCAAATTGTAGTTTTTGTACTTGTTTCACAAATGGTTCCATGTTTTTGAGTTTGAGGGTAAATGTTTTGAATTTTTCAAACCAAAATGGCTAGATACAATGCTAGCATAACTAGCCACATGGTGATAAATCCTTGTGCCATATTTGAGTCCATTTAAAAATTGTTAGACGAAAACATGGTACACAAGTGGCTCTTTCTAGTAGTCTGATTTGATCGTTGACTAAACTACACCACATTTGTGAGTGGACTACTAGGGGGACATTTTTCAAATTTTCCCATTTTTCATGCAACATATTTGCCACACAGTGATCAAATTCGAAGGTTTCAATAGATTTTTAGAATTTCGCATTTTTCAATGAATTTCACAAGCTTTGGTTAAACTGGGTTGACCCGAGACTATCGAGAGATTGTGAAAGCATCTGAAAGGTACAACTGCTGTTATGTGGTCCCAATGTGATGTACAATCACTCAAGCATGCAAATTGAAGGTGTCAAATTGTAGTTTTCGTACTTTCTTCACAAATGGTTCCATGTGTTTTGAGTTTGAGGGTAAATTTTTTGAATTTTTAAAACCAAAACGGCTAGATACAATGCTAGCACAACTAGCCACATGGTGATACACCCTTGTCCCACATTTGAGTCCATTTAAAAATTGTTAGATGAAAACATGGTACACAAGTGGCTCTTTCTAGTAGTCGGATACGATCGTTGACCAAACTACACCACATTTGTGAGTGGACTGCTAGGGGACATTTTTCAAATTTTCCCATTTTTCATGCAACATATTTGCGACACAGTGATCAAATTCGAAGGTTTCAATAGATTTTTAGAGTTTCTCATTTTTCTATGAATTTCACAAGGATTGGTCAAACGGGGTTGACCAGAGACTATAGAGAGATTGTGAAAGCATCTGAAAGGTACAACTGTTGTTATATGGTCCCAATATGATGTACAACCACTCAAGCATGCAATTTGAAGGTCTCAAATTGTTGTTTTGCTACTTGCTTCACAAATGGTTCTATGTTTTTGAGATTGAGGATTAAATTTTTGACTTTTCGAAACCAAAATGGCTAGATACAATACTAGCATCACTAGCCACATGGTGATACACCCTTGTGACAAATTTGAGTCCATTTCAATATTGTTAGATGAAAACATGGTACACAAGTGGCTCTTTCTAGTAGTTGGACATGATCGTTGACCAAACTACACCACATTTAAGAGTGGACTGGTAGGGGGACATTTTTTCAAATTTTCCCAATTTTCATTAGACGTATTTGCCACAGAGTGATCAAATTCTAAGGTTTCAATAGATTTGGAGAATTTCTCAATTTTCTATGAATTCATAAGGTTTGGTCAAACCGGGGTTGACCCGAGACTTTCAAGGGATTGCCAAAGCATCTGAAAGGTATAACTTCTCTTATGTGGTCCAACTATGATGCGCTACCACTCAAGCATGTAAATTGAAGGTCTCAAATTGTAGTTTTCGTACTTGCTTAACCAATGGTTCCATGTTTTTAAGTTGAAGGGTTAAAATTTTGATTTTTTTCAAACCAAAACGGCTAGATACAATGCTAGCATCACTAGCCAGATGGCGATACACCGTTGTGCCAAATTTGAGTCAATTTGAAGATTGTGGGATGAAAATATAGTGCACAAGTGGCTCTTTCTAGTAGTCGGACATGATCGTTGACCAAACTACACCATATTTGAGAGTGGACTGCTAGGGGGACATTTGTTTTTCAAAATTTCCAATTTTTCATGCAAAGTATTTGCCACACAGTGATCAAATTCAAAGGTTTTAACAGATTTTGAGAATTTCGCATTTTTCTATGAATTTTACAAGGTTTGGTCAAACTGGGGTTGACCAGAGACTTTCGAGAGATTGTGAAAGAATGTGAAAGGTACAACTGCTGTTATGTGGTCCGAATGTGATCTACAAGAACTCAAGCATGCAAATTGAAGGTCTCAAATTGTAGTTTTGGTACTTGCTTCACAAATCATTCCATTATTTTGAGTTTTAGTGTTAAAATTTTAAAATTTGCAAACCAAAACAGCTAGATACAATGCTAGCATCACTAGCCATATGGTGATACACCCTTATGCCAAATTTGAGTCCATTTGAAGATTGTTAGATGAAAACATGGTGCGCAAGTGGCTCTTTCTAGTTGTCAAACATGATCGTTGACCAAACTACACCACATTTGAGAGTGGACTCCTAGGGGGACATTTTTTTCAATATTTCCCATTTTTCATGCAAAGTATTTGCCACAAAGTGATCAAATTCGAAGGTTTCAATAGATTTTGAGAATTTCTCATTTTTCTATGAATTTCACAAGGTTTGCTCAAACTGGGGTTGACCAGAGACGATGGAGAGATTGTGAAAGCATCTAAAAGGTACAACTGCTGGTACGTGGTTCCAATGTGATGTACAACCACTCAAGCATGCAAATTGAAGGTCTCAAATTGTAGTTTTCATACTTGCTTCACAAATGGTTCCATGTTTTTGAGTGTGAGGATTAATTTTTTGATTTTTTGAAACCAAAACGGCTAGATACACTGCTAGCATCACTAGCCACATGGTGATACACCCTTGTGCCAAATTTGAGTCCATTTCAATATTGTTAGATGAGAACATGGTACACAAGTGTGTAACATCCCAAAACTTTAATCCAAGCTTATCAAGATCCAAACCACCAAAATTGGGGTTAACAAAAACTTTTCCAATTAAATTATTAAAGCATGCATGTGTATTTGCATTTAAATTAGGAGTTGATTTGCATTGCCATGATTTTGTGATCCATTACTGTAAAATGATTCTTAGGTGAAATAAACATCATCTAAATCATTCTCAAACTTTTCCCAAAGAAAAACAACTCAAAATGAATAAATGAAGTGAATGGTCATTTTGGCCAAATTAACTATCATGCCTACTTTGGCTATTCCTAGAACTCAAAACCTAACAGAAACAATTCTGGATCTTTGCACCCCTAGCTAGTACACATAATGAGGTACCAAGGCCCACTTTGTGATCTGCTAAAAACATTCAAATACGATTTTTAAATGACAGTTCAAAATCGGATCTATTTCATATGGGAAGATCCCACTAATTCAAAAACCACTCAAACAAGCTCAATTTTCAAAACCCAAGCACCCACAGAGTCTCAAGCTTATGCCTAGCACACCCACCAAAACTCTTCTCAAAATTCAAAAAGAATTTTCTTGTGGCCATTTCATCAAACACCTTGTGGACAGATTTCAAACAAAACCAAATTCACTATTTTGAATAGTGTTCTGGCCAAACTTGTCTCCCATTTGACCCCCTTTTGCTCCCATTGTCCCTAGATGATCTAACAAGGCCATTTAAACCCCCTAGTGACCTTGTCATGCCATGCCGAGCCCCACCTCGCCGGCCAACTTGGTCACCGCTGCAGCAGACCACCTCCCCCTCTCTCACCATGTCTAGCAGCTAGCCAGCACCTCACCGCCGCCCACTGTCCCCTCCCCGAGCCAGGCCTAGCCGTGGACCACCGAGAAATCCCCGCGCCCAGTGCCACCGCGCCATGCCGAGCACGGGCCAGAGCGTCGCGCCTGACACGCGTGCACAAACCGCCGCTCGACCGCCGCCCACGCCCACCGCATCAACACGACCCAGGGAGCATGCCGGACAGCCCCGTTCGCTGCCCAACGCCTCACAACCACCGCTCGCCGTGGACACCACCGCCTCTGCCGCTCAGAGCGCCAGCTCAGCCCGACCGCATACCACCGCCCCTAAGCCCGCATTCACTTCCTAGAGCACCGCCAGGAGATCGCGCGTCGATCGCCACCCTCAGCCATGCCGCTAGCAGCCCATAGCCATGTCGCCACCGTCGCCTGCCAATCCCTTTCGGTCTCGCCATCGAGCCTATAAAAGGAGGGCACCCCCAGCCGTTTGCAGCACACCACTCTACTCCCCTCACCTCACTGATTGTCCCACTCCTCTAGCCGGAGCAAGGGGAGCAGCAGTTCGCCGGAATCGCACCGCAGCAGGCCGCCTCTGGAGGAGAAGGGCGTTGCTGATTGCGGCCACCCCTGGAGCTGCCTCGACCGTCCCTGAGCTTGCCGTTGACCACCAGTATGTTTGCCCGCCTCGCCGTCGTCGCTCGAGCCCTGGTACGCCCCTATGCACCCCCACCGAGCCGTTAGGGTTAGAGCTCGTCGGCGACAGGTCCGTCGTCGACGACGATCCATAGCCGTTGATCCCCACTCTAATCCAACGCCCCACTTTGCCTTGTATCGCTTCACGCGTTATGAGCCGCTGACCGGTGGACCCCCCTGTCAGCCGAGCCCCACGCTGCGGAGTGACACTGGGCCGGCCCGTTAGAGTTTCCCGCGCGACCCAGTTAGTTTGAATTAGGATTTTCCTTTTTAGTTTAAACTTAGTTATGTCCTGTGTTTGAAAATCATTTCAGAGAGATCTACAAATCCAAACTGCATGAAACCAATTTTGCCTGAAAGGTATTGAAAAGATCTATCCAAGACCGTTGTATTTAATTCATTTAGAGTTATAGATCTCTCCTAGTAAAAATAATAAAAAGAAGCATTTGCACCTTGCAACATTTTTATAAAATCAACCAAGATAAATTTTGAGTTGATTCCAACTATCAAAAATCACATTTCACTATATCTATATGAACATGTAATAATTTTAAGGTTGACATGCAGTGACTTTGGACTAGTACCAAAATAATGCTATATAGGCATTTCTAGTCACTTTAAATCGTTAAATAATGAACTTAAACCAAAGTAATTATGATCCAACCCTTAAATCACATTCTCACATATTAGAATATGTGGTGATAACATGTGTCCACATGATCCCATATTTTAAGTGGTGAATATTTAATCTTAGTTAATTTTTCAATGAGTAGAAATTACTTTTCTAAAATAAAAAGGATGAAACTATTGAATTAAACTTGTAATGCTTGTGATGATAATAGATCATCAACTATATGCCTAAGAGTGCTAATTAGACTAGTTAAGTATTGTTTGGTGATTTCGTACTCCATATGTATTTATAGACGATAGTACCGACCAAGTCTACGAGGAGGAGGAGTTCTACCAAGAAGAAGAAAACTTCAACCACTGCACCAACCAAGGCAAGCCACCATTAACAATGGAAGCTAACACTTGCAAGTATAATTCTTAGCAAGCTAGGATTAAACTAGATGGTTTAGCAAAGATGCCTTAGGCATACTTTGGTTACACCACCTTGACTAGTATTTACCCCAAGTATTAATTTCAAGCTTTACTTCCTTTACTGTATACAAAGTTCTTTACTTGTTTAGAAGGTAGCATAAAGAGTATAAAACTTGACCTATATAGAATCCTTAGATGTCATTCTATGGCATGAGATTGATCCCATCTTTTCCACTTTAGTGAACACTCTTAACTTAGTACTTTAGAGTAGATAAAAACTTGAGTCACTTTAGATGGGAGCACTTGGTGAAAATGAATTATGAAAACCTTGGAATGATGAGTCATTCTATTGAGATGTTTTGACATGTGTCGAGAAACACAAATGGTTTATGATGATGAAAATGTTGAGGCATGAGCCTTGACCCTTTGATAAAACTGATGGTTGGATTCGGATGCGATACCATTCCAAATTTACCATACAACCACATTACCTGAATCGGTTAAGGCTTAGCCAGAAGTTTATATGCATTAGTATTAGTTCCCTCGTGGGAGAGGTTTGAGCTGAGGCTACCTCTCAATGTTTTCCACCTATGTAGTGCCCAAGATGACTGATGGTCATGGTTGGGAGGCCATGCTCATAGGAGAGGTGCTTATACTAGGGTGTGTAAAGGGAAGGTTATGTTTGATTCTCTGCATACTAAGTATGATGATTCAGGGTTATCCCTGATAGATGTATCGAATCTTGTGGTGAAAGTGTGCCACCTCTGCAGAGTGTCAAACTTTTCGAATAGCCGCGTCCGCGGTTATGGATAGTTCGAATGGCCATACTCTTTCGTTGTCAGATGTTTTCAAATGGACTTATGAAATGAATGATGAATTTTGACTTGATCACAACAGGGTTGTGTTTTATGACAATAGCTTCCCAACTTAAGTGATTCTAGAACTTTATTTTATCTTTCTTTGCTTCAGAACTCAGCTTAGGTTTCAAACTTAACTTTATAGTTAAACATAGAGTTTGCACTTTAACTTAGAATGATACTACTTGTTAGTGCTAGTTTGCGAGTACTTTAAGAGTACTCATGGGTTTTGTCCCTGGCTATTCTCATGGCCAGACTATGAAGGAGACTATCAAGATGATGGCCAGCAGGACGGTTATGATAACTAGGACTATCTGCCTTGGTCAGCATTCCATGTGCCCCTGAAGATGGACCCCACCGCTACACGTATCTTTTAATTCCGCTGCTTGTTGTGTTAAGACTGGATCATGAGATACTTATTTGTGTAAGACCTTATGTATGGTTTGTAATGGATGATGTACTGTGATATGCAATCCGTTATGTCTCGCAAAAATGGTAATCCTGGGATTGCGAGGTATGGCATACCGGGCATCTGAGATTAAAAATCCGGCTGTTGACAAAGTGGCTCTTTCTAGTAGTCGGACATGATCGTTGACCAAACTACACCACATTTGAGAGTGGACTACTAGGGGGACATTTTTTCAAAATTTCCCAATTTTCATTCAACGTATTTGCCACACAGTGATCAAATTCAAAGGTTTCAATAGATTTGGAGAATTTCGCAATTTTCTACGAATTTCACAAGGTTTGGCAAACCAGGGTTGACCCGAGACTTTCGAGAGATTGCCAAAGCGTCTGGAAGGTACAACTTCTCTTATGTGGTCCAACTGTGATGTCCAACCACACAAGCATGCAATTTGAAGGTCTCAAATTGTAGTTTTGGTACTTGCTTCACAAATGGTTCCATGTTTTTAAGTTGAAGGGTAAAAATTTTGAGTTTTTCAAACCAAAACGGGTAGATACAATGCTAGCATCACTAGCCACATGGTGATACACCCTTGTGCCAAATTTGAGTCCATTTGAAGATTGTTAGATGAAAATCTGGTGCACAAGTGGCTCTTTCTAGCAGTCGGACATGATCGTTGACCAAACTACACCATATTTGAGAGTGGACTGCTAGGGGTACATTTGTTTTTCAAATTTTCCCATTTTTCATGCAAAGTATTTGCCACACAGTTATCAAATTCGAAGGTTTCAACAGATTTTGAGAATTTCGCATTTTCTATGAATTTTACAAGGTTTGGTTAAACCGGGGTTGACGAGAGACTTTTGAGAGATTGCGAAAGCATCTGAAAGGTACAATTGCTGCTATGTGGTCCCAATGTGATGTACAACCACTCAATCATGCAAATTGAAGGTCTCAAATTGTAGTTTTGGTACTTTCTTCACAAATGGTTCCATTAGTTTGAGTTTTAGGGTTAAAATTTTGAAATTTTCAAACCAAAAGCGCTAGATACAATGCTAGCATCACTAGCCACATGGTGATACACCCTTGTGCCAAATTTGAGTCCATTTGAAGATTGTTAGATGAAAACATGGTGCACAAGTGGCTCTTTCTAGTAGTCGGACATGATCGTTGACCAAACTACACCACATTTGAGAGTGGACTCCTAGGGGCACACCACTCCACTCCCCTCACCTCACTGATCGTCCCACACCTCTAGCCGGAGCAAGGGGAGCAGCAGTTCGCCGGAATCGCACCGGAGCAGGTCACCTCTAGAGGAGAAGGGCGCCGCTGATTGCGACCACCCCTGGAGCTGCCTCGACCGTCCCTGAGCTTGCCATTGACCACCAGTATGTTTGCCCGCCTCGCCGTCGTCGCTGGAGCCCTGGTACGCCCCCTATGCACCCCCACCGAGCCGTTAGGGTTAGAGCTCGTCGGCGACAGGTCCGTCGTCGACGACGATCCACAGCCGTTGATCCCCACTCTAATCCAACGCCCCACTTTGCCTCGTATCGCTTCACGCGTTATGAGCCGCTGACCGGTGGACCCCCTGTTAGCCGAGCCCCACGCTGCGGAGTGACACTGGGCCGGCCCGTTAGAGTTTCCCGCGCGACCCAGTTAGTTTGAATTAGGATTTTCCTTTTTAGTTTAAACTTAGTTCTGTCCTATGTTTGAAAATCATTTCAGAGAGATTTACAAATCCAAACTGCATGAAACCAATTTTTCCTGAAAGGTATTGAAAAGATCTATCCAAGACCGTTGTATTTAATTCATTTAGAGTTATAGATCTCTCCTAGTAAAAATAATAAAACAGAAGCATTTGCACCTTGCAACATTTTTATAAAATCAACCAAGATAAATTTTGAGTTGATTCCAACTCTCAAAAATCACATTTCACTATATCTATCTGAACATGTAATAATTTTAAGGTTGACATGCAGTGACTTTGGACTAGTACCAAAATAATGCTATATAGGCATTTCTAGTCACTTTAAATCGTTAAATAATGAACTTAAACCAAAGAAATTATGATCCAACCCTTAAATCACATTCTCACATATTAGAATATGTGGTGATAACATGTGTCCACATGATCCCATATTTTAAGTGGTGAATATTAAATCTTAGTTAATTTTTCAATGAGTAGAAATTACTTTTCTAAAATAAAAAGGATGAAACTATTGAATTAAACTTGTAATTCTTGTGATGATAATAGATCATCAACTATATGCCTAAGAGTGCTAATTAGACTAGTTAAGTATTTTTTGGTGATTGTGGACTCCATATGTATTTATAGACGATAGTACCGACCAAGTCTACGAGGAGGAGGAGTTCTACCAAGAAGAAGAAGAAAACTTCAACCACTGCACCAACCAAGGCAAGCCACCATTAACAATGCAAGCTAACACTTGCAAGTATAATTCTTAGAAAGCTAGGATTAAACTAGATGGTTTAGCAAAGATGCCTTAGGCATACTTTTGTTACACCACCTTGACTAGTATTTACCCCAAGTATTAATTTCAAGCTTTACTTCCTTTACTGTATACAAAGTTCTTTACTTGTTTAGAAGGTAGCATAAAGAGTATAAAACTTGACCTATATAGAATCCTTAGATGTCATTCTATGGCATGAGATTGATCCCATCTTTTCCACTTTAGTGAACACTCTTAACTTAGTACTTTAGAGTTGATAAAAACTTGAGTCACTTTAGATGGAAGCACTTGGTGAAAATGAATTATGAAAACCTTGGAATGATGAGTCATTCTATTGAGATGTTTTGACATGTGTCGAGAAACACAAATGGTTTATGATGATGAAAATGTTGAGGCATGAGCCTTGATCCTTTGATAAAACTGATGGTTGGATTCGGATGCGATACCATTCCAAATTTACCGTACAACCACATTACCTGAATTGGATAAGGCTTAGCCAAAAGTTTATATGCATTAGTATTAGTTCCCTCGTGGGAGAGGTTTGAGCTGAGGCTACATCTCAATGTTTTCCACCTATGCAGTGCCCAAGATGACTGATGGTCATGGTTGGGAGGCCATGCTCGTAGGAGAGGTGCTTATACTAGGGTGTGTAAAGGGAAGGTTATGTTTGATTATCTGCATACTAAGTATGATGATTCAGGGTTATCCCTGACAGATGTATCGAATCTTGTGGTGAAAGTGTGCCACCTCTGCAGAGTGTCAAACTTTTCAAATAGCCGCGTCCGCGGTTATGGACAGTTGGAATGGCCATACTCTTTCGTTGTCAGATGTTTTCAAATGGACTTATGAAATGAATGATGAATTTTGACTTGATCACAACAGGGTTGTGTTTTATGACAATAGCTTCCCAACTTAAGTGATTCTAGAACTTTATTTTATCTTTCTTTGCTTCAGAACTCAGCTTAGGTTTCAAACTTAACTTTATAGTTAAACATAGAGTTTGCACTTTAACTTAGAATGATACTACTTGTTAGTGCTAGTTTGCGAGTACTTTAAGAGTACTCATGGGTTTTGTCCCTGGCTATTCTCATGGCCAGACTATGAAGGAGACTATCAAGATGATGGCCAGCAGGACGGTTATGATAACTAGGACTATCTGCCTTGGTCAGCATTCCATGTGCCCCTGAAGATGGACCCCACCGCTACACGTATCTTTTAATTCCGCTGCTTGTTGTGTTGAGACTGGATCATGAGATCCTTATTTGTGTAAGACCTTATGTATGGTTTGTAATGGATGATGTACTGTGATATCCAATCCGTTATGTCTCGCAAAAATGGTAATCCTGGGATTGCGAGGTATGGCATACCGGGCATCTGAGATTAAAAATCCGGCTGTTGACAAAGTGGCTCTTTCTAGTAGTTGGACATGATCGTTGACCAAACTACACCACATTTGAGAGTGGACTACTAGGGGGACATTTTTTCAAAATTTCCCAATTTTCATTCAACGTATTTGCCACACAGTGATCAAATTCAAAGGTTTCAATAGATTTGGAGAATTTCGCAATTTTCTATGAATTTCACAAGGTTTGGTCAAACCGGGGTTGACCCGAGACTTTCGAGAGATTGCCAAAGCATCTGAAAGGTACAACTGCTGTGATGTGGTCCCAATGTGATGTACAACCACTCAAGCATGCAAATTGAAGGTCTCAAATTGTAGTTTTGGTACTTGCTTCACAAATGGTTCCATGTTTTTGAGTGTGAGGATTAATTTTTTGATTTTTTGAAACCAAAACGGCTAGATACAATGCTAGCATCACTAGCCACATGGTGATACACCCTTGTGCCAAATTTGAGTCCATTTCAATATTGTTAGATGAAAACATGGTACACAAGTGGCTCTTTCTAGTAGTCGGACATGATCGTTGACCAAACTACACCACATTTGAGAGTGGACTGCTAGGGCGACATTTTTCAAATTTTCCCAATTTTCATTCAACGTATTTTCCACTGTGATCAAATTCTAAGGTTTCAATATATTTGGAGAATTTCGCAATTTTCTATGAATTTCACAAGGTTTGGTCAAACCGGGGTTGACTCGAGACTTTCGAGAGATTGCCAAAGCATCTGAAAGGTACAACTGCTCTTATGTGGTCCAACTGTGATGTACAACCACTCAAGCATGCAATTTGAAGGTCTCAAATTGTAGTTTTGGTACTTGCTTCACAAATGGTTCCAATGTTTTTAAGTTGAAGGGTTAAGATTTTGAGTTTTTCAAACCAAAACGGCTAGATACAATGCTAGCATCACTAGCCACATGGTGATAGACCCTTGTGCCAAATTGGAGTCCATTTGAAGATTGTTAGATGAAAATATGGTGCACAAGTGGCTCTTTCTAGTAGTTGCGCATGATCGTTGACCAAACTACACCATATTTGAGAGTAGACTGCTAGGGGGCATTTGTTTTTCAAATTTTCCCATTTTTCATGCAAAGTATTTGCCACACAGTTATTAAATTCGAAGGTTTCAATAGATTTTGAGAATTTCGCATGTTTCTATGTTTTTTACAAGGTTTGGTTAAACCGGGGTTGACGAGAGACTTTTGAGAGATTACGAAAGCATCTGAAAGGTACAATTGCTGCTATGTGGTCCCAATGTGATGTACAACCACTCAATAATGCAAATTGAAGGTCTCAAATTGTAGTTTTGGTACTTGCTTCACAAATGGTTCCATTAGTTTGAGTTTTCGGTTAAAATTTTGAAATTTTTAAACCAAAACGGCTTGATACAATGCTAGCATCACTAGCCACATGGTGATACACCCTTGTGCCAAATTTGAGTCCATTTGAAGATTGTTAGATGAAAACGTGGTGCACAAGTGGCTCTTTCTAGTAGTCGGACATGATCGTTGCCCAAACTACACCACATTTGAGACTGGACTGCTAGGGGGACATTTTTTTTCAAATTTTCCCTTTTTTCATGCAAAGTATTTGCCACAAAGTGATCAAATTCGAAGGTTTCAATAGATTTTGAGAATTTCTCATTTTTCTATGAATTTCACAAGGTTTACTCAAACCAGGGTTGACCAGAGACTATGGAGAGATTGCGAAAGCATCTGAAAGGTACAACTGCTGTGATGTGGTCCCAATGTGATGTACAACCACTCAGGCATGCAAATTGAAGTTCTCAAAATTTAGTTTTGGTACTTGCTTCACAAATGGTTCCATGTTTTTGAGTGTGAGGATTAATTTTTTGATTTTTTTGAAACCAAAACGGCTAGATACAATGCTAGCATCACTAGCCACATGGTGATACACCCTTGTGCCAAATTTGAGTCCATTTCAATATTGTTAGATGAAAACATGGTACACAAGTGGCTCTTTCTAGTAGTCGGACATGATCGTTGACCAAACTACACCACATTTGAGAGTGGACTGCTAGGGGGACATTTGTTTTTCAATACTTCCCATTTTTCATGCAAATTATTTGCCTCACAGAGATCAAATTCAAAGGTTTCAACAGATTTTGAGAATTTCGCATTTTTCTATGAATTTTACAAGGTTTGGTCAAACCGGGGTTGACCAGAGACTATCGAGAGATTGCGAAAGCATCTGAAAGGTACAACTGCTGTTATGTGGTCCCAATGTGATGTACAACCACTCAAGCATGAAAATTGAAGGTCTCAAATTGTAGTTTTTGTACTTGCTTCAAAAATGGTTCCATGTTTTTGAGTTTGAGGGTAAATTTTTTGAATTTTTCAAACCAAAATGACTAGATACAATGCTAGCATAACTAGCCACATGGTGATACACCCTTGTGCCACATTTGAGTCCATTTAAAAATTGTTAGATGAAAACATGGTACACAAGTGGCTCTTTCTAGTAGTCGGATATGATCGTTGACCAAACTACACCACATTTGTGAGTGGACTGCTAGGTGGACATTTTTCAAATTTTCCCATTTTTGAAGCAATGTATTTTCCACACAGTGATTAAATTCAAAGGTTTCAATAGATTTTTAGAATTTCTCATTTTTCTATGAATTTCAGAAAGTTTGGTCAAACCGGCGTTGACTAGAGACTATCGAGAGATTGTCAAAGCATCTGAAAGGTACAACTGCTGTTATGTGGTCCCAATCTGATGTACAACCACTCAAGCATGCAAATTGAAGGTCTCAAATTGTAATTTTGGTACTTGCTTCACAAATGGTTCCGTGTTTTTGAGTTTGAGGGTAAATTTTTGACTTTTTGAAATCAAAACGGCTAGATACAATGCTAGCATCAATAGCCACATGGTGATACACCCTTGTGCCAAACTTGAGTCCATTTCAATATTGTTAGATGAAAACATGGTACACAAGTGGCTCTTTCTAGTAGTCGGACATGATCGTTGACCAAACTACACCACATTTGAGAGTGGACTGCTAGGGGGACATTTTTTCAAATTTTCCCAATTTTCATTCAGCGTATTTGCCACAGTGATCAAATTCTAAGGTTTCAATAGATTTGGAGAATTTCGCAATTTTCTATTAATTTCACAAGGTTTGGTCAAACCGGGGTTGACCCGAAACTTTCAAGAGATTGCCAAAGCATCTGAAAGGTACAACTTCTCTTATGTGGTCCAACTGTGATGTACAACCACTCAAGCATCCAATTTGAAGGTCTCAAATTGTAGTTTTGGTACTTTCTTCACAAATGGTTCCATGTTTTTAAGTTGAAGGGTTAAAATTTTGAGTTTCTTCAAACCAAAACGGGTAGATACAATGCTAGCATCACTAGCCACATGGTGATACACCCTTCTGCCATATTTGAGTCCATTTGAAGATTGTTAGATGAAAATATGTTGCACAAGTGGCTCTTTCTAGTAGTCGCACATGATCGTTGACCAAACTACACCATATTTGAGAGTAGACATCTAGGGGGACATTTGTTTCTGAAATTTTCCAATTTTTCATTCCAAGTATTTGCCACACAGTTATCAAATTCGAAGGTTTCAATAGATTTTGAGAATTTCACATTTTTTCTATGAATTTTACAAGGTTTGGTAAAACCGGGGTTCACCAGAGACTTTCGAGAGATTGAGAAAGCATCTGAAAGGTACAATTGCTGCTATGTGGTCCCAATGTGATGTACAACCACTCAATCATGGAAATTGAAGGTCTCAAATTGTAGTTTTGGAACTTGCTTCACAAATGGTTCCATTAGCTTGAGTTTTAGGTTAAAATTTTGAAATTTTCAAACCAAAACGGCTAGATACAATGCTAGCATCACTACCCACATGGTGATACAGCCTTGTGCCAAATTTGAGTCCATGTGAAGATTGTTAGATGAAAACATGGTGCACAAGTGGCTCTTTCTAGTAGTCGGACATGATCGTTGACCAAACTACACCACATTTGAGAGTGGACTGCTAGGGGGACATTTTTTTCAAATTTTCCCATTTTAGATGCAAAGTATCTGCCACAAAGTGATCAAATTCGAAGATTTCAATAGATTTTGAGAATTTCTCATTTCTCAATGAATTTCACAAGGTTTGCTCAAACCAGGGTTGACCAGAGACTATGGAGAGATTGCGAAAGCATCTGAAAGTACAACTGCTGTTATGTGGTGATACACCCTTGTGCCAAATTTGAGTCCATTTCAATATTGTTAGATGAAAACATGGTGATACACCCTTGTGCAAATTTGAGTCCATTTCAATATTGTTAGATGAAAACATGGTACACAAGTGGCTCTTTCTAGTAGTCGGACATGATCATTGACCAAACTACACCACATTTGAGAGTGGACTGCTAGGGGGACATTTGTTTTTCAATATTTCCCTTTTTCATGCAAATTATTTGCCGCATAGTGATCAAATTCAAAGGTTTCAACAGATTTGGAGAATTTCTCATTTTCTATGAATTTTACAAGGTTTGGTCAAACCGGGGTTAACCAGAGACTATCGAGAGATTGCGAAAGCATCTGAAAGGTACAACTGCTGTTATGTGGTCCCAATGTGATGTACAACCACTCAAGCATGCAAATTGAAGGTCTCAGATTGTAGTTTTGGTACTTGCTTCACAAATGGTTCCATGTTTTTAAGTGCGAGGATTAATTTTATCAAACCAAAATGGCTAGATACAATGCTAGCATCACTAGCCACATGGTGATACACCCTTGTGCCAACTTTGAGTCCATTTGAAGATTTTTAGATGAAAACATGGTGCATAAGTGGCTCTTTGTAGTAGTCGGACTTGATGGTTGACCAAACTACACCACATTTGCGAGTGGATTGCCAGGGGGACATTTTTTCAAATTTTCCCATTTTTATGCAAAGTATTTGTCACATAGTGATCAAATTCGAAGGTTTCAATAGATTTTGAGAAATTTCTCATTTTTCTATGAATTTCACAAGGTTTGCTCAATCCCGGGTTGACCAAAGACTATCGAGAGATTGCAAAAGCATCTGAAAGGTACAACTGTTGTTACGTGCTCCCAATGTGATGTACAACCACTCAAGCATGCAAATTGGAGGTCTCGAATTGTACTTTTGGTACTTGCTTCATAAATGGTTCCATGTTTTTGAGTGTGAGGATTAAATTTTTGATTTTCTGAAACCAAAACGGCTAGATACAATGCTAGCTTCACTAGGCACATAGTGATACACCTTTGTGCCAAATTTGACTCCATTTCAATATTGTTAGATGAAAACATGCTACACAAGTGGCTCTTCCTAGTAGTTGAACATGATCGTTGACCAAACTACACCACATTTGAGAGTGGACTGCTAGGGGGACATTTTTTCAAATTTTCCCAATTTTGTTTCAACGTATTTGCCACACAGTTATCAAATTCTAAGGTTTCAATAGATTTGGAGAATTTCTCAATTTTCTATCAATTTCACAAGGTTCGGTCAAATCGGGGTTGACCCGAGGCTTTCGATAGATTGCCAAAGCATCTGAAAAGTACAACTTCTCTTATGTGGTCCAACTATGATGTTCAACCACTCAAGCATGCAAATTGAAGGTCTCAAATTGTAGTTTTGGTACTTGCTTCACAAATGGTTCCTTGTTTTTAAGTTGAAGGGTTAAAATTTTGAGTTTTTCAAACTAAAATGGCTAGATACAATGCTAGCATCACTAGCCACATGGTGATACACCCTTGTGCGAAATTTGAGTCCATTTGAAGATTGTTAGACGAAAATATGGTGAACAAGTGGCTCTTTCTAGCAGTCGGACATGATCGTTGAGCAAACTATATCCATATTTGAGAGTGGACTGCTAGGGGGACATTTGTTTTTCAAATTTTCCCATTTTTCATGCAAATTATTTTCAACATAGTGAGCAAATTCAAAGGTTTGAACAGATTTTGAGAATTTCGCATTTTTCTATGAATTTTACAAGGTTTGGTCAAACCGGGGTTGACCAGAGACTTTCGAGAGCTTGCGAAAGCATCTGAAAGGTACAACTGCTATTATGTGGTCCCAATGTGATGTACAACCACTCAACCATGCAAATTGAAGCTCTCAAATTGTAGTTTTGGTACTTGCTTCACAGATGGTTCCATTATTTTGAGTTTTAGGGTTAAAACTTTGAAATTTTCAAACCAAAACAGCTAGATACAATGCTAGCATCACTAGCCACATTGTGATACACCCTTGTGCCAAATTTGAGTCTATTTGAAGATTGTTAGATGAAAACATGGTGCACAAGTGGCTCTTTCTAGTAGTCGCACATGACCGTTGACCAAACTACACCACATTTGAGAGTGGACTGCTAGGGGGACATTTTTCAAATTTTCCCATTTTTCATGCAAAGTATTTGCCACAGAGTGATCAAATTCGAAGGTTTCAATAGATTTTGAGAATTTCTCGTTTTTCTATTAATTTCACAAGGTCTGCTCAAACCGGGGTTGACTAGAGACTATCGAGAGATCGCGAAAGCATTTGAAAGGTACAACTGTTGTTATGTGGTCCCAATGTGATGTACAACCACTCAAGCATGCAAATTGAAGGTCTCAAATTGTAGTTTTGGTACTTGCTTCACCAATGGTTCCATGTTTTTGAGTGTGAGGATTAAATTTTTGATTTTTTGAAACCAAAACGGCTAGATACAATGCTAGCATCACTAGCCACATGGTGATACACCCTTGTGCCAAATTTGAGTCCATTTCAATATTGTTAGATGAAAACATGGTGCACAAGTGGCTCTTTCTAGTAGTCCGACATTATCGTTGACCAAACTACACCATATTTTAGAGTGGACTGCTAGGGGGACATTTGTTTTTCAAATTTTCCCATTTTTCATGCAAAGTATTTTCCACATAGTGATCAAATTCGAAGGTTTCAATAGATTTTGAGAATTTCTCATTTTTCTATGAATTTCACAATTGAGAGATTACGAAAGCATCTGAAAAGTACAAGTTCTGTAATGTGGTCCCAATGTGATGTATAACCACTCAAGCATGCAAATTGAGGGTCTCAAATTGTACTTTTTGTACTTTCTTCAAAAATGGTTCCATGTTTTTGAGTTTGAGGGTTAAATTTTTGATTTTTTCAAACCAAAACGGCTATATACAATACTAGCATGAACTAGCCACATGGTGATACACCATTGTGCCAAATTTGAATCTATTTGAAGATTGTTAGACGAAATCATGGTGCACAAGTAGCTCTTTCTAGTATCGGACATGATCGTTGACCAATGTCAACACCAGGATTTTTAATCCCAGATGACTGTTATGCCATACATCGCAATCCCAGGATTACCTTTTTTGTGAGACATAAGAGATTGGATATCACAGTACATCATACATTACAAACCATAATAAGGTCTTACACAAATAAAGGAACTCATCATCCAGTCTTAGTACAAACAAGTTGCGGAATAAATACCGTAGCGGTGTGCTCCTATCTTTAGTCTCACAGGCAATGCTGACGATGGGAGATAGTCCTAGTTGTCATAGCCGTCCTGCTGTCCTTCTTCCGAATAGTACTCTTCATACTCTAGCCATGGGAATAGCCAGGGACAAAGCCATGAGTACTCTTTAAGTACTCGCAAACTATCACTAACAAGTTAGGTAGTTCTAGTAGGAATGCTAAGTTCTAAGTTTATTTCTAAGGTTAAGTTTGAACCTAAGCTGAGTTCAGAAACAAAGAAAGATAAAATAAAGTTCTAAATCACCTAAGTGGGAACTTAGTTGTCATAGTCACAATCCTGGTGTGGTCAAGTCTTGTCACAATTCATTTCATAAGTCATTTTGAAAACATCTGACAACGGAACAGTATGGCCACTCCAACTTTCCATAACCACGGACGTGGCTATTCGAATAGTTTGACACTCTGTAGAGGTGGTACACTTTCACCACAACATTCGATACATCCGTCAGGAATAATCCTGAATCATCATACTTAGTAGGCGGATAATCAATCATAACCTTTCAATTACACACCCTAGTACAAACACCTCTCCTATGAGCTTGGCCTCCCAGCCATGGTCATCTGCCATCCTGGGCACTACATAGGTGGACAACATTGAGAGGTAGCCTCATCTCAAACCTCTCCCACGAGGGAACTCATACTAATGCATATAAACTTCCGGCTAAGCCTTACCCAATTCAGGTACTGTGGTTGTACGGTAAAATTGGAATGGTATCGCATCCGAACCAAACCATCAGTTTTTATAAAGGGCTAAGGCTCATGACTTAACATTTCATCATCATAAACCATTTGTGTTTCTCAACACATGTCAAAACATGTCAATAGAATGACTCATCATTCCAAGGTTTTCATAAGCATTTTCACCAAGTATTCCCATCTAGGGTGATCAAGTTTTTGGTTTAGATCTAACCACAAGTTAAGAGTGTTCACTAAGGTGGGATGCTAATCTCAATCTCATGCCATAGAATGACATCTAGTATAGTCCAAGTTTAATACTCTTTATGCTATCTCAACTACTTTCTAAAATCTCACAAAGTATTACTAGAAGTAAAGAAACTTTGATGAAGCAAAAAGTAGACCTTGTAAGTAAAACTTGGGATGGGTATAAGTAAAGAGGTGTAACCAAATCATGCCAAATGCATCTTTCTTAGGTTATCTTGTATAATTCTAGCTTGCCAACAATAGCTTGCCTTGGTTGGTGCAGTGGTTGAAATTCTCCGCGTCTTCTTCGGGGTAGAACTCCTCCTCCTCGTAGACTTGGTCGGTACTATCGACTATAAATACATACGGGGTACACAATCACCAAACAAGACTTATCTATTGCTAGATAACACACTAAGGCACACACTTGATGATCTAGTATCATCACAATCATCACATGATCTAATGAACTAGTTTCGTTTATTTTATTTGAGAAAAGTAATTTCTACTCATTGAAATTTAATATTCTCCAATTAAAATATGGGATCACGTGGAAACATGTCATCACCACATATTCTAATACTTGGGAATGTGATTTAACGTGTTGGGCAAATTTTATAAAGTTCAAGTTTATTATTTATTTAATTAAAAGTGACTAGAAATACCCTAATAGCATTCTTTCGGTACTAGTCCAAAGTCACTACACGCAAATCAAAATATTATTACATATTTATATAGATATTGTCAAATGTGATTTTTGAGAGTTGGAATCAACTCAAAAGCTATTATGGTTGATTTTTGAAAAATGTTTGAATGTAGAAAAGTCCCTATCTTGTTATTTTTTCTATAGATTATGCCTAACTCCCAGTGACTTAAATCCAACGGGATTGGATAGAGATTTTAATTATCTTTCTAACAAAATTTTAATCATGCAGTTTTGTTAAGTGGATCTCTCTGAAATGATTTTTAAACAAGTGGACATAATACTAGTTTATGTCTAAATAGAAAAGCACTTATTTGAATCTGTGGGCTAGCGCGGGAAACTAAACGGGCCGGCCCAGTGGCACTCCGCGACACAGAGGGCAACTGATAGGGGGTCCTGCATGTCAGCGGCACAACTAAACGCAAAGTGGTACGAGACGATATCAACCGTGCGATTAGAACAGGGATCAACGACTGTGGTTCATCTTCGACGACGAACAGGTCGCCGGCGAGACTGAACCCGAGCGGCTCGGTGGGGGTCGATTGGGGGCTTACCTGTAACATCCAAAAAACTTCAATCCAAGCTTATCAAGATCTAAATCATCAAAATTTAGGGTTAACAAAAACTTTTCCAAATTAAATATGAAAGCATTCATGTGTATGTGCATTTAAATTAGGAATTGATTTGAATTGCCATGGTTCTGTGATTCTTTGGTTGTAAAATGTTTCTTAGGTGATTTAAACATCATCTACATCATTCCTAACTTTTACTAAAGAAAATGAAATAAAAAACAATTAAAAAGGACGAATGGTCATTTTGGCCATTTTAATCCACTACACTACTTTGAGTGTTCCTATCACTCATTTCTTAACATAAAAAATTCATGATGTTTGCACCCCTTGCTAGTACACATAATGAGGTACCAAGGCCCACCTTTTGATCTGCTAAAAACATTCAAACACTATATTTAAAAGGCATTGGAAAATTGAATCTATTTCATATGGGAAGATCCCACTTTTTCAAAAACCATCAATTTGAGCTCCACTTTAAAAACCATTGCAACCAGAGACTACCTAGTACCAGTGGAGAACACTCAAAAATTTTGAACTCAAAATTCAAAAGTTTTTCTCTTTCAGCCATTTTGTCAAACACCTTGTGGGCAAGATCAAAGTGTCCTAACTATTACAGTTTTGGGGTTGATCTTGTCTAGCCAATTGAAGTGCTTTGATCACCCTTGTCTCCCTCAAGCCTAACTAGACCAACACTAACACCTCCCCTACCTCCTAGCTGCACTGCACAACCATGCCGAGAGCACCTTGCCGGCAACTTGGCTCTCGCAGGAGCAGACCGCTTCCCCCTCTCTCGCCATGTATACATGCTAGCCCATGGTCCACCGCCACCGTCCAACCAGCCCCAGCCCAGAGACAGAGAACAGAACGGCCAGGAACCGCCGTGCCCGGAGCTGGTCGACCATGCCGACGCTGCCCGCAGAGCGCGCCCTGTCCCCGCGTGCACAGACCGCCCTGTCCCAGACACCCCCGTTGGCCGCCCAACGCGCCACAGCCACCGCTCGCCGTCGAACCCGCAGCCTGTGCCGCCCAGAGCATGTGACGCTCCCGACCAGCACAGAGCTTGCCTTGCCGCGCCTTTAAGCCTCAGAGCACCGCCAGGAGACAGGCCACCGTCCCCTACCTCGAGCCATGCCGCTAGCCTCCTGTGCCGCCCTAGCCGGAGTCGCCTGCCCACACCGCTCGGTCTCACCGTCGAGCCTATATAAAGCGGCCACCCCAGCACCATTTCTCCACACTCCCACACTCCCCACCTCTCACTGAACCTCACCCACCTCTCGCCGACGCCGCTCGCGATCTGCCTCGCCGGAATTGGAGCCAAACCCGCCGCAGCAGGAGGAGAAGGGCGCCTGCGATTTAGGGCACCCCAAGCGACGCCGCAACCGCGCCTCATCTTGTTGTCGTCTTCCAGCCCGTTTGCCCGCCTCACCGACCTTGCTAGAGCCCTGGTACGCCCCCAGTCGACCCCCACCGCCGCGTCTAGGTCAAGTTCTCGCCGGAGTTATCCGTCGACGACGATGAACTCCCACCGTTAGATCCCCTTTTAATCGTGTGGCCTATAATGCTAGATACCGTTTTGGTGTTTTTGTGCCGCTGACTGGTGGAGCCCGCTTGTCAGGCAGCCCGTTGCGCTAACTGTGCGTAGCTGGGCTGGCCCAGTTAGTTCCCGCGTGAGTTAGAAATTCAAATCTAGTCTTTTCTTTTTAGAGTTAAATTAGTTTCTGTCCACTAGTTTAAAATTCAATTCTGGGAGTTTTACAAATCCAATTGGCATGAAACCAATTTTTCCTTAAAGGTATTGAAATGATCTATCCAAGCCTGTTGGATTTAATTCAATTATATTTATAGATCTCTCCTAGTAAAAATAACAAACAGAACCTTTTGCAACTTGCAACATTTTTATAAAATCAACTAAGATAGGTTTTGAGTTGATTCCAACTCTCAAAAATCACATTTCATCATATCTATCTAAATATGTAATAATATTAAGTTTTACATGCAGTGACTTTGGACTAGTACCAAAATAATGCTATATAGGCATTTCTAGTCACTTTAAATCATTAAATAATGAACTTAAACCAAAGTAATTATGATCCAACCATTAAATCTCATTCCCACATGTTAGAATATGTGGTGATGAGACATGTCAACATGATCCCATATTTTAAGTGGTGAATATTAAATCTTAGATAATTTTCCAATGAGTAGAAATTACTTTTCTAATTTAAAAAGAATGAAACTAGTGATTTAAACTTGTGATGCTTGTGATGATAATAGATCATCAAATGTGTGTCTTAGAATGCTATTTAGCCTAGTTAAGTATTGTTTAGTGATTGTGTACTCCGTATGTACTTATAGACGATAGTACCGACCAAGCTTTCAAGGAGGAGGAGTTCTACCAAGAAGAAGAAGAAAACTTCAACCACTCCACCAACTAAGGGAAGCCACCATTAACAATGCAAGCTAACCCTTGCAAGTTCCCTTCTTAGCAAGCTAGGATCAAACTAGATGATTTAGCAAAGATGCTTTAGGCATCATTTGATCACACTCCCTTGACTATTAGTTATCCCAAGTCTTATTTACAAGTTTTACCTCCCTTAGTTTACACAAAGTTCTTCACTTGTTTTGGAGGTAGCATAAATAGTATCAATCTTGACCTATTTAGAATCCTTTAGATGTCATTCTATGGCATGAGATTGAACCCATCTTTTCCACCTTAGTGAACACTCTTAACTTAGTAGTTTAGAGTAGATAAAAAACTTGAGTCACTTTAGATGGGAACACTTGGTGAAAATGAATTATGAAAACCTTGGAATGATGAGTCATTCTACTGAGATGTTTTTACATGTGTTGAGAAACACAAATGGTTTATGATGATGAAAATGTTGAGGCATGAGCCTTAACCTTTTTTATAAAACTGATGGTTGAACTCAGATGTGATACCATTCCAAATTTACCATACAACCACACTACTAGAATTGGGTAAGGCTTAGCTGGAAATTTATATGCATTAGTATTAGTTCCCTCACGGGAGAGGTTTGAGCTGAGGCTACCTCTCATGATGTCCACCTATGCAGTGCCCAAGATGACTGATGGTCATGGTTGGGAGGCCATGCTCATAGGAGAGGTGCTTATACTATGGCGTGTAAAGGGAAGGTTATGTTTGATTATCTGCATACTCAGTATGATGATTCAGGGTTATCCCTGACAGATGTATCGAATCTTGTGGTGAAAGTGTACCACCTCTACAGAGTGTCAAACTATTCGAATAGCCACGTCCGCGGTTATGGACACTTGGAATGGCCATACTGTTTCGTTCTCAGATGTTTTCTAAATAACTTAAAATGAAGGATGAGTTTTGACTTGACCACAACAGGGTTGTGGTTATTACATTAGCTTACCAACTTAAGTGATTCTAGAACTTTACTTTATCTTTCTTTGCTTCTGAACTCAGATTAGGTTTCAAACTTAACTTTATAGTTAAACATAGAGTTAGCACTTTAACTTTAGAACTATCCTACTTGTTAGTGGTAGTTTGCGAGTACTTAAAGAGTACTCATGGCTTTTTTCCCTAGCTATTATCATGGCCAGACTATGAAGGAGACTATCAAGATGATGGCCAACAGGACGGCTATGATAACTAGGACTATCTGCCTTCGTCAGCATTGCCTGTGCCCCTGAAGATGGAACCCACCGCTACGCTTATCTTTTATTTCCGTTGCTTGTTGTATTAAGACTGGATCATGAGATCCTTATTTCTGTAAGACCTTATGTATGGTTTGTAATGGATGATGTACTGTGATATCCAATCTGTTATGTCTCGCAAAAATGGTAATCCTGGGATTGAGAGGTATGGCATAACGGGCATCTGGGATTAAAAATTCGGGTGTTCAAATTACCAGGGCTCCAGCTAATGTGGCGATGGGGGCTATCGAACTGGTGGACGACGACGGACTTAGGCATGGTCGCGGCGGCTCCTAGGGTGGTCGAAATTGATAGCCCCATTTCTCCTCTGCTACGGCAAGCTCTGGCACAATTCCGGCGACTGCGGGCTCGAGTGGCTCTGGGGATGGTGCAAGGGGATCAGTGGAAGGTTGTGAGTGTTGGAGTGTGGATAACTTGGGTTGGGGAGGTTTCCTTTTATAGCCCGACGAGGGGACCGTGAGGTGCGATGGTGAGCTTGTAAGTGACGATGGTATACGGGGCTAATGGCATGGGCGAGGTAGGCGGACGGTGCTCTACCTCCTGGCGGTCATCTACAGCGTAATGGTGCGGCTAGGGGCAGTGGTAAATGGTCGTGCGCGTCCGCGCTCTGGGCAGATGCAGTGAGTGTACGATGCGGCTCACGACGGTTGCTGGTCGCGCGGTGGGAAAATGGGCATGTCTGGGGGCATGCTGGGGTTAAGGCGAAGCGGTGCGTGCGAGCTGAGGTCGAGGCGCGACATGTGCTGGCCTGTCGGGGATGGTGCACTAGCGCGTGCTCGGCATGGCGCAGATGCGGAGAGCGCATGCTGTCTGCGGTGGTCCAGGGCTTCGCATTGCTCGGGGAAGGGACAATGGGCGGCGTTGTGATCACGCCTACCTCCCAGGTACGGCGGAAGGGGTCTCGGTGATCTCCTTCAGCTTGGGCATGGTCGGCCAGTGACGACCATTCATGGGCGGCGTGGTACTGGCGCTGCGGGGTAGAGGGTATGTTGTCTGTGGCTTAGTTAGTGTAGGAGGGGACAGAGGAGAGATGAGAGGGTCGAATGGGGGACAAGAACTTGATGAGCAATAGTATTAATTAGGCCAAAATATTTTTGCCTACCAACTATTCCACACAATGGCCGCAAGAAACTTTTATTTGAATTTTGAAAAGATTTTTGGTGGGTGTGTTAGTCATAAGCTTGATCATCTGTGGTTGCTTGGGATTGTCAAGGTGAACTCATCTGAGTGGTTTTTGGAAAAGTGGGATCTATGCATATGAAATGGATTCCGTTTTCAAATGCCATTTAAAATTAGTGGTTAAATGTTTTTGTAAGATTTCAAAGCGGGCCTTGGTAGATCTTTACTTTTACTAGCAAGGGGTGCAAAGATGCAGAATTATTTCTATTTGAATTTGACTTCTAGGAACACCTAAAGTGACCTAGTGGATTAAAATGGCCAAAGTCCCCATTTGCACTATTTAATCTTATTTGATTTTTTCTTTGGATTTTGTTTTTAAATGATCAAGATGATGTGGCATTCACCTTTGAATCATTTTACAACCATTAGATCAATCAAACATGGCATTTTCAAACAATTCCATATTAATGCAAACACACATGCATTCATAATTGTTTTTAATGATAAAATGTTTTTGTTAACCCTAAATTGGGTGATTTGGATCTTGATAACATTGATTAAAGATTTGGGATGTCACAACCAAACTACACAATATTTGAGAGTGGACTGCTAGGGGACGTTTGCTTTTCAATTTTTCCCATTTTTCATGCAAAGTATTTGCCACATAGTGATCAAATTGGTAGGTTTCAATAGATTTTGAGAATTTCTCATTTTTCGATGAATTTCACAAGGTTTGGTCAGATCGGGGTTGACCAGAGACTTTCAAGAGATTGCGAAAGCATCTGAAAGGTACAACTGTTGTTATGTGGTCCCAATGTGATGTACAACCACTCAAGCATCCAAATTGAAGGTCTCAAATTGTAGTTTTGGTACTTGCTTCACAAATAGTTCCATGTTTTTGATTTGGAGGGTTAAATTTTTGATTTTTCCAAACCAAAGCGGCTAGATACATCACTAGTCACATGATGATACACCATTGTGCCAAATTTGAGTCCATTTTGAAGATTGTTAGATGAAAACATGGTACACAAGTGGCTCTTTCTAGTAGTCGCACATGATCATTGACCAAATTACACCACATTTGAGAGAGGAATGCTAGGGGGACATTTTTTTCAAATTTTCCCATTTTTTATGCAACATATTTGCCACACATTGAGTGTAACACCCCAAAAACCCTAACCAAGATTATCAAGTTCTAATCACCCAATTTTAGGGTTAAGAAAAACTTTTATTACTAAGTTGAATATGAATGCATGTGTGTTTTGCATTAGTGTAGGATTGAGTGAATTTGCCATGTTTGATTGCTACAAATGATAAGAAATGGTTTAAGGATGAATACTACATCATCTAGGCCAATTACAAAAAAATTCAAAAGAAAAAGAAATCAAATACAAAAGATATGAGCAAATGGTCATTTTGACCAAAGTTAATCACTAGGCCACTTTGAGTGTTCCTAGAAGAGAATTTCTAACAGAAACAATTCCATTTCTTCTCACCCCTTGCTAGACCATGTAAAAGTGCACCCAATCCCACTTTACAAAGTCACATAAACTATTTTCAAATCCATTTAAAGGATAGTTCAAATTTGAATCTAGTTCATATGGTAATATCACCATTTTGCAAAAACCACTCAAACCAATTCCACTTGACTTTTCCAAGCAACCATAGACACTCAAGCATAAGATCAAAACACTCACCAAATTTCATTCAAAATTTTCAAACTTAATCTCTTGCGGCCATTTAATCAAACACCTTGCTTACACTAATTAAATCTGGCCTAAGTTCACTGTTTGAGCAGTGATCATTCAAACCATTTCCCCCAATGCATTCCCCCTGTCCCCCAGTGTCTAGTAGCACCAGACACGCCCCCCTTAGCCATTTTGCACCAGTGCACCGCCGCCTGAAGCCACACCCGCTGGCCAACTGTGGACAGAGCGCCAGGGGCCCCGCCGCCCGCTCCCACGACGCGCACCAGACAGGCGACCGTCCACCGCCACCCCCTGTCCAGCCCACGACCACAGCCTGGCCCTGGACCACCCCAGCAGCGCCGCGCCTAGTGTCTCTGCGCCGTGCCAAGAGCGCGCTAGAGCGCCACACCCAACCGGCTCGCACAAACCACGCCTCACTCTCTCCGCGCACGCGCACACTCTCCATGATCACAACCACCTCCAGACACCCCCGTTCGCCGCCGTGCGACCCGTAGCACCCGTGCGCCACCTCGAACTCCGGTGCTCCTGCGCATGCATCGCATGTACCCGACCAACATAGACTGTCTCGTGCCGTGCCATTACTTCCGTGATGACCACCAGGGAACACCGCACCGTCCCCTACCCTCAGCCGCGCTGCTAGCCTCCTATATCGTCGTCGCCGATGAGCCTGAGCCCATGCCGCAATGTCACCTCGCCGGTGTATATATAGAGGCCCCCTCCCCCTCCATTCTCCACACCAACACACTCCCCACTCCTCACTGTGCCTCCCACACCCTTCCCCCTATCAAGGCGAGCACCGCTTTGCCGGAATTTGGCCGGAGCCCACCGCTGCAGAAGGAGAAGGGCGTCGTCGATTGGAGCCGCCTCAGGAGCTGCCGCGACCACCTTTATAACCGCCATCATCGACCACGTCGTTCGCCCCCATCGTCGACCCTAGCTGGATCCCAGGTGAGCCTCACACGACCCCCACAGCTGTGTTAGGGTTTAGACCTCGCCGGAGCTGTTCGTCGTCGACGATGAGCCGCAGCCGTTGGATCATCTTTTAATCGTAGGGCATAGATTCAAAGATACCAGTTCGGTTAGTTAGAGTCAATGACTAGTGGACCCCCTTGTCAGCAGCCCGCTACGCTGTGATGTGCAGACTAGGCCGACCCGTTTAGTTCCCTGTGCAGGCCTGGGAATTCAAATAAGTATTTTCCAATTTAGTTAAAACCACATTCTGTCAGTAGATTCAAAAAACAATTCAAAAAGATTCACTTAACAAAATTTCATGATTCCAATTTTGTTAGAAAGATATTCAAATTATCTATCTAAGCCCGTTGGATTCCAACCATTTGAAAATATAAATCACCTATACCAAAAATAACAAGACATAGACTTTTCCAACTTCAAACATTTTTCAAAAATCAACCATAAATGCTTTTGAGTTGATTCCAACTCTAAAAAAATCACATTTGATAAGATCTATCTGAATATGTAAAAATATTTAGGTTTACATGCCGAGACCTTGGACTAGTACTAAAATAATGCTATATAGGCATTTCTAGTCACTTTAATTTTATTAAATAGTATTTTCAAACTTTGTAAAATATGACCAACACTTTAAATCACATTATCAAGTAGTAGAATATGTGTTGATGACATGTGTCAACATGATCCCATATTTTAATTGGAGAATATTAAATCTTAAGTATTTTCAATGAGTAGAAATTACTTTTCTAAAATAAAATAAATAAGACTAAGTCTTTATTTCATGTGATGATTGTGATGATGCTAGATCATCAAGTGTCAACCTTAGTTTGCTATATAGAAATAGCTAAGTATTGTTTGGTGATTGCGTACCCCATATTCATTTATAGACGATAGTACCAACTTGGGATACGAGGAGGAGTACTACCAAGAAGAAGAAGAGGAGAATTTCAATCACTGCACCAATCAAGGCAAGCCTAACACTACAAGTTTTTAAAAAAAAACACCACAAGTTAACTATGCAAGTTAACACTTGCCCCCTTAATAACCTATGAAAGATGCATTAGGCTTGCTTGGTTATACAACTTTGATTATACCAATCCCAAGTTTTACTTGCAAGCTTTATTCTTTTACTTTACCAAAGTTCTTTACTTTTAGTTAGTACTTTGTGAGTATTTTAAAAGTAGTATAGATACCATAAAGAGTATAAAACTAGGCCTAAGTAGTTATACTTAGATGTCATTCCATGGCATGATATTGGAGATTAGCACCCCTCATTAGGGAATACCTTCAACTTTATTGGCTAGTGCTAAGCATAAAAGTTGATCACTTTAGATGGGAATACTTGGTGAAAATGATTATGAAAATATTGGAATGATGTTTGATTCTATTGAAATGTTTTGACATGTGTTGAGAAACACAATGGTTTCATGATGAAAATGTTGAGGCATGAGCCTTAGCCCTTTACAAAAACTAATGGTTGGGTTCGGATGCAATACCATTCCAATTTAAACGTATAACCATGATACCTGAATAGGGCACGGCTTAGCCGGAAGTTTATATGCCTTAGTATGGGTTCCCTCGCGGAAGAGGTTGAGATGAGGCTACCTCGTGAGTGTGAATGTCCACCTATGCAGTGCCCAAGATGGCAGATGGCCATGGCTGGGAGGCCAAGCTCATAGGGGAGGTGCCTATACTAGGGTGTGTAATTGAAAGGTTATGATTGATTATTCGCATACTAAGTATGATGATTCAGGGTTATCCCTGATGGATGTATCGAATGTTGTGGTGAAAGTGTACCACCTCTATAGAGTGTCAAACTATTCGAATAGCCACGTCCGCGGTTATGGACAGTTGGAGTGGCCATACTGTTCTATTGTCAAATGTTTTCAAAATGACTTGTGAATTGAACTATGACTTTGACTTGACCACAACAGGGTTGTGGATATGAAAACTAGGTTCCCACTTAAGTGCTTTAGAATATTATATTAGTTGTATTTACTTCTAAACTCAGTTTTAGACAAACCTGTCTTTTTGCAAATAAATCTAGAGCTTAAGATTCCTACTAGAACTACCTTACTTGTTTGTGATAGTTTGCGAGTACTTAAAGAGTACTGATGGCTTTGTCCCTGGCTATTCCTATCGCCAGACTATGAGGAGGACTACTAGGATGATGGACAACAGGAGGTCTACAACAACTAGGATCATCTCCCATCGTCAGCATTGCATGTGACCCTAAAGATGGAGCCCACTACAACGTTTATTATTCCGCTGCTTTGATTGTATTAAGACTGGATCATGAGATCCTTTATTTGTAGGACCTTATTATGGTTTGTCATGGATGATGTACTGTGATATCAATTTGTTATGGCTCGCAAAAATGGTAATCCTAGGATTGCAAGGTATGGCATAACTGGCATCTAGGATTAAAAATCCGGGTGTTGACAGTGATCAAATTCAAAGGTTTCAATAGATCTTGAGAATTTCTCATTTTGTTATGAATTTCACAAGGTTTGGTCAAACCGGGGTTGACTAGAGACTTTCGAGAGATTGCGAAAGCATCTGAAAGGTACAACTGCTGTTATGTGGTCCCAATGTGATGTACAACCACTCAAGCATGCAAATTGAAGGTCTCAAATTGTAGTTTTTGTATTTGCTTCATAAATGGCTCCATGTTTTTGAGTTTTAGGGTTGAATTTTTGAATTTTTCAAACCAAAGTGGCTAGATACAATGCTAGCATCACTAGCCACATGGTGATACACCCTTGTGCCAAATTTGAGTCCATTTAAAGATTGTTAGATGAAAACATGGTACACAAGTGGCTCTTTGTAGTAGTCACACATGATCGATGACCAAACTACACCACATTTGATAGAGGACTGCTAGGGGGGAAATTTTTTAAAAATTTCCCATTTTTGATGCAACATATTTGCCACACAGTGATCAAATTCAAAGGTTTTAATAGATCTTGAGAAATTCTCATTTTTTTTTGAATTTCACAAGGTTTGGTCAAACCGTGGTTGACCAGAGACTTACGAGAGATTGCGAAAGCATCTGAAAGGTACAACTGCTATTATGTGGTCCCAATGTGATGTACAACCACTCAAGCATGCCAATTGAAGGTCTCAAATTGTAGTATTGGTACTTGCTTCAAAAATGGCTCCATGTTTTTGAGTTGGAGGGTTAAAATTTTGAAATTTTTAAACCAAAGCGGCTAGATACAATGCTAGTATCCCTAGCGTCATGGTGATATACCCTTGTGCCAAATTTGAGTCCATTTGAAGATTGTTAGATGAAAACATGGTACACAAGTGGCTCTTTCTAGTAACCGCACATGATTGTTCACGAGACTACACCACATTAGAGAGAGGACTGCTAGGGGGACATTTTTTCAAATTTTCCCATTTTTCATGCAACATATTTGCCACACAGTGATCAAATTTGAAGGATTCAATAGATCTTGAGAATTTCTTATTTTTTATGAATTTCACAAGGTTTGGTCAAATCGAGGTTGACCAGAGACTTTCGAGAGATTGCGAAAGAATTTGAAATGTACAACTGCTATTATGTGGTCCCAATGTGATGTACAACCAGTCAAGCATGCAAATTGAAGGTCCCAAATTGTAGTTTTGGTAGTTGCTTCACAAATGGTTCCATGATTTTGAGTTTGAGGGTTAAATATTTGATTTTTTCAAACGAAAATGGGTAGATACAATCCTAGCATAACTAGCCACATGGTGATACGCCCTTGTGCCAAATTTAGGTCCATTTGAAGATTGTTAGATGAAAACATGACACGAGTGGCTCTTTCTAGTAGTCGTACATGATCGTTGACCGAACTTCACCACATTTGAGAATGGACTATTAGGGGACATTTCTTTCAAATTTTCCCATTTTTCATGGAAATTATTTGTCACACAGTGATCAAATTCGAAGGTTTCAATATATTTTGAGATTTTTTATGAACTTCACAAGGTTTGGTTAAACCGTGGTTGACTAGAGACTTTCGAGATATTGCGAAAGCATCTGAAAGGTACAAATGCTATTATGTGGTCCCAATATGTCCAACCACTCAAGCATGCAAATTGAAGGTCTCAAATTGTAGTTTTGGTACTTGCTTCAGAAATGGCTCCATGTTTTTAGTTGGAGAGTTAAAATTTTGAATTTTTAAAACCAAGTCTAGATACAATGCTAGCATCACTAGCCACATGGTTATACACACTTGTGCCAAATTTGAGTCCATTTGAAGATTCTTAGATGAAAACATGGTACACAAGTGACTCTTTCTAGTATTCGCATGATGGCTCAATGCACGGCGCCCAGAAAAATGCTTGATGGCGGTGTTGATGTAGAGCTTGTTGGGAACCCCAAGAGGAAGGTATGATGAGCATAGCAGCAAGAGTCCCTCAGTTATGAAACCAAGGTTTAATCGAACCAGTAGGAGTAAGGAAAGACCCCAAAGGTGTTACTAGCTGAGCTTTGGCAGGGCGCACTACCGCTGCTAGTAGCAACGTGGAGACCTGCACAACACAACCATAGAACTTTGTCCCCAACTTGCGATGAGGTTGTCAATCTCACCATGTTTTGCGAAAAACAAAGGATTAAACGTATTAAATGGAAAGAACTAAAAGTTTGTAGAAAGTAAACACAAAGCAGTAAAAGATTGTAGATTGTATGTAAAAGACAAGGACCGGGATCCATAGTTCACTACAGGTGGCTCATCTTAAGATAGATAACATGCTGGGTGAACAAATTACAATGGGCAATTGACAAACACCGAGAAAGCACTACATGCATATACTATTCATCTTGAATCCTTTGAGATTCGATTGGGCATTACAACATAATACATATACCACCATCCAACTGCATCTATGACTAATAATCCACCTTCAGTTTATCATCCGAACCCCCTCCAGTATTAAGTTGCAAGCAACAGATTATTTCTTTACGAACTGCGTGTAAAGTAAACAATACGCTTGTTCTATGAACAAAGGATTGTTGTTTTCTCCCTAGTAGCAACAACACATCTAGTACCTTAGAGATTTCTGTCACTTCCCCAGATTACCAGAGGCATGAACGCACTATCGAGCATAAATACTAACTCTTGGAGTTGCTAGCATCTACTTGGCCAAGATAGCTAGTAACAACGGAAAGCATGCAAGATCACAAATAACAAAGACATGATAGAATCAATAATCAATCTGAAATAGCATCTCAATATCCATTAGATCCCCGCAAACACAACATGTAAGAATTACAAATAGATGATCTTGATCATGAATGGAGCTTACAAGATCTAGACATGAAATCACAAAGGAGGATAACCAGCCATCTAGCTACTACATGGATCCGTATTCCAAGGATGAACTACTCACGCATCACACCGGAGGCTTGCATGGTGATGAAGAAGGCCTCCAGGGTGAATTCCCCTCTCCGGCAGGGTGCCGGGAAGAGCTTCAGATCCCTCCCCATCTAGGGATGGGATGACGGTGACTACAGACTCTTTCGTGGATTTTTGATCAGGCACTTAGGGTTTCGTCCCGAGGGCAATATATAGGCGGAAGGAGAGGCCGAGGGGGTGCCGGGAGCCACCATACCACCCCTGGTGTGGGCCCATCCTGGCTGCGCGGCCAGGTGGTGTGGCCGGCCCCTAGCCCTTCTCCGTCTCGTATTCTGGGACTTGATGTCTTTCGGAAAATAGGCACTTTGGCTTTTGTCCCGTCCAATTCCGAGAATATTCATTTTGTGACTTTCCTGGAACCAAAAACAGCAGAAAACAGGCAGCTGGTACTGTGGCTCTTGTTAATAGGTTAGTCCAAGAAATCATATGAAAAGTACTCCAAAGTTGGAACAAAACACAAGAAAGTGGATAAAACCAAGCATGGAACATCAAAAATTATAGATACATTTGCAATGTATCAACATCCCCAAGCTTAACTCCTGCTCGTCCTCGAGTAGGTAAGTGATAAAAAGAAAGAATAATTTTTGAGGTGACATGCACCATCAAAGACTTGATCATAGTATTTGTAAAAGCATTCAAAGCTAGGATCAATGTACTTCAATCATAACATGAAAGACAAAGTTCTAGCAATAAGACAAAGAAACTATGATGCAACATGAAAAGGCACAAATAAAAGATTCATGAATAACAATCCTTTGCAAGACGTTTGTTTGTTTCACATAAAGAAAACATAGCATACTAGTATTCAGCTTGTCCCTCAATAGAGTAGAAAATATAAATGCATAGGACACCTTCAAAGTTCATAAGAGTGACTAGATACAAATAGTTTAAAACAAGCAATATCAAGTTATGCATCAATCAACTAGTCTTGGGACAATGCACATAGAACTAAGAATGGCCACTATGATCTCAAAGTAGGTGCCTAAAGATAGAAGATGGAGACTCAATATAATGGTGGAAGAAAGGCCTTTGTAAAAGGAAGTAGGGATTCAAGTCTCATAAAGAGCTTCAAAAAATTATGGTACTTATAGCTTTCAGCTCTCATTTCCCCTATCATAAGCATCTTGAAGGTGATTAAGGTTAAAGTGACACAACTAAGAGGATATGCTTGACAAGTTATAAACCGAAATCTCATGCCCCTTACTTACGAAGACCGATCCTCATGCTACTCAACTTCAGTCACGAGTAAGCTCTTGTCATTGTAAGTACATGTGTATCATTAAGAACCGCCAACGGGGTACCCCTTGCACATGATACGGGAGCTTTCCCATAATCAAAATGACAAGGCAAGCAGACAATGAGCATCTCAGCGATCTTTTTATTTGCTATTTGCATACGTTTTTATTGAGGATGCTTCATAGAGTGCTCATTATGGTGATGCTGCAAGTTTCCACCATGATTAGGCATGGCTTAGGCTAGCGGCCCAGGCGTTTCTCTAACACACATAAAAACTCTATGATCTTAGAAGTTCCACTTTTATTTCACACCGCCGGGATTCGTAAACAAAAGAACATGATATCAACGGGGTACAAATAACAAGTGCAATGTTGAAAGCGTTCCCCATGAAACATGGTTCTGCTAATTTCAACTTATAAAGCGCAAGCATATACGCAACAAAGAAGGACCCAATGGTTCAAGTTTATTAGATGCAAAAAGTAAAGTCCGTGAGAGCTTTAATCACTAGTTTTCTCATAACAAGTTTAATTTGGAAGGTAAACAAAAGCATGAATATAATTGGAATAGCATAAGCTAGTAGGTAGGTATGGTGTACTCTTTGGAATAACTTGGTTTAGGGAGTTGGATGCATGAGTGGAACTCATACTTGGTTGTGGAGGCTAGAAAAAGACTGGGAGGGACAAACTAAGAGAGAAATAATGGCCATAATCATACAGAGCAACAAAACATCATTGATCAAAGCATAAAGTGATGCTAAAAGTTGAAAACTAAAGTATCATAAAGGCTATGGTGACTTGAGATAGTCATAACATGGTGTGAGCATGTGCCAAGTCAACCCAAATAAAGCATCAAAGGAGAATACCAATATACTATGCTTTAATATGCTAAAACAACGCATGTTTCATCCAAGGCACATTAAGCAATCTCAATTGTTTATAACAAGTCATGCTAAAGCAAAGAATACTAAGCATAAAACCAAAACAATATCAAGCATGGCATGACAAAGCATAGGCCAGAGTAAAAAACAAGCTCTTTTTACCACATAAGTATGAACTTTCCTACTCTTTTCCAAACCAAACCAAAATAATTGCAAACCAAGAAAATGAAAACCAAAACCAAAGCGAAAAATAGACGCTCCAAGAAAAACACAACTGTGCATGAAACAATAAAAATGAAGCGTTTGGAAGAAACCTGGGATTTTTATTGATGAAGAAGGGGATGCCTTGGGCATCCCCAAGCTTTGACGCTTGTACTTATTGGATATTTTTTGGGGTGACATGCATGGCATCCCCAAGCTTGATCTTTACTCCATCCTTTATCTCATTACTCATTCCTTCCATACACCTGAAAATTTTCCTTCATACAAAACTTCACACAATCTTTATTAGCAACATTAATGCACTCAAGATAAATAAGTTTTAAGGTTCAGTTCTAATAGCAAATAAACTTCCATTAGAACACTAGCTACTGTAGCACTTCCCTCAAAAAGCTCAATTCCCCAAAAGAACTCAAAAAGGAACCAACAAGAAGCAAATGCAGAAAAATGGCAGAAATCTGTCAAAACAGACCAGCAGGTAAAGACTAATTTTTTAGAAGACCTTCTGTTGCTCAAATCAAAAAGTGTTGAACGAACGAAAGTTATATAAAAACTTGGGGCAAAATCACAAAACATTACAGCTCAATCCGACATACAGAGATCTCTCATGAATGTTTATGGTGAAGCACAAAAATCTCTTTCGGGACAACAACTTTCCCAATCATTACTTCTCTCTAATTAGAGGTTACTCGTGGCACAAAAAGCAAATAAAAAGGATAAGGAGAGGTTATTACAGAGGTAATAACTTCCAAGACTCCTCTAAAACTTTTGGGTTATCTCCCAATAAGTACTTTTCTTTAACGCCTTTAAGTTAGGCATAAGAAGCAAAGAAAGAAAAAAGTGTTCTCAAATGAAGAAGCATTAAGACAAAATTTTGTTTTCATAGGAGAAGCAAAATAATTCTTTTCTCTATTTCTAGGGAAGTGTTCTATACCTTTCTTGAGTGGGAGTTTATATTTAATGGTGCCTTCTTTCATATCAATGATGGCACCAACAGTTCTAAGAAAAGGTCTTCCCAAAGTAATAGGACAAGAAGCATTGTATTCAACATCCAAAACATAGAAATCAACGGGGACATAGGAATCGTTAACCATAATAAGAACATCATTAAGACTACCCATGAGTTTCTTTTTAGCATTATCATCAAGTGGGACATTCAAATAACAATCTTCAAGAGGAGGCAAATCAAGCATATCATAAATCCTTCAAGGCATAATAGAAACACTACTATCAAGATCACATAAAGCTTTGAAATCAAAGTCATTCACTTTCATATTAATGATGGGTACCCAACCATCTTCTTGTTTTATAGGAATAGAAGCTTTATGTTTCATCTTTTCTTCTTTAATCTTTATGAGAGCATCAGTAATATGTTTTGTAAAAGCCATGTTCATAGCACTAGCATTAGGACTTTTTGCAAGCTTTTGTAGGAACTTAATAACTTCAGAGATATTGCAACCATCAAGATCAAAATCAAATTTATCATCTAAAGTAGTAGAACTATTACTAGCCTCAACACTAGTGGTGGTAATAGTAGAAACACTAATGTTTCTAGCAATTTCATCTTCTCTTTCCCACTTAGCATGTAATTCAGCTAATAATCTAACATTTTCATCAATTCTTACTTGTATAGCATTAGTAGCTGCAAAGGGATTCTCATTAATTTCAGGTTTATCAGCCATTTTATTCAAAGTAGATTGAGCTTCAGCCAAAGATGCTATATTTCTTTCAGCATTAGAGAGTTTTTCCTCAATAGTTTTATTGAAAGCAGTTTGTTTACTAATAAACTCTTTAAGCATAACTTCAAGTTCAGAGGGAGAACTCTTATTATTGTTGTAAGAATTTCCATAAGCATTACCATTGTTGGGAGAATATGGCTTATAATTGTTGTTACCAAAAATGTTCCTATAAGCATTATTACCATAAGCATTGTTTGCAAAATTGTTATTTCTTATGAAGTTCACATCAACTTGCTCTTCTTGAGCAACCAAAGAGGCTAAAGGAACATTATTTGGATCAATATGGGCTTTCCCATTAACAAGCATAGACATAATAATATCAATATTATCACTCAAGGAGGAGGTTTCTTCAACAGAATTTACCTTCTTACCTTGTGGAGCTCTCTCAGTATGCCATTCAGAATAATTAACCATCATATTGTCAAGAAGTTTTGTTGCGGCACCCAAAGTAATGGTCATAAAGGTACCTCTAGCAGCAGATTCCAATAGGTTCCTTGAAGAATAGTTCAATCCTGCATAAAAAGTTTGAATGATCATCCAAGCAGTCAGTCCATGAGTGGGACAATTCTTAACAAAAGATTTCATTCTTTCCCAAGCTTGAGCAGCATGCTCATTATCAAGTTGTTTAAACTTCATTATTTCACTTCTCATGGATATAATCTTAGCAGGAGGATAGTATTTTCCAATAAAAGCATCTTCGCACTTAGTCCAAGAATCAATACTATTCCTAGTTAAAGAATTCAACCATTCTTTAGCTTTTCCTCTTAGAGAGAAAGGAAACAATTTCAGCTTAATAATATCACCATCTATATCCCTATGCTTTTGCATCTCACAAAGTTCAACAAAGTTATTTAGATGGGAAGCAACATCTTCATTACCAATACTAGAAAATTGTTCTCTCATAACAAGATTGAGCAAAGCAGGTTTTATCTCAAAGAAAGTATTTTCAGCCACAGGTGGAGCAATAGGTGTGCTCATAAAATCATTGTTGTTGGTGCTAGTGAAGTCACACAACTTAGTGTTTTCAAGAGTAGTCATTTTTTGGGTTTTCAACTAAGAAAGCAAACTAGTAAAACTAATTGTTTGTGTTTTTGAATAACAAAACAAGCAAACAAAGCAAAAAAGAAAACTAAGCAAAACAAAAATAACAAAGTATAGAGATTGGTTATAAGGGACTACCCTTGTGAAGATGTCCGTGACTCCCCGGCAACGGCGCCAGAAAATCCCTTGATGGCTCAATGCACGACGCCCAAAAAAATGCTTGATGGCGGTGTTGATGCAGAGCTCGTTGGGAACCCCAAGAGGAAGGTATGATGAGCACATCAGCAAGTTTCCCTCAGTTATCAAACCAAGGTTTAATCGAACCAGTAGGAGCAAGGAAATACCCCAAAGGTGTTACTAGCTGAGCTTTGGCAGGGCGCACTACCGGTGCTAGTAGCAACGTGGAGACCTGCACAACACAACCACAGAACTTTGTCCCCAACTTGCGATGAGGTTGTCAATCTCACCGTGTTTTGCGGAAAACAAAGGATTAAACGTATCGAATGGAAAGAAGTAAAAGTTTGCAGAAAGTAAACACAAAGCAGTAAAAGATTGTAGATTGTATGTAAAAGACAAGGACCGGGATCCATAGTTCACTACAGGTGGCTCTCCTTAAGATAGATAACATGCTGGGTGAACAAATTACAGCGGGGCAATTGACAATCACCGAGAAAGCAATACGTGCATATACTAATCATCTTGACTCCTTTGAGATTCGATTGGGCATTACAACATAATACATAGACCGCCATCCAACTACATCTATGACTAATAATCCACCTTCAGGTTATCATCTGAACCCCCTCTAGTATTAAGTTGCAAGCAACAGATTATTGCTTTACGAACTACGTGTAAAGTAAACAATACGATTGTTCTATGAACAAAGGATTGTTGTTTTCTCCCTAGTAGCAACAGCACATCTAGTAACTTAGAGATTTCTGTCACTTCCCCAGATTACGAGAGGCATGAACCCATTATCGAGTATAAATACTAACTCTAGGAGTTGCTAGCATCTACTTGGCCATGATAGCTACTAACAACGGAAAGCATGCAAGATCACAAATAACAAAGACATGATAGAATTAATAATCAATCTGAAATAGCATCTCAATATCCATTAGATCCCCGCAAACACAACATGTAAGAATTACAAATAGATGATCTTGATCATGAATGGAGCTCACAAGATCTAGACATGAAAGCACAAAGGAGGATAACCAACCATCTAGCTACTACATGGATCCGTAGTCCAAGGATGAACTACTCACGCATCACACCGGAGGCTTGCATGGTGATGAAGAAGGCCTCCAGGGTGAATTCCCCTCTCCGGCAGGGTGCCGGGAAGAGCTTCAGATCCCTCTCGATCTAGAGATGGAGATAACAGCGGCTACAGACTCTTTCGTGGATTTTTGATCGGGCACTTAGGGTTTTCGTCTCGAGGGCAATATATAGGCATAAGGAGAGGCCGAGTGGGTGCCGGGAGCCACCACACCACCCCCTAGCGCGGGCCCAGCCTAGCTGCGCGGCCAGGTGGTGTGGCTGGCCCCTGGCCCTTCTCTATCTCGTATTCTGGCACTTGATGTCTTCCTGAAAAATAGGCACTTTGGCTTTTGTCCCGTCCAATTCCAAGAATATTCATTTTCTGACTTTCCTGGAACCAAAAACAGCAGAAAACAGGCAGCTGGCACTCTGGCTCTTGTTAATAGGTTAGTCCAAGAAATCATATGAAAAGTACTCCAAAGTTGGAACAAAACATAAGAAAGTGGATAAAACCAAGAATGGAACATCAAAAATTATAGATACATTTGCAATGTATCATCGCACATGATCGTTGACCAAACTACAACACATTTGAGAGAGGACTTCTAAGGGGACATTTTTTCAAATTTTCCTATTTTGCATGCAACATATTTTCCACACATTGATCAAATTTGAAGGTTTCAATAGATCTTGAGAATTTCTCATGTTTTTATGAATTTTACAAGGTTTGGTCAAACCGAGGTTGACCGGAGACTTTTGAGAGATTGCAAAAGCATCAGAAAGGTACAACTTCTGTTATGTGGTGCCAATGTGAGGTACAACCACTCAAGCATGCAAATTGAAGTTCTCAAATTGTAGTTTTGGTACTTGCTTCACAAATGGCGCCATGTTTTTGAGTTGGAGGGTTAAAATTTTGAATTTTTCAAACCAAAGCGGCTAGATACAATGCTAGCATCCCTAGCCACATGGTGATACACCCTTGTGCCAAATTTGAGTCCATTATATGAAAACATGGTACACAAGTGGATCTTTCTAGTAGTCGCACATGATCGTTGACCAAACTACGTCAGATTTGAGAGAGGACTGCTAGGGGGGACATTTTTTCAAATTTTCCCATTTTTCATGCAACATATTTGCCACAGAGTGATCAAATTCGAAGGATTCAATAGATCTTGAGAATTTCTTATTTTTTTATGAATTTCACAAGGTTTGGTCAAATCGAGGTTGACCAGAGACTTTCGAGAGATTGCGAAAGCATCTGAAATGTACAACTGCTGTTATGTGGTCCCAATGTGATGTACAACAACTCAAGCATGCAAATTGAAGGTCTCAAATTGTAGTTTTGGGTAAATGCTTCACAAATGGTTCCATGTTTTTGAGTTTGAGGGTTAAATTTTTGAATTTTTCAAACCAAAACAGATAGATACTATGCTAGCCTCACTAGCCACATGATCATATACGCTCGTGCCAAGTTTGAGTCCATAAAGAATTCTTCATTTGATTACATGCTCTAAATCTTAGTCAACCATAGCTCAACTAATGAGGCTATCTTGACACTGACTTAGAGCCATATATTGAATTCTTCGTTTGAGATAACACTCTCAAGAACTTGAACATATCATATTCTTCTCTTCAATTTGATGATCTTGATGCAAAAACTCAAGGTATATCTTTATCTTCATGGCATCCATACTTGAAAACCAACATATGGACTACAAGCATGACCTATGGAATATTCCTTCATATAAAACTCAATGAAAACATTAGTCCATAGGGATTGTCATTAATCACCAAAACCACACATAGGGTCAATTACCCTTTCAATCTCCCCCATTTTGGTAATTGATGACAATCATAACAAGAGGGTTTATATAATGAATATTAGAAACAAGTACGCAACTTATCCAAGAATAAGTTGTATAGAATAGGTTGTATTTGATATGGTTAAGTAATAAAAAGATACTAGCCAAACCGATTTCACTCACACAAACTGCAACTAATGCAAGAGGTTCGAGTAGAACCAACATATATAGAGCAAACTCCCCCACAATATATGAACGCGTGATGAACTTGAATATCATTGCATACATTGTCAGACATAACCTTTGGGAGAGTTTCCACTATATACTCAACCATGCAATACATAATAAAGATGAAATGCATGAAAGGCAAACACTTAAGAACAAACCAATCCTAATTACAAAACCATTTCCCTTAAAACCCTTTAATCTTCTCCCCCATTGACAACAAGTGCCAAAATGGATGACAAAGTTAGAAGGCCAATATAGTTCAAGTTCGTCCCAAGGTGTGCATTTCTCATAATATGACTGAAATCATATGCACATATCCAATGACAAATAGTTGAAAGAAATCAACTATATTGAGGATAAAATATTGCTAAAAGGATAACAAGGTGAAGAAACTTCAACGGATGAAGCAAGCAATCAAAAGATCCATATAATCAAATGGACAAATAGTGCTCTAATGAAATAAGGAAGCTCCCTAAGGTTTTATGCACAAACATGGAATCCTCACTCCCTCTATATCATTTAGAACACAACCAAGATAAAAGATTTGTTCAACAAAGTTCATCAAATGAACCAAGCAAAAACTATTGAGAATAAAAGATGATACAAAACCACAAATTCTCAAAGATTTATCTCGTTCAAGCAAATAACACAGAGAAGAAAGAATGAGATAACAAACTCCCAAAAGAGCAAGGTTTCAAAAAATAAACCAAACCCTTAACACTTTTCACAATGGCACAAGGTTCCGAGGAGGAAAGGTTTGTCTTCCACTAAAAACACATTTGATAATAATCAAAAACACCATCAAAGAGATGTTGAAAAGCCAAGGAAGACAATGGGAGAAACAACAATTTTTGGAAAGAAAAAAGGCAATAAGAGGTGAAATCCAAGGTGAAGATGATCCACAAATCCTACCAAACCCTAGTATATCAATTGTCAAAGACAATGAGTGTATTGGAATTTATTTTCAGTGGTATATTGCACGGATATTAAAGATAAATCTTCATAATAAAAATCATAGGATAGGAATAAAAATATTAAGCATTATGCAAAGATAGAGATTCTTGATAGCTTCAACTAGTCACACAATCATGCAAAGCAATGATTAGAATAAATTGAACCAAATGGTCTCCCAAATAAGATATAGAGATATGCATCTGAGGAAGTCCACACCAAGAATTTCTTACTCAAGCAAAGACCAAAAATACGAGCAATAAAAGCTTCTAACAAAAATTAGGACCTTGTTTGAGCTAACATGCCACCGAGATACAAGATAATCAACGATATCAAATCTAAGTGGCACCACCTCATATGTTCACATTTGCTAGGATTGTGATATGCAAAAGACGCATATTACTCCCCCATAATGTCGTATTGAATTTTTCTTAATAAGAGGAAAAACAACCTCAACTAGAGATAACAAATGGACATTTAGAATTTGAATTTCTCATGAGTATGACACACCACATAGTGACTAGATAACCTTGCAATATCAATACTAAGTGGTAGTACTCATGTACACACATTTTAAGGTTTGAGAGATGCACGAGGCATATCACTCCCCCAAAATGGGATGTTCCATTAACCACTCGAAAAGAGCCAAAAAATATATCATCAAGATGCATTAGAGGCTCAAATAAAAACACACAAGTAAATGATGTGCCAAACACATAGACATACTTGAATACACAAAATAAGCAAGCATGCGGCACAACAAATACAAACACATACTTGGTACAGAACCAAAGCATGTAAAGGGGCAAGTAACTTACAATATAAAAGAGTTGAGTTCGAGTTACCGCAAAGAGGCACATTGGGTATATGGTAGGGAGATGATAATCCTTATAACTTGGCTTTATAAAATATAATATATGAATATCCCTTAATTCTTCATGAGTTATCCAAGTCTCCAATTCCCTCCGCAAACACCTATTGATCAAGTTTGTTCTTGTTGGTCCCCAACCAAGTTGGTTCCTAACAGGTTAGTCACAATAGGCTTGGCAACCCAATGGTTCTTTTCTTAACACCACTTTGAGTTCCAACAAACTTGGCAAACACATTGCCATCCTTATCCTTCCCAAGAGAATAATAATCATCAACAATGATAGGGTTATATAAGGTACTGTTTGAACATGAAGAGGCCAAGTACCCCTTCTCACGACATATGTAGCAACAAGTGCTCCCCTTTCTCTTCTTTATTGATTTCTTCTCTTGGGGAGCCTTATCTTGATTCTTCTTGGTAAGTGGCCTAGCTTCAACTTGAGATTGAGATTGGGCTTTACCTTGACCTTGTGGCCGCTTCCCTTGTTTCTTCTCATTCAAGTGCTTCTTCTTTAATGGACAAGATCGTACATGATGTCCTACAACCTTGCACTTGAAGCAAATAATCTTGGACGAATTCTTGACTTGGTCCTGGCTCTTCTTCTTGTTGCTCTTGGACTTGTTCTTGTTATTGGAGTTGAATCCAAGTCCACTTTTATCATTGGGGCATTTTTGCACACTCAAACTATTATAGAGTGTGGATTCGACTTCATGGCTCTTTTCCATGTCTTTATTCAAAGAAGTGACTTGGGCCTTGAGCTCTTTGATTTCCTCTACATGGTTAGTTTAAATAGAGGTACTAGAGGAAGTGTAAGCTTCATTGTTAGAGCAATAAGGCAAAGCAAGTAATCCGTAACAAGTTTTATCAATAGTATGACAAGAAGGATCAGTAGGACTAGCACATGGAAAAATAACATTTTGAGTAGAAGTTGTGCTAATGTCCAAATGAGGCTCACAAGATGTTACCTTAGTGATACTTGCCTCACGAGCTAACTTTAGCCCATCATAGGAGATTAGAAGATTATTATGAGAGCCCGAGAGCATTTCATGACTCTCTTTGAACATTCTCCTTTAATATAGATGCTTCACAAGAAGTAGAGTTAGTAGCATTTGCATCATTAATAGATTTTTCCATTTCAAGCTCATAAGATTCAATTTTTGTATGAGGAGACAATTAGTGTGCTTCTCCTCGGCAATCTCTTGCTTAAGGAGATTGAATCTCCGACTCCCATAATCAATTTGGAAATCTAACTCGTCTATGGTTTCCGTTTGTTTAGTTATGGTGTCCATAACGTGTTTGAGACAAGCAATGACCTTATTATTACCACGAAGAGAGGTGTACAAAAAGGTCAACTCAAGCACAAGAGCACTAGTATCCTCATAAAGGTCATCATCACTATCATCATTATCATTGCTATTATCTAGAGAAGATGTGTTGGGATCCAAAGTAGGAGATACCTTTGATCCTCTTGCCTTAAGGCACATGTGAGCACAGGAGGATGAAGATGAGGATATTCTTGAATCTTCATTCATGACCGTGGCTTTCTCCATAGGGTGTTTGATTTCCTCTACATTGTTAGATACACAACTAGAAGAAATAGAAGCATTTTGTTTATTGGAACAAGACAAATCAAGCATATCATCTACACTAGTACTCAAATACTTTCTAGACAATATGCAAGGACTAGCAACACAAGGGGATATATAATTATCATTGCAAGAAGTGCTTAAGTCCAAAGTCTCTACACCATTAGCATTTATAGAACATGAATCATTGGTGTAAACAGAACCACTACCATCATTACATATGATTGCTCCACTCACCATGCCATTACCTTGTGACTTGTTACATGTAGGTGAAGTGGAGGGAATTGAAATATCATCGTGGCCGGAGGTGGAAGACACTTGGAGCTCTTCATGATGTGAAGGAGAAGAGAGCTCCTCGGAGATACCACTGATCCTATGAGAAATGGACCCACCAAATATTTCTCTAAGCTTGGTCCACATCTCATGAGATGACTTGTGCTTCACAATCATCAAGAACAAATTAACTGTGGGGCTCAAGGAGAAAAAGAGCTTCTTAGATACTTGAGCTTTGAGATGTAAAGTTTTATCATCCTCTAAAGATAGATTTTGAGGATCCATCGGCGGAGGAAAACCTACATCTAGAACTCTCTCAATATTTGGACACAAGGTCCGAAGATTACAAAGAAAGCAACTTCTCCACAAAATATAATTTGTGCCATTAAAGATAATTGTGTCATTGTGCACTATAATACTAGCCAACATCTTTACAATCTAGTCGGTGAAGCCTAAACAATGAGAGACCTTGCTCTGATACCAATTGAAAGGATAGAGATGTCGAGGGGGGGTGAATAGGCAATTTCAAAACTATTACGATTTTGGCTTGATAGAATGCGAAATTAAACTAACATTTATTTTGCAAGCACTAAACCTAAATAGACTAGGCTCCACTAAGTGCACCAACAACAAGTTAAGCTAAGAAAGATAGCACAAGATAAATATACCGTAAGAGATAAGAAAGATATAAGTACTTCAAGCTCGATGGGTATCACAAGGAAAGTAAGTTCGGATATAGAGATAACCGAGGCACGCGGAGACAAAGATGTATTCCCGTGTTCCCTTACAAGTAAGGTACGTCATGTTGGAGAGGTGTGAGATTCCACAAAGGATTTCCCAATGCCTCGAAGGCTCACCTTCTTCTCCGAGTCTATCCCACTTAGGAATAGGCCCTTTACTTATGGCTAGCTTTCCCTCCACTCCGGAGATGGTAAGCTCCACAACCATTTCAAAAGCTCCATGAAGGAGAAGCCCGTGTCTCTTCACAATCTTCCACGAATAGGACATCGTGGCTCCAACCGCCAAGCCAACTAGGTGTTCAGCCTCCAAGAGCAACAAGCTCACGGTCTCTCACTCGAACTACTCGTAATGGAGAGTTTAACACTTATGCAAGAATGCAAAGCAAGAACACCAAGGGCATTCAAGTCCCTCACTCTCAAATCCCACCAAAGCAACAAGTGCTACGGAGGAATTAGAGAGGAAGAACAATGGTGGAAATCAACAAATGACTTCAAGATCTAGATCGAATGGGTTCCCCTCATTTAGAGGAGGAGTTGATTGGTGGGGATTGTAGATCTAGATCTCCTCTTCCAAAGCCCTCAAAAAGATGCAAGAATCATAGGAGGGAAGGGGGAGGAGGCAAGCTCAAGAGGATCAACAATGGAGGTCAATTTCATGCTCAAGAACTCTGAAAAACGTTGGGGGAAGAACCCCTTTTGTAGGGAAAAACAAATATGGCCGTTGGAGAGAAAACAACAAAAACTCGGTTTCAAAGTTGGTTGGACCGGCCCAGAACAAGGAAAATAGGTCCCCAGGCCGGAGGACCGATCTACAAACTGAAAAATCTTTGTTTTCCAACTCGGAATAGACTTGGTCACGAAAACCGGAAAATCTGGTCTAAGATCCGGTCTACCGGTGCTGGCACCGGACCGTCCGGTGTGGGACTCGGTTGAACTGGATGCACAACCGGGATGAAACATACTTCATGAAAAACGCAATAACTTTTGCATCCTGACTCCGATTTCAATGATCTTAGGCTTGTTTTGACGAGGAAAACAAGCTCTACAATATGGTGCATGAAAACATAATAGTAAAAGAAAGGAAGATAGAACCAAATGAGGAAATGTATGAAGCCTCCCTATAAGAAGAATCGGTAAAACCTTCAAACTCGAAAACACCATAGAAGATGCATATGAATTCCGTTTTCAATGAACTTGGGCTTGTTGAAGAGCTAGCAGCAAGTTCAAGAACCTCACATGGAAAAACACCAAGAAGCAATAAAATAGGAAGATGCAAAGTATGCAAAGGATTGAGCTCCCTAAGAGAATGTGATTAAGTTACCCAACTGAAAGCCCCTCTTAATAGTGCGGCTATCTATCCTATAACCCGGTCTCCCAACAACCACCTTGAGACTGGTAAAAGGAAAACCTAGCAAGGCCATACCTTTGCCTGCCTTACGCATCCCGCTTGATCTTGATGACAACGCTTCAAGCTCCATCCAAGCCAGAATGCATCACTTGATCATTGTTGCTTCTTGAAGACTAGTAAGTTGCTCCCCCATACACCACTATGGGATAGATTCATTAAGACACATCTTCACATGTCCATTATCACCAATATGGACGGCAAGCTTCAAGCAAATGATCTTCTTGAAATGCTTATCTTGAACTTTCCCTTCAAACTCTGATGACGATCACCACTTGATGTCATCCACTCATGGGCTATATGAGATCTTCACTTTTGAAGCATACCCATGGAAAATACCTATCCCATATAGTAAAGGCAAAGGCACATATAAAATGGGTTAGTTCATGATGCATAAATGACAAGGTTTACCATACCACAAGATCCATGTGGTACATTCTTTATGCTTCCTGTGTTGACCAACTTGAAATCACTCTTCACTCCTTGTATTGGTCAACCAAGTATATTCTCATGCTCAATCTCAATATCTTGAGGTACATAAAGAATTCTTAATTTCATTACATGCTCTAAATCTTAGTCAACCATAGCTCAACTAATGAGGCTATCATGACACCGACTTAGAGCCATATCTTGAATTCTTCTATTGAGATCACACTCTCAAGAACTTGAACATATCATATTCTTCTCTTCAATTCGATGATCATGATGCCAAAACTCAAGGTATATCTTTATCTTCATGGCATTCATACTTGAATCCAACAAATGGACTACAAACATGACCTATGGAATATTCCTTCATATAAAACTCAATGAAAACATAAGTCCATAGGGATTATCATTAATCATCTAAACCACATATAGGGGCAATTACCCTTTCACATCTGAAAGGTACAACTGTTGTTATGTGGTCCCAATGTGATGTACAACCACTCAAGCATGCAAATTGAAGTTCTCAAATTGTAGTTTGGTACTTGCTTCACAAATGGTTCCATGTTTTTGAGTTTGAGGGTTAAAATTTTGAATTTTTCAAACCAAAATGGATAGATAGAATGCTACCATCACTAGACACATGGTGATACACCCTTGTGCCAAGTCTGAGTCCATTTGAAGATTGTTAGATGAAAACATGGTACACAAGTGGCTCTTTCTAGTAGTCGGACATGATCGTTGACCAAACTACACCACATTTGAGAGTGGACTGCTAGGGGTACTTTTTTTACAAATTTTCCCATTTTTCATCCAAAGTATTTGCCACACTGTGATCAAATTCTAATGTTTCAATAGATTTTGAGAATTTCTCATTTTTATATGAATTTCACAAGGTTTGGTCAAACCGGGATTGACTAGAGACTTTTGAGAGATTGCGAAAGCATCTGAAAGGTACAACTGTTGTTATGTGGTCCCAATGTAATGTACAACCACTCAAGCATGCAAATTGAAGGTCTGAAATTGTAGTTTTGGTACTTGCTTCACAAATGGTTCCATGTTTTTGAGTTTGAGGGTTAAATTTTTCAATTTTTCAAACCAAAACAGCTAGATACAATGCTAGCATCACTAGCCACATGGTGATACACCCTTGTGCCAAATTTGAGTCCATTTAAATATTGGTAGATGAAAACATGGTACACAAGTGGCTCTTTCTAGTAGTCGGACATGATTGTTGACCAAACTACACCACGTTTGAGAATGGACTACTAGGGGGACAATTTTCAAATTTTCCTATTTTTCATGCAAAGTATTTGCCACACAGTTATCAAATTTGAAGGTTTCAATAGATTTTGAGAATTCTCATTTTTCTATGAATTTCACAAGGTTTGGTCAAACCAGGGTTGACCAGAGACTTTCGAGAGTTTGCGAAAGCATCTGAAACGTAAAACTGATGTTAGGTGGTACAAATGTGATGTACAACCAATCAAGCATGCAAATTGAAGGTCTCAAATTGTAGTTTTGGTACTTGCTTCACAAATGGTTCCATGTTTTTGAGTTTGATGGTTAAAATTTTGAATTTTTCAAAGCAAAATGGCTAGATACAATGCTAGCATCACTATCCACACGGTGATACACCCTTGTGCCAAATTTGAGTCCATTTAACTTGCATCAATAGATCAAAACATGGCTTATAAACTTGTAATTTAAACAATATGAATGTTTCACTTTTCTTAGATATTATTTAGGGACGGGTAATGTATGCATCATTCAGGTCTAATAATAGGACTTCATTAGAGTAAACTTGTAATTTTCAACTTGTCAGTACTTCATTTCGTTTATTTATACCAACTATGTAAAACTTACATATACGAAGTAAACCAAATTTTCAAGATTTTTTTTTGCCTCTAACGTCAAAATTAACAACTAAACATAACCTCCCTCCAAAATTTCTGACACATTTTTGTTCCCTCTTTTTTCCGCCTCACCCCAACGCCAAAATTTAAAACCCCACAACATTAGAGTGGCGCACGAATCCCTCCCACTATTTGCGTCTCATCTTAACTCCCAAAACCAATCCCCCTCTAGCACCTCATCCTTCTCCTCCCTAGGATCCAATCTCGTCCACGGAGGATCAGAACTCATCGCCGCATCTGATCGGCGATCTCCTTGGCTGATTCCATGATCGGGACTCTTCGCAGTGGTAAAGCACGCGAACCATTGAGGTCCACACCGAAGAAGAAGCCCAATGTCAGACGACCGTCAGGTGATAATTCAATCCCCCGATCCTTCTCATATGAAGTAGATCTGCTAGAACCATTCATTATAAAGTGGTTCAACATCTTGTTTCCATCATTGTAGTTATAATATTAGTGATCTACTCCCTACATTGTTTACCCGCACACACGCAATGATATTGTTTCGCAGTAGACATATTGAGTTCAGTCTAATCCCTACATCTACTCCCTAGAGAAAATTACATTTGTCGAGATAAAAATAGAATAGCTCACTCTTGTGCTCATAAGGTACAGATAACTACTTCTATTATACCTACTTTAGTTTGCTCTTCAACATCACACTCTTATGTATGCCCTTGGGTAGGTTATTTTAGAAATGAAAATTGTCAGGACTTTGTAATTCATGATGTAATCTGTTGTTGAGCTATAATACAATTTTGATCATCCTTTGTTAGGAACCAAAAAACCAAATAATGCATATCAGGCAAACAAGTACAAAAATTTGGAAGAAAATAAAGCTTGTATGATGGAAATTTTAAAGAAGCACAAGCCGCCAGAGGTTTGCCTATAGAAAATATAGAAGAGGTAGCACATAAATTCGTGTATAGTGGCATCTGCAAAGTGACAGACGCCACCAAAAAAGGTAAACAAAAGGATGCAAACCAAACACAACAAGACCCTACATATGAACCCAGTGCAGAAGGAATGGCCACAGCTAATGACGAGCCGACTTCAGATGATGTGGTCCATAACTATGGTAACCCTAAAACAAAGTGATGAGGGTTTATCTCGTCAATGCCCATTGTTATGGACATGGGTTTTGGATAAGGAGGAAGCGCTGGAGGTATCAGTCGGCTAGCAAACAGGCACACAGGGATGCAAGGTTTACCCAGGTTCAGGCCTCGTAGAGGTCCCTTCTCCTGCTTGTCCGCTCTTGGAATTAATGAAGGAATCAAAGATTACAAGGGTGTGCAGATGCAATCTAACGATGGTGGTGAAACTAGGGTTATGATTGTCTTCCTCGCCGCCCCCTCCCAGCCTTTATATAGATAGGCTGGGTCTCGGGTAGCAGGTCGAGTCGGTTACAGATTAGGGTTCGCCCCTTTAAACTTTCTATCTTAAGCTTCATCTTGTGCTGCAAGCAATCGAAGAGTCCGTGAGTCACCCGAATCTTGTGGTGGGCCTTGGCAATGCCGTGGGCTTCTATCGTATCTGGACCGTATAAACCAAGCTCGAGTACTTGTAGGGTATACCCATGTCAGTAGCCCCTGAGTGTCCAACGGAATCACAGATTCAACTGGAGAGACTGTTATGAAGCTTTTCGAGTGCATGACTAAGCGTTTTCCGAGTATTCTGTTTATGCCATAGGGATTGTTGATATACGTGCATGATTTATCTGATGTATCAGTATCAGTTAATTGCCTTGGGGGAAAATAACGCTATCAACTCAAACTCGAGTCTCCAGACTCGAATTCGGAGAAGTGATGGCGTAATTCGACTCAAGCCATGGAGGTCTTACAGGAGTCGAATCCCAGTGTATAAGTGTGAGCACTCGACGCGTCCGTCAAGGCATGTCCATCGTACCTGCAGGCATGGATAGATTTTTGGTAGTGCACAGCAGATGTGTTGCCAAGCCTTATTCAGGTCTTACCTTCACGCTGTAAGCGTGGCATCCGAATTTTTGTCATCACGGAGATGATTTGGGTGGCCCAGGAGACATAGTCTCTTTGAAGGGAAAATATGAAGCAGAGTTGCCATAGCATTCGAGTGTGGATGTTATCGACACACAATACGATGTACAAGGAAAAATAATCATAGGGTGCGCAAGCAGCGCTCCCTATGGGAGTAGCCCCCGAGTGCCTAGTCGAGTCGTAGACTTGAGTGGGGACTAAAATCTTTGTGCGATTGATGTCATCTTTATTTGCTTGTTTCAGTCGAATACGATTCCGGTGCTCCCTATGGGAGTAACCCGTAATTCACAGTTGAATCGTTGATTCGAGTGATTGGTTTTTCTTGAATGCTCATACACCTGCACAAAAAATAATCAAAGGGTGCGCGACCAGCACTCCCTATGGGAGTAGCACCCTAGTGCTTGGTAGAGTCGAAGACTCGAGCAAGGACTAATGTAGTCGAAATCTTCTTCTTGCTAAAATGATGACGTCAGTGCTGACGACCTGATGACTTCAGTTGGCCGCATGAGCGATTTTGACGGGACGTGACGAGCGGTGGGTCCCATTTCCTGACTTTGATTTGACTGGGCGTGCGTAATCTTCTGTTTTAACTGCGTCTCGTCGATTTCCTCGCGTAATGGGAGCAGTGGGGGCGATTCGTGGTTCAGCTTCGCCACGTGTCGATGGCGATGTGCGCCACACGTTCAGTAGGGTTTTTTCTTGCCGTTGGATGACATCCATGAGGAGGTTAAGTAGCAGCATAGTTGCGGTAATTTTACCCATCTCTGTTCTTGCTCGTGCCTCCTTCGCCATTGTTGTTCTCTCTGCTTCCTTGCACGCTTCTTGTTCGCTGCACTGGACCAACTCCGTGTGTTTCCCAGTTACTTTCTTCGCTCCCATCCTCACCAAAAGATGAGCAAGAAGAAGGGAGGCGCTGCCGCTGGATCTGTGGCCACCATTGCCACCGCCAAGAAGAAGGCGGTGTTACCCGCCACGGGCACCAGCACCACCACCGCTAGGAAGAATAAGGGTGCGGGCACCCGCGTCACTAATGGCGCCTGGCGTGCGTCCATCATCAAGCCTTCTGAGCTGCACCTTCATCGTCAAGATGGAGCTCTTCCGCTTGTGGAAGATGATTCGTGGGTGCCTGGTGATGAAGTAGTCCCGCGTCCTCCTCCGGGTTTCCGAGTGATGTTCCTTGTGTTCATCATTCGAGGTCTTTCCCTGCCCGTGCATCCTTTTGTCAGGGCCCTTCTTTATTTTTATGGGCTCCAACTACATCAGCTGTCCCCAAACTCCATTCTCCACATTGCCTTCTTCATTACTTTGTGAGAGTGCTGGCTCGGAGTTGAGCCACACTTTGTTCTCTTTAAGAAGCTTTTTAATCTTAAGCGTCAGTCGGGGTCGGGTTCGGTAGTCTACGATGTAGGAGGCTGTGGGATCCATGTCGACCCTTCCGCTACCTATTTTGATATCAATATCACTGTGTCCGTCCAAGGGTGGAGAGACAGGTGGTTCTACATCCGCAACCTGAAGGCCGATGGAGATCACTTCGGACTCGCGCCTTTTGATCGTGATGTCTGGCGAGTCCGAGGAAACAGAGGTTCTATATCAGCATGTTTGTGACCTTGAAGGCCGCATAGGCAAATAAGAGGGCGGTACTACTCTCATTCGCACATGGTTGCGCCGCTGCATCCAGCCTCTACAAGCTAGAGTCCACTCGATGTTCTGCTGGACTGGCGCTGACGATGTCACTCACATTTCCGTGGAGGGAATTTCTTCGGGTGAGGTAGATAGGAGGTTGCAACTGGTGACCAAGTACACCACCAAGAGGATCTCCCAGGCAAATCATGCGTGCCTCTGTTCAATGCCGCCAACCCTCCACCTGAGGTAGAGTTTTATGTGAACCAGTTTACTTTGTCGATTGCCACCAAGTACTTTGATATATGATGATGTATCTTCTATTTGCAGAACTAGAGCATGGCCTCCAACCTTCCTCCTCTGCCTGAAGGGGTTATCCCGCGTGAAGCGGTGGAAGAGGACGAGTCGGATTCGACCATCCCAGTTGAAGAAGAGGAGGAAGCCCCCGAGTCCAGCGGACACGACACTCGCAAGCGTTCTCGCAGCAAGGATTCTGATGCCTCTTCCCCGACGACGCCGGAGGGTTCTCTTGCTGCTGCGAAGGGGTCGATTCTCACCATGCCTGTGCGCACTATGGCTCCTTCTGATCGGAAGAACCTGCGGCTACCGAAGGAGTCGTCAGATGATACCTTTGATTTTGAGAAGTTTGACTGGTAAGTCTTAATTTCCGCTAGTTGGTATTGTTTTCCTTTTCGAAATTGTCTTTCTAAAGTGGTGCTTGACGTTTTATGTAGTCCAGAAGTGCGGATGATGTCGAATTTGTGAAGGAGTCCGGAGTCGTAGACTCCAAGGCAAAGAAGGTGACTGAATGGTCTCCTTCTCCTCTAGTGGCGGCCCAGTCCGGTGCCAATTCTTCGAGTTCCCCACATGCTAGGGAACAGCAGATGGTTGCTCGGACGTCTACTCGACAGACATCCTCGGAGTCCCTGGAGGAACATGTGAGTGTCATGTTTGTTGTTTTCATCGTCAAATTTGTATTGCCACTAAGTCTTTGTTTTTCTTCCTATAGCTCATTGTGAAGGAAGTTGTGTGTCTGGTGGAGCAAGTCCTTGCAATGTGTCAGCAGCATGCCCTGCTGGACAATCGCCATCGTGTACTCGAAGGTGAGCTTTTCACTTTATCTTTGCCTTCATGAAAATTTGTTGGTCGGAATGTTGATATGCCCTGTCTTTTTGCAGTTGAGCATAATGAACTTCTCCGTCGCGTTACGTCCCTCGAGAAGGGGCTTGCCGTGGCGGCGAAGAATCGTGTTTAGGCGATTACCGCCTTGGAGGAGCCGCGAAAGCGCGAGGAAGACCTTCGCGCTGCTGCTACTGAGAGGGAGAAGCTGTTCGCAGAACAGCTTTTTTCGACTTCGAAGGCTCTCTTAGGTACTTGTGCTGTTTTTCCTAGTCTTGGTTATCTTTCTCTTGTGCTGACACCTCTGTGCCCTTCAGATGCTGCTGGCCTCGACTTCGACGCCCAAGCTTTGCATCTCGAGGATGCCCTTGTTGACGCTGTTAACACAGTTGAGGATCGCGCTGCCTCTCTCCAAGAGACGTTGGGGAAGGATAAGGGTGTGCTCAGCCGCATCCGTGAAGACTTGAACCCCAAGGCCAAGCTGATCGACAATCTTCATGGCCTGGTGGAATCTCTCGCGGGAGGTATTCCCATGGATTTCAGATACTCCCAGTGGTATGTCGGTGCCACCATGGCACTCCCGATGGTGCAAGCCCATGGTGTGGAGCTGTATGCCTCCATGATCTCCAAGGCGATGCCCGTCGATGCGGATGGCCAACAGGTAGTATTTGCTCCCTTCCCTACTAGCTGTGGTAAGTATGGGCCACAGCTCATCCATATAGTCGCAAAATACTGCAAGGAGCTGCAACGAGCGAAGAAGGCGGCGAAGGCTGCGGCGTCAGGGGCTAGCACCGGAAAGTTTGTGGCGTCAGAGGCTGCCACGGATTCGATGAGGCCCCCGAAGTCAAAGTTGAAGTCGAAGAAGCAGATTGCTCCTTAGTTGTCAGTTTGTAATAATCGTAGTTGCCTTTTGTCGAAACTGTGCTTTTGTGGGAGTGTCCCTGTTGATACTTTGTTGTGCTTGAATGCATGTATGATTTTGTCGGTGTACTTTTGGTTCCTTATTTGGTTCTGGCTTGATTGTGATAGTGACGAGGGTTTAACTAGTCAATGCCCATAGTTATGGACTTGGGTTTTGGAGAAGGAGGGAGTGCTAGAGGCATCTGTAGGCTAGCAAACAAGCACACAGGGACGCAAGGTTTACCCAAGTTCAGGCCTCATAGAGGTCTCTACTCCTGCTTGTCTGCTCTTGGAATTAATGAAGGAATCGAAGATTATAGGGGCGCGCAGACGCAATCTGGCGAGAGTTGTGGAAACTAGGGTTGTGATTGTCCTCCTCGCCGCCCCCTCCTAGCCTTTATATAGATATGCTAGGTCTCGGGTAGCAGGTCGAGTCAGTTACAGATTAGGGTTTTCCCTTTGAACTTTCTATCTTAAGCTTTTTCTTGTCTCACAAGCAATCGAGAGTCCGTGGGCCACTCGAATTCTTCATTGGGCCCTGGCAACGCCATGGGCTTCTGTCGTATCTGGACCGTGTATACCAAACTTGAGTACCTGTAGGGTATACCCATGTCAGTAGCCCCCGAGTGTCCAGTGGAATCGCAGATTCGACTGGGGACTTTATGAAGCCTTTTGAGTGCATGACTGAGTATTTTTTCGAGTGTTTTGTTTGTGTCATAGGGATTGCTGATATACGTGCCTGATTTAACCGATGTATCAGTGTCAGTTAACTGCCTTAGGGCAAAACAACACAATCTACTCAAACTCGAGTCAAGGGACTCGAATTTGGAAAAGTGCTGGCGTAATTCGACTCAGGCCGTGGAGGTCTTACACGAGTCGAATTCAGTGTATAAGTGTGAGCACTTGATGGGTCCATTGAGGCATGTTCATCGTACCTGCATGCAGGGATATGTTTCTGGTAGTGCATAGCAGATGCGTTGCCAGGCCTTATTTAGGTCTTATCTTCACGATGTAAGCGCGGCATCCGAATTGTTTGTCATCGCGGAGATGAGTCGGGTGGCCAAGGAGACGCAGTCTCTTTGTAGGGAAAAGTATGAGGCAGAGTCGCCATAGCATTCGAGTGTGGATGTTATCAACATACAATACGATGTACAAATAATCCTAGGGTGCGCGACTAGCGCTCCCTATGGGAGTAGCCCCCGAGTGCCTGGTTGAGTTGAAGTCTCAAGCGAGGACTAAAAAACCTTTTGCGACTCCTGTCGTATTTTGTTGCTTGTTTCAGTCGAATTTGCTTCCGGCACTCCCTATGGTAGTAACCCATAATTCATAATTGAATCGTAGATTTGAGTGATGGGTTTATCTTGAATGTTCATATATCGGCGTACAGATAATTGTAGGGTGTGCGACAAGCGCTCCCTATGGGAGTAGCCCCTGAGTACTTGGTTGAGTCGAAGACTCAAGCAAGGACTGAAGTAGTCAAAATCTCCTGTTGCTGGAATTGATGACATCAGTGCTGATGATGTGATGACCTCAGTTGCCCGCGCGAGAGGCTTTGACGGGACGTGACAAGCGGTGGGTCCCACGTTCTAACTTCGATTCGACTAGGCGTGCATAATCTTCTGTTTTAACTGCATCTCCTCGATTTCTGCGCGTAATGGAAATAGCGGGGGACGGTTCGTGCTTCAGGTTCGCCATGTGTCTATGGAGATGTGCGCCACGTGTGTAGTAGGGTTTCTGCTGGCCATTCGATGGTGTCTGCGAGGAGGTTAAGTAGCAGCGTAGCTACGGTAATTTTCCCATCTGTCTTCTTTGCTCGTGCCTCCATCACCATTGCTGATGCTTTCTGCTTCCTTGCGCACTTTCTCTTCACGGCACTAGACTAGCTCCATGTCTTCCCCAGTTACTTCCTATGTTATCACCGCCATCGGAAGATGGGCAAGAAGAAGGGAGGCGCTGCCGCTGGATCCGTGGCCACCATTGTCGCCGCCAAGAAGAAGGGCGGCACCACCACTGTGCGAACCAGCGCCGCTGGCGCTGGGAAGAAGAAGGGTGTGAGTACCCGCATCACCAATGGCGCCCGGCGGGCGTCCATCATCAAGCCCGCCGAACTGCATCTTCATCATCAAGATGGCATTCTTCCTTCTGTGAAAGAAGAATCGCGAGTGCCCTGTGAGGAGGTAATTCCTTGTCCTCCTCTACATCTGAGGTCTTTCTCTCCCTCTACATCCTTTCTTTCGCGGCCTTGATGGCTTGGTGTTGATGTAGAGCTCGTTGGGAACACTAAGAGGAAGGTATGATGAGCATAGCAACAAGTTTCCCTTAGTTATGAAACCAAGGTTTAATCGAACCAGTAGGAGCAAGGAAACACCCCAAAGGTGTTGCTAGCTAAGACTTGGCAGGGCGCACTACCGGTGCTAGTACCAACATGGAGCCCAGCACAACACAACCACAGAACTCTGTCCCCAACTTGCGACGAGGTTGTTAATCTCATCGTGTTTTGCTGGAAACAAAGGATTAAACATATCGAATGGAAGGAAGTAATAGTTTGCAGAAAGTAAACACAAAGCAGTAATGAGTTTATAGATTATATGTAAAAGTAAAGGACCAGGATCCATAGTTCACTAGAGGTGGCTCTCCTTAAGATAGATAACATGCTGGGTGAACAAATTACAGAAGGGCGATTGACAAACATCGAGAAAGCAATACATGCATATACTAATCATCTTGAATCCTTTGAGACTTGATTGGGCATTACAACATTATACATAGACCGCCATCCAACTGCATCTATGACTAATAATCCACCTTCAGGTTATCATCCGAACCCCCTCCAGTATTAAGTTGCAAGCAACAGATTATTGCTTTATGAATTCCGTGTAAAGTAAACAATACGATTGTTCTATGAACAAAGGATTGTTTTTTCTCCCAAGTTGAAACAACACATCTAGTACCTTAGAGATTTCTGTCACTTCCCCAGATTACCAGAGGCATGAACCCACTATCGTGCATAAATACTCACTCTTGGAGTTGCTAGCATCTACTTGGCAAAGATAGCTACTAACAACGGAAACCATGCAAGATCACAAATAAAAAAGACATGATAGAATCAATAATCAATCTTAAATAGCATCTCAATATCCATCGGATCCCCGCAAACACAGCATGCAGAATTACAAATAGATGATCTTGATCATGAACGGAGCTCACAAGATCTAGACATGAAAGCACAAAGGAGGAGAACCAGCCATCTAGCTACTACATGGATCCATAGTCCAAGGATGAACTACTCACGCATCACACCGGAGGCTTGCATGATGATGAAGAAGGCCTCCAGGGTGAATTCCCCTCTCCGGCAGGGTGCGAGGAAGTGCTTCAGATCCCTCACGATCTAGGGATGGAGATGACGGAAGCTACAGACTCTTTCGTGGATTTTTGATCAGGTACTTAGGGTTTTCGTCCCGAGGGCATCTTATAGGCGGAAGGAGAGGCCGAGGGGGTGCCGGAGGCGGTCAGACCAGCCCCTCGCGTGGGCCAGGCTGGGCCGCGTGGCTAGGTGGTGTGGCCAGCCCCCAGCGCTTCTCTGTCTCGTATTCTGGCATCTGATGACTTCCGGAAAAATAGGTAGTTTGGATTTTGTCCCGTCCAATTCCGAGAATATTCATTTTCTGACTTTCCTGGAACCAAAAACAGCAGAAAACAGGTAGCTGGCACTGTGTCTCTTGTTAATAGGTTAGTCCAAGAAATCATATGAAAAGTACTCCAAAGTGAGGACAAAACACAAGAAAGTGGATAAAAGCAAGCATGGAACATCAAAAATTATTGATACATTTGCAATGTATCAACATCCCCAAGCTTAAGTCCTGCTCGTCCTCGAGTAGGTAAGTGATAAAAAGAAAGAATAATTTTTGAGGTGACATGCACCATCAAAGACTTGATCAAAGTATTTGTAAAACATTCAAAGCTAGGATCATAGTACTTCAATCATGGCATGAAAGACAAAGTACTAGCAATAAGACAAAGAAACTATGATGCAACATGAAAAGGCAAAAACAAAAGATTCATGAATAACAATGCTTTGCAAGACGTTTGTTTGTTTCACAAAAAGAAAACATAGCATAATAACATTCAGCTTGTCCCTCATAGAGTAGCAAAACATAAATGCATAGGAGACCTTCAAAGTTCATAAGAGTGACTAGATACAAATAGTTTAAAACAAGCAATATCAAGTTATGCATCAAACAACTAGTCTTGGGACAATGCACATAGAACTAAGAATGGCCACTATGCTCTCAAACTAGGTGCATAAAGGTAGAAGGTGGATACTCAATATATAATGGTGGAAGAAAGGCCCTCATAAAAAGAAGTAGGGATTCAAGTCTCATAAAGAGCTTCCAAAAATTATGGTACTTATAGCTTTCAGCTCTCATTGCCCCTATCATAAGCATCTTTAAGGTGATTTAGGTTAAAGTGACACAACTAAGAGGATATGCTTGACAAGTTATAAACCGAAATCTCAAGCCCCTTACTTACGAAGACCGATCCTCATGCTACTCAACTTTAGTCACAAGTAAGCTCTTGTCATCGTAAGTACATGTGTATCATAAAGAACCGCCAACGGGGTACCCCTTGCACATGATACAAGAGCTATCCCTAATCAAAATGACAAGGCAAGCAGACAATGAGCATCTCAGCAATCTTTTTATTTGCTATTTGCATAGGTTTTTATGGAGGATGCTTCATATAGTGCTCATTATGGTGATGCTGCAAGTTTCCACCATGATTAGGCATGGCTTAGGCTAGCGGCTCAGGCGTTTCTCTAACACACATACAAACTCCATGATCTTACAAGTTCCACTTTTATTTCACACCGCTGGGATCTGTAAGCAAAAGAACATGATATCAACGGGGTACAAAGTACAAGTGCAATGTTGAAAGTGTTCCCCATGGTACATGGTTCTGCTAATTTCAACTTATAAAGCGCAACTATATACGCAACAAAGAAGGACCCAATGGTTCAAGTGTGCCATCAAGTTCGTGAGAGCTTTACTCACTAGTTTTCTCATAACAAGTTTAATTTGGAAGGTAAACAAAAGCATGAATATACTTGGAATAGCATATGCTAATAGGTAGGTACGGTGGCCTCTTTGGAATAACTTGCTTTAAGGAGTTGGATGCATGAGTGGAACTCATACTTGGTTGTGGAGGCTCGCAAACGACTAGGAGCGACAAACTAAGAGAGCAATAATGGCCATAATCATGCAGAGCGACAAAAAATCATTAATCAAATCATAAAATGATACTACAAGTTGAAAACTAAAGGATCATAAAGGCTATGGTGACTTGAGATAGTCATAACATGGTGTGAGCATGCGCCAAGTCAACCCAAATAAAGCATCAAAGGAGAATACCACTATACTATGCTTTAATATGCTAAAACAACGCATGATTCATCCAAGAGACATTAAGCAATCTCAATTGTTTATAACAAGTCATGCTACAGCAAAAGCCAAAACAATATCAAGAATGGCATGACAAAGCATAGGCCACAGTCAAAAACGAGCTCTTTTTACCACATAAGCATGCACTTTCCTACTCTTTTCCAAACCAAACCAAACTATTTGCAAACCAATGTATGAAAGAGGGTGTCCAACCAATTTATTCAGCAAACTAAGCAAACCAAGAAAATGAAAAACCAAAACGAAAACGAAAAAGAAGACTCTCGAAGAACAACACAACTGTGCATGAAACAATAAAAATGAAGCGTTTGGAAGAAACCTGGGATTTTTATTGATGATGAAGGGGATGCCTTGGGCATCCCCAAGCTTTGACGCTTGTACTTCTTGGATATTTTTTGGGGTGACACGTGTGGCATCCCCAATCTTGAACTTTAGTCCATCCTTCATCTCATTACTCATTCCTTCCATACACCTGAAAATTTTCCTTCATACAAAACTTCACACAATCTTTATTAGCAACATTGGTGCACTCAAGATAAAGAAGTCTTAAGGTTCAGTTCTAACACCAAATAAACTTCCATTAGAACACTAGCTACTGAAGCACTTCCCTCAAAAATCTCAATTCCCCAAATAAACTCAAAAAGGAACCAACAAGAAGAAAATGCAGAAAATGGGAGAAATCTGTCAAAACAGACCAGCAGGTAAAGATGAATTTTTTTGAAGACCTTATGTTGCTGAAATAAAAAAGTGTTGAACTAACTAAGGTTATATAACAACCTGGGCGGAAGCACAAAAATTCACGCCTCAAAAAGACGTTCAGAGATTTTACACGAATTTTTACGGTGAAGCACATAAATCTGTTTTGGGACAGCAGCTTTCCCAATCATTACTTCTCTCTCATTAGAGGTTACTCTTGGCACAAAAAGCAAATACAAAGGATAAGGCGGTTATTACTGAAATAATAACTTCCAAGACTCATCTAAAACTTTTGGGTTATCTCCCAATAAGTACTTTTCTTTAACGCCTTTAAGTTAGGCATAAGAAGCAAGAAAGAATCAAGTGTTCTCAAATGAAGAAGCATTAAGAGCAAATTTTGTTTTCATAGGGGAGGCAAAAGAAATATTCTCTCTCTTCTTAGAGAAGTGTTCTATACCTTTCTTGAGTGGGAGTTTATATTTAATGGTGCCTTCTTTCATATCAATAATGGCACCAACAGTTCTAAGAAAAGGTCTTCCCGAGGTAATAGGACAAGAAGCATTGCATTCAACATCCAAAACATAGAAATCAACGGGGACATATGCATTGTTAACCATAATAAGAACATCATTAAGATTCCCCATGAGTTTCTTTTTAGCATTATCATCAAGTGGGACATTCAAATAACAATCTTCAAGTGGAGGCAAATCAAGCATATCATAAATCCTTCTAGGCATAATAGAAACAGTACTATCAAGATCACATAAAGCTTTGAAATTAAAGGCATTCACTTTCATATTAATGATGACTTCCCAACCATCTTCTTGTTTAATAGGAATAGAAGCTTTATGTTTTATCTTTTCTTCTTTAACCATTATGAGAGCATCAGTAATGTGTTTTGTAAAGGCCATGTTCATTGCACTAGCATTAGGACTTTTAGCAAGCTTTTGTAGGAACTTGGTAACTTCGGAGATATTGCAACCATCAAGATCAAAATCGAAATTATCTTCTAAAGTAGTAGCACTATTAATAGCCTCAACACTAGTGGTGGTAATAGTAGAAACACTAATGTTTCTAGCAATTTCATCTTCTCTTTCCCTCTTAGCATGTAATTCAGCTAATAGTCTAACATTTTCATCAATTCTTACTTGTATAGCATTGGCGGCTGCAAAGGGATTATCATTAGTTTCAGGTTTAGCAGCCATTTTATTAATCAATGAAGATTGATCTTCAGATAGAGATGATATATTCTTTTCAGCATTAGAGAGTTTCAGTTGTAAACTAGGAATTTCCCTATTTAGACTCTCAAGTTGATGGCTAATGTTCTTAAAGATGGTAGATTGTTCCTCCATAGTTTTAGTAAATAGTTTATTTTGCTCATATTGCATTTGCATGAAGTTTTTAGTGGCTCTTTCAACATCTAAAATTCTCCCTTCACTAGGTAATCCATGTTTACCATTATAATCATAAGTATTATTAGGAGGGTAGGGCCTGTAATTGTTATTACCATAAGTATTGTTGCTAAAATTATTGTTTTTTATGAAGTTTAAATCAACTTGCTCTTCTTGAGCAACCAAACAAGCTAAAGGGACATTATTTGGATCAATATGGGCTTTCCCATTAACAAGCATAGACATAATAATATCAATCTTATCACCCAAGGAGGAAGTTTCCTCAACAAAATTTACCTTTGTACCTTGTGGAGCTCTCTTAGTATGCCATTCAGAATAATTAACCATCATATTGTCTAGAAGTTTTGTTGCAGCACCCAAAGTGATCATAAAGGTACCTCCAGCAGCAGAGTCCAATAGGTTCCTTGAAGAATAGTTCAATCCTGCATAAAAGGTTTGGATGATCATCCAAGCAGTCAGTCCATGAGTGGGACAATTCTTTACCAAAGATTTCATTCTTTCCCAAGCTTGAGCAACATGCTCATTATCAGATTGTTTAAACTTCATTATTTCACTTCTCATAGATATAATCTTAGCAGGAGGATAGTATTTTCCAATAAAACCATCTTTGCACTTATCCAAGAATCAATACTATTCCTAGTTAAGGAATTCAACCATTCTTTAGCTTTTCCTCTCAAAGAGAAAGGAAATAAGTTTAGCTTAATAATATCACCATCTATATCCCTATGCTTTTGCATCTCACAAAGTTCAACAAAGTTATTTAGATGGGCAGCAGCATCTTCATTACCAATACCAGGAAATTGTTCTCTCATAACAAGATTGAGCAAAGCAGGTTTTATCTCAAAGAAAGCATCTTCAGGCACAGGTGGAGCAATAGGTGTGCTCATAAAATCATTGTTGTTGGTGCTAGTGAAGTCACACAACTTAGTGTTTTCAAGAGTAGTCATTATTTTGTGTGTTTTCAAATAAGAAAGCAAACGTGTAAAACTAATTTTTTTGTGCTTTTGATAACAAAACAAGCAAACAAAGCATACAGAAACTAAGCAAAACAAAAATAACAAAGTAAATAGATTGGTTATGACGAACTCCCGTTGTGAAGATGTCCTTGACTCCCCGGCAACAGCGCCAGAAAAATACTAGATGGCTCGGTGTTGATGTAGAGCTCGTTGGGAACCTCAAGAGGAAGGTATGATGCGCACAACAGCAAGTTTCCCTCAGTTATGAAACCAAGGTTTGATCGAACCAGTAGGAGCAGGGAAACACCCCAAAGGTGTTGCTAGCTGAGGCATGGCAGGGCGCACTACCGGTGCTAGTAGGAACGTGGAGACCTGCACAACACAACCACAGAACTCTCTCCCCAATTTGTGATAAGGTTGTCAATCTCGCCGTGTTTTGCTGGAAACAAAGGATTAAACGTATCGAATGGAAGGAAGTAATAGTTTGTAGAAAGTAAACACAAAGCAGTAAACAGTTTATAGATTGTATGTAAAATTAAAGGACCGGGATCCTTAGTTCACTAGAGGTGGCTCTCCTTAAGATAGATAACATGCTGGGTGAAGAAATTACAACGGGGCAATTTACAAACACCGAGAAAGCAATACATGCATATACTAATCATCTTGACTCCTTTGAGACTTGATTGGGCATTACAACATTATACATAGACCGCCATCCAACTGCATCTATGACTAATAATCCACCTTCAGGTTATCATCCGAACCCCCTCCAGTATTAAGTTGCAAGCAACAGATTATTGCTTTATGAATTCCGTGTAAAGTAAACAATACGATTGTTCTATGAACAAAGGATTGTTTTTTCTCCCAAGTTGAAACAACACATCTAGTACCTTAGAGATTTCTGTCACTTCCCCAGATTACCAGAGGCATGAACCCACTATCGTGCATAAATACTCACTCTTGGAGTTGCTAGCATCTACTTGGCAAAGATAGCTACTAACAACGGAAACCATGCAAGATCACAAATAAAAAAGACATGATAGAATCAATAATCAATCTTAAATAACATCTCAATATCCATCGGATCCCCGCAAACACAGCATGCAGAATTACAAATAGATGATCTTGATCATGAACGGAGCTCACAAGATCTAGACATGAAAGCACAAAGGAGGAGAACCAGCCATCTAGCTACTACATGGATCCATAGTCCAAGGATGAACTACTCACGCATCACACCGGAGGCTTGCATGATGATGAAGAAGGCCTCCAGGGTGAATTCCCCTCTCCGGCAGGGTGCCGGGCAGAGCTTCAGATCCCTCCCGATCTAGGGATGGAGATGACGGCGGCTATAGACTCTTTCATGGATTTTTGATCGGGTACTTAGGGTTTTCATCCCGAGGGCATCTTATAGGCGGAAGGAGAGGCCGAGGGAGTGCCGGAGGCGGCCAGACCACCCCTGGCGCGGGCCAGGCTAGGCCGCGTAGCCAGGTGGTGTGGTGGCCTCCTGGACCCTCTCCGTCTCGTACTCTGGCATCTGATGACTTCCGGAAAAATAGGCACTTTGGCTTTTGTCCCGTCCAATTCCGAGAATATTCATTTTATGACTTTCCTAGAACCAAAAACAGCAGGAAACAGGCAGCTGGCACTGTGGCTCTTGTTAATAGGTTAGTCCAAGAACTCATGTGAAAACTACTCCAAAGTGTGGACAAAACATAAGAAAGTGGATAAAACCAAGCATGGAACATCAAAAATTATAGATACATTTGCAATGTATCATGCCTCCTTTGTTTCTATGGGCTCCAGCTTCACCAGCTGTCCCCAAATTCCATTCTCCACATCTCCTGCTTCATTACTCTTTGCGAGTCCTAGCTTGGAATCGAGCCGCACTTTGGCCTCTTCAAGAGGCTTTTAAGCTGAAACACCAGTCGGTGTCCATTTTGGTAGTCTACAACGTAGGAGGTTGCGGGATCCACGTCGACTCCTCTGTTACCTATTTTTCCATCAAGCTCACCACGTTCGTCCAAGGGTGGAGGGACAAGTGGTTCTACATCCACGACCAGAAGGCCGATGGAGAGCACTACGGACTAGCACCATTTGATCCCACGGCGACTTCAAAGAGGAGGCGCTCCTGGAAGAATGTCATTATGCCCGGCGAGTCCGAGGAAATAGAAGTGCTATATAAGAGCGTCTGCGACCTTGAAAACCGCATAGGCAAGGAAGAAGGTGGCGCTTCCCCTCATTCGCACCTGGCTGCACTGCTGCGTCTAGCCTCTACAGGCCAGAGTGCACCCTATGTTCCGCTGGACCGGTGCTGATGATGTCACCCGCGTGTCTGCCGAGGGCATTTCCGCGGGTGAGGTGGATAAGAGGGTGCGACTGGTAACCAAATACACCACCAAGGAGGTTCTCCCAGGCGAACTAGTCATGCCTCCTTTCGACGCCTCTAACCCCCCTCCTGAGGTAGAACTGTATTGTGAAGTAGTTTCTGTTTTCGACTGCCTTTATGACGCTTTGATATATAATATTGTATCTTCTGAATGCAGGACTGGAAGGTGTCTCCAAATTTTCCCCCTTGTCCTGAAGGTGTTATCCCTCGCGATGTGGATGAAGAGGACGAGTCGGAGTCGACCATCCCAATTGAAGAGGAGGAGGGAGCCCCCGTGTCCTGCGACCAAGGCACTCGCAAGCGTTCCCGCGGTGGGGACTCGGGTGCCTCATCATCGATGATTCCAGAAGGCCCTTCTATTGTGGTAGAGGAGCCAATCCCCGCCGTTCATGTTCGCGCCATGGCTCCTCCTACCCGAAAGAAGCTGGGACTACCCAAGGAGTCGTCGAAGTTGGAGTAGCAATCCTTCGACCTAGATAAATTTAGCTGGTAAGTCCTGCATTCACGACCTCGTTTTGGTTTCTTTTTTGGGGTTGCCTTTTCCCTAATGTTTTGTTTGATGTGTTTTGTAGCCGAGTTGCGTCATCGTCTTCTAATGACGTCCAATTTGTGAAGGAGTCCGGAGTCGTAGACTCCAAGGCCAAGGAAGTGGCCGAACAGTCTTCTTCTCCTCCCTTGGCGGCCCACTCTGGGCACAATTCGTCGAGTTCCCTGCATGTTGGGGAACATCAGATGGTTGCCCGAACGACTGCACGACAGTCATCTTCGGAGTCTCTGGAGGATCACATAAGCGTCCTTTTGTTGTTTTGGCAGTCGAGTTTATATTTGGTGATGTTTGCTGATCCTTTGTTTTCTTTTGCGGCAGCTCATCATGAAGGAAGCTGCTCGCCTGGCGGAGCAAGTCCTTGTCATGGGTCGGCAGCATGCTCTACTAGACAATCACCACCGCATTGTCGAAGGCGAGTTTTAACTTTATTTTTGTCTTCGTGAATTTGCTGAACTCGATTGATAATACACCCTGTGCCTTGTAGTTGAGCACAATGAACTGCTTCATCGTGCTGCTGCACTCGAGAAGACGCTTGTCGTGGAGACGAAGAATTGCAACGAAGCAATCGCACCTCTGGAGGAGTCGCGAAAGTGAGAGGAGGATCTCCATGTTGCCACTACTGAGAGGGAGAACTTATTCGAGGAGCAACTTTTCTCGATTGCCAAGTCCCTCTCAGGTATTCCTCTAGCTGAATTTTGCATTGTTTTATTGCTTTGACGTGTTGTAGTTGTAGTAATACTTTTGAGTATGCAGATGATAGCGGCCTGAGCTTTGATGGCCAGTCTCTGCGTCACGCGGATGCATTGGCAGGCGCCATCGTTGGAGTCGAAGACCACGGTGTTTCCCTCCAGGAGATGCTGGGGAAGGCCAAGGATGTGCTCAGTCGCATCCGCGAGGATTTAACTCCCAAGGCCGGCTTGATCGACAACCTTGGAGACCTAGTGGAATCCCTTGCTGGAGGTATCCCCACGGACTTCAAGAACTCGTAGCGTTCCGTCGGTGCCACCATGGCACTCGCGATGGTGCAAGCCCATGGCATGGAGATGGACCCCGCCACTATTTCCGAGGCGATTCCTATCGACGCTGGAGCTAGCAGGTAGTGTTTGCTCCCTTCCGTGGTTGCTGCGCTAAATATGGTCCTTAATTTATCGAGACACTCGCCAAGTATTCCGAGGAGCGGCGGCGAGCGAAGGCAGCGAAGGCTGCGACATTTGGGACTAACACCAGCAAATCCGTGGCATCGGAGACTGCCACAGATGCGATGAAGCCCCCGAAGCCGAAGTCCAAGTCGAAGAAGCAAAATGCTCCTTAGTCTGCATATGTAATAGTTGTACTTGCATTTTGTTGAAACTATGCCTTTGTGTGAATATCCCTGTCGAGACCTTGTCGTGCTTGAATGCATTCGTGCCTTTTATTAATGTATTCCTATGTCCCTTATTTGATCTTGCTTCATTTGTGATAGGGTACGTCGAGTGGTCCTTCGAGTGGTCCTCAAGATCCTCCGCCCACCGATGAAACCTTGGTGCAGGCACGCTCAAAGGTGGAGGAGTTGTCTTTGCTTTTGCAACTACGCGATCGCATTAAGCAATTGGAGCATGAGTTTCCCATCCTCCGCGGTAGCACGGATGTATGGAAGTCGAAGGCAGAGAAGGCCACCGCCCGTGAGAAGTATCTCTTGGAGTAGGTGGCGCAGCTCAGTGAGCAGTTCAAGTGTTAGCTTTCTGCCCTCTCATCTTTTCTTTTAGTTAGTTGCGGTCATGCTTTGTCTTCTCACTATGCCATTTTGCTTGGTGTAGTTGTCAGTATCCGTCGTCCGCAGGATGAGAAGGACCAGATTGCCATTCGAATGAATGACCTGACCCATGAGCAACTACAAGCGAGTGGGTACTTTTGGGTGGACCATGAACGTGCGATCGCGCTTGCGACCCTGCAGGGATCGTGCTTCTCGAGTACTTCATTTCTTGAAGAAGTTGCAATTGTGCCTTAGGCATATTTATCAGACGATGTTTCCACTGGGCGCTGTCCCTTCAAGCCTGTTGGCTCTTCTAGTAAAGTTCCAAGATTTGAGTATGGTTCGAGAGTGCGTGCGACAGCATTTAGTAGCTAGTGCTAAGGCTGCACTGTCGCTGGTGCGACTGGATAGGCCGGATGTAGATGTTGCAGCTGTTGCCGCTAGGTCTCCACCCCCGCCAGAAGGTAGGACCTGGGACATGGTTCTGCACTACCAAGCGGTTGATCGCCTAGTAGAAGAAATTGTCGACTTCTTCGAGGAGCAGACAAACGTTCTTCTTTTGCGGCAGTACCATGTTTTGTATCCTGCACATAATTGTATAAGTGTTGTAAAGTTCATACGATTGTATTGGGTGAATTGAGCACCCGTTGCTGTGTGAAGAGCTTGTTAGCTTATATATTTTTCAAGTGCGTTGAACTTTGCGATTCCTTTTCATTAGCCTAACGTGTGTTTATCTCAGCACCTTGCCAACATGTCAGGTGCGCTGCAGCTGGGTCGGTGTTTATCAAGGGTTCGATTAGTGCGTCAGCTACTCAGGATATCGCGATTAGTTCGTAGAATAGGAGTGTATAGGGTGGCATAGCCCCCGAGTTATGAAATTGCAGGAGAGTAGAGGAATACACAGAGTTTCGGGGCACTTAGCTTTTATTTATTTGCAGAATAGTATGAGGTACGATGTGTGGCTAAGTGGCCTAGCTGAATAGCCTTATTTGTAATGTAAAAACGACTAAGGGTAGAAACGACGCAGCTGCGCGACGGTCTAAGGGTTCGAGTATACGACTCCTGTCTCGAAATCTTTATGCGATAGGTGCCACCTGGGATTATTGTTGTGATCATGTATGGTCCCTCCCAAGGGTACTCGAGCTTGAGATGCCCTTGTTGCTTTAGTCGCAGGACCAGGTCTCCTTCGACGAAGGATCTGGGGCGTAGCCTTCTGCTTTGGTAGTTATAGAGGTTCTGCTGGTAGATCGTTGATCTCTCTGCTGTTATCTCGCGTGCCTCGTCAAGGAGGTCGACGGAGACTTCGAGTGCGAGGGTAGATTCCTTCTCGCTGTATGCGACCACCCGTGGTGCTTTGAAGCGCACTTCTACGGGTAGCACCGCTTCAGCACCGTGCACCATGAAGAATGGAGTATAACCCGTAGCGCTATTTGGAGTCGTGCGCAGGCTCCAGAGTACAGATTGTAGTTCTTCTAGCCAAGATCCCGTGGCTTGTTTGAGTGGCTGAAAGAGTTGCTTCTTGATTCCACCGCACACGAGGCCGTTGGCCTTTTCCACTTGACCGTTGGTCTATCGGTGAGCCACCGAGGCGTAGCTTATGTTGATTCCCAAGTTTTTGCAGAACTCCTGGAACTCCTTGGAGGTGAAGTTTGTCCCATTGTCTGTGATGATCCTATGTGGCACCCCCAAGCGATAGACAATGGATTCGAAGAACTTGATGGCGCTGGCTCCTGATTGATTCATTACCGGCATGGTCTCGATCCACTTGGTGAATTTGTTGACTGCGACCATGAGGTAGACGTAACCTCCTCATGAGGATCTTGAGAGCTTGCCGACCATGTCGAGTCCCCATTGTGCGAAGGGCCAGGACAATGGTATTGGCCTGAGTTCCGCCCCAGGTGTGTGAGGCTTGTCCGTGAATCACTGGCAAGCATTGCAGCACTGGATGATATCCTTGGTGTCGCGCTTGGCCGTGAGCTAGTAGAATCCAGCTCGTAGAGCTTTGGCAACAAGGGCGCGACTGCCAGCACGATGCCCACAGGTGCCTTCGTGTATGTCGAGGAGGATGAACCTTATGTCCCCGTTGGGGACGCACCATGGGAGTACTCCGGTAATGCTGCGTTTGTATAATTCGCCGTTGATGATGGCGAATGTCTTGGATCGTCGCGCGATGTGTCGCACATCAGTCAGGTCCTCTGCTAGCCTTTTGCTGAGCTAGTACGTGATGTACGGCTGTGTCCAAGATGGCTCGATCATCATGACGCTCATTGGCACGTCGAGTCCTGTATCGAGTTCCAGGTCGTCGAGTGCCATTGGATCGTTAGGTGGCATAACCCCCGAGTCCGTTGACGTGCTTGTTTTCTTCTCTAGAGCCTTGGGCTTGATGGAGCATTCACAGATGTGCTCAAGGAATACCCCAGGTGGTATAGGGGCGCAGGTCGAGCCAATGTTGGCGAGTGTGTCCTCCTCTTCGTTGCTTTCGCGGCCTACGTGCCGCAGCTCACAACCGTCGAAGTCTCCCTCGAGTGTGGCGTAGAGGTCGCGGTAGGTGATCATGTTGTCGCTCAGTGTGTCACACTCATGCATCGTTTGATTGACTACCAGTTTGGAGTCGCTGTAGATGATGAGCCCTTTGGCGCCGTAGGCTTTCGCCATCCGCATCCGATGGATTAGGGCTTCATACTCAGCTTCATTATTGGAGGCAGTGAACTGCATTCGCAGAATGTATTTCATCTTGTCTCCCAGGGGTGATGTCAGTATGACACCTGCGCCGGCTCCATCTTTTTGCTTGGACCTGTCGAAGTGCATTGTCCAAAGGTAGGACATGTCTGGCTTATCGGGGAGCAAGTTCTCCATCCAGTGCACGAGAAAGTCCGGGAGAACTTGCAATTTGATTGTGTCGTGCTTTTCATATGTGATGTCTCATGGAGACAACTCGATTCCCTAGAGCACGACTTGTCCGGTAGCGTCAGGATTATTGAGTATATGCCCGAGCGGGGTGTCGTTACTACCACGATTGGGTGCTCCTGGAAGTAGTGGCGCAGTCGCCTGGCTATCATGAAGACGCCATAGACCATCTTCTGGTAGTGCGGGTACCGCTGCTTTGTTGGCGTGAGTACCTCACTGAGGTAGTATACTGGGCATTGTTGATACATTGCAAATGTATCTATAATTTTTGATGTTCCATGCTTGGTTTTATCCACTTTCTTGTGTTTTGTCCCCACTTTGGAGTACTTTTCATATGATTTCTTGTACTAACCTATTAACAAGAGCCACAGTGCCAGCTGCCTGTTTTCTGCTGTTTTTGGTTCTAGGAAAGTCAGAAAATGAATATTCTCGGAATTGGACGGGACAAAAGCCAAAGTGCCTATTTTTCCGGAAGCCATCAGATGCCAGAATACGAGACGGAGAAGAGCTGGGGGCCGGCCACACCACCTGGCCGCGTGGCCAGGCCTATCCCGCTCCAGGGGGTGGTCTGGCCGACCCCAGCACCCCCTCGGCCTCTCCTTCCACCTATATATTCCCCTCGGGACAAAAACCCTAAGTACCCGATCAAAAAGCCACGAAAGAGTCTGTAGCCTCTGTCATCTCTATCCCTAGATCGGGAGGGAACTGAAGCTCTTCCTGGCACCCTGCCGGAGAGGGTAATTCACCATGGAGGCCTTCTTCATCATCATGCAAGCCTCTGGTGTGATGCGTGAGTAGTTCATCTCTAGACTACGGGTCCATGTAGTAGCTAGATGGCTGGTTCTCCTCCTTTGTGCTTTCATGTCTAGATCTTGTGAGCTCCGTTCATGATCAAGATCATCTATTTGTAATTCTGCATGTTGTGTTTGCGGGGATCCGATGGATATTGAGATGCTATTTTAGATTGATTATTGATTCTATGATGTCTTTGTTATTTGTGATCTCGCATGCTTTCCGTTGTTAGTAGCTATCTTGGCCAAGTAGATGCTAGCAACTCCAAGAGTTAGTATTTATGCTCGATAGTGGGTTCATGCCTCTAGTAATCTGGGGAAGTGACAGAAATCTCTAAGGTACTAGATGTGCTGTTGCTACTAGGGAGAAAGCAACAATCCTTTGTTCATAGAACAATCGTATTGTTTACATTACAAGCAATTCGTAAAGCAATAATATGTTGCTTGCAACTTAATACTGGAGGGGGTTCGGATGATAACCTGAAGGTGGATTATTAGTCATAGATGAAGTTAGATAGCGGTCTATGTATAATGTTGTAATGCCCAATCAAGTTTCAAAGGAGTCAAGATGATTAGTCTATGCATGTATCGCTTTCTCAGTGTTTGTCAATTGCCCTGCTGTAATTTGCTCACCCAGCATGTTATCTATCTTAAGGAGAGCCACCTCTAGTGAACTATGGATCCCGGTCCTTTCTTTTACATAAATCTACAAACTGTTTACTGCTTTGTGTTTACTTTTTGCAAACTATTACTTCCTTCCATTCGATACGTTTAATCCTTTGTTTTCAGCAAAACCGGTGAGATTGACAACCTCATCGTAAGTTGGGGACAAAGTTCTGTGGTTGTGTTGTGCATGTCTCCATGTTGCTACTAGCACCGGTAGAGCGCCCTGCCAAGGCTCAGCTAGCAACACCTTTCGGGTGTTTCCTTGCTCCTACTGGTTCGATTAAACCTTGGTTTCATAACTAACAGAAACTTGCTGCTATTCTCATCATACCTTCCTCTTGGGGTTCCCCAATGAGTTGTACATCAACACTGAGCCATCAAGCAATTTTCTGGCGCCGTTGCCGGGGAGTCAAGGACATCTCCACAAGGGGAGTCCCTCATAACCAATCTCTTTACTTTATTATTTTTGTTTTTCTTAGTTTCTTTTTGTTTTGTTTGCTTTTTTGTTTATCAAAAATACAAAAAATTAGTTTTACAAGTTTGCTTTCTATTCAAAAACACACAAAAATTAGTTCCTACCTTATGTTGCTTTTTATGTCTTGCCTTACTCCAATCACTATGTCACCTGAGGAAATGATTTTCACTTTTAAACAAGGAATTGAGGAAGGCTTCAAGGAAGCTTGGTCTAGAATCTCTGATCTACATGAAAAAGTGAGCCTAAAATGACTCAAAGTTTGTTCCTTAGCAGTTTTTACCTCGGAATTGCTCTTTGCTATAGATATGCTTTAATGCTGTTGTGGGAGGAGATTTCCTCCAATCTAATGAGGATAATGCTATTAATTCTATAAATAAATTGATCCTCACTTACAACTAGCCTAGCCAAACTGATATTTCTTTCGCAAGAATATTTGCTAGACTGAACACTCTTGAGACTAGCACTACTAGCTTAAAAGATTAATACGCTTAGGGAGCATCATAATTATGTTGCAATAAATTCTGAACCATCAAAGTGGCTCCCCATAGTAAAGATTGATATAAATACTGAAACTTTTCAAGCTCGCTGTGATATCATGTCTGAATTTTGCCTTATGCCCAAAGATATTTATGAATCTTTGAACCTTTGGGGGCTTACTAAAGGAGGAAAAGAAATATCTCTTGCTAATAATTCTACCATATTACCTATTGGAATAGCTCAAGGAGTGTTTACAAAGATCCTTGGGAAAATGATTTCTACTGATTATCTTGTTATTGAATGTACAGGAAAAGGACAAATTACACTTGGAAGGTCCCTATTAGAACTCCTTGGAGCAATAATAGATGTGGGAAAGGGGACCATGCACCTTTTTTCTCCACTAAACAATCATATTTTCCCCAAGGTTAAGAATAAAAGTAAGAGACTTAAGGGCAAGAAATTTGGTCTTAATGCTTCTTCATTTGAAAATACTTGATCCTTCTTATGCCTAACTTAAAGGCGTTAAAGAAAAGTACTTATTGGGAGATAACCCAAAAGTTTTAGATGAGTCTTGGAAGTTATTACTTTAGTAATAACCGCTCCTTATCCTTTTTATTTGCTTTTTGTGCCAAGAGTAACCTCTAATGAGAGAGAAGTAATGATTGGGAAAGTTGCTGTCCTGAAACAGATTTTTGTGCTTCACCGTAAATATTCGTGTAAAATCTCTGAACGTCTTTTTGAGGAGTGAGTTTTTGGGCTTCTGCCCCAGGTTGTTATATAACTTTCTTTAGTTCAACACTTTTTTTTGAGGAATAGAAGGTCTTCGAAAAAATTCATCTTTACCTGCTGGTCTGTTTTGACAGATTTCTGCCATTTTCTGCATTTGCTTCTTGTTGGTTCCTTTCTGAGTTCTTTTGGGGAAAGTAGATTTTTAGGGAAGTTCTTCAGTAGCTAGTGTTCCGATGGAAGTTTATTGGTGTTAGAACTGAACCTTAAGACCTATTATCTTGAGTGCATTGATGTTGCTAATAAAGATTGTGTGAAGTGTTGTATGAAGGAAAAAATTTAGGTGTATGGAAGGAATGAGTAATGAGATGAAGGATGGACTAAAGCTCAAGCTTGGGGATGCCACGCGTGTCACCCCAAGAAATATCCAAGAATTACAAGCTTCAAAGCATGGGGATGCCCAAGCAATCCCCCTCTTCATCAATAAAAATCCCAGGTTTCTTCCAAATGCTTCATTTTTATTGTTTCATGCACAGTTGTGTTGTTCTTGGAGCGTCTTCTTTTTTGTTTTTTTTTAGTTTTTTGTTTGATTTGTTCGCTTAGTTTTCTGAATAAATTGGTTGGACCCCTCTTTCATACATTGGTTTTCAAATAGTTTGGTTTGGTTTGGAAAAGAGTAGGAAAGTTCATGCTTAAGTGGTAAAAAGAGCTTGTTTTTGACTGTGGCCTATGCTTTGTCATGCCATGCTTGATATTGTTTTGGCTTTATGCTTAGTATTCTTTGTTGTAGCATGTCTTGTTATAAACAATTGAGATTGCTTAATGTGCCTTGGATGAATCATGCGTTGTTTTAGCATATTAAAGCATAGTAATGTGGTATTCTCCTTTGATGCTTTATTTTGGTTGACTTGGCGCATGCTCACACCATGTTATAACTATCTCAAGTCACCATAGCCTTTATGATCCTTTAGTTTTCAACTTGTAGTATCACTTTATGCTTTGATCAATGATGTTTTGTCGCTCTTCATGATTATGGCCATTATTTCTCTCTTAGTTTGTCGCTCCCAGTCTTTTGCTAGCCTCCACAACCAAGTATGAGTTCCACTCATGCATCCAACTCCCTAAACCAAGTTATTCCAAAGAGCCCACCATACCTACCTACTAGCTTATGCTATTCCAAGTATGTTCATGCTTTTGTTTACCTTCCAAATTAAACTTGTTATGAGAAAACTAGTGATTAAAGCTCTCAGGAACTTGATGGCACACTTTACTTTTTGCATCTAATAAACTTGAACCATTGGGTCCTTCTTTGTTGCGTATATGCTTGCGCTTTATAAGTATAAGTTAGCAGAACCATGTATCATGGGGTACGCTTTCAACATTGCACTTGTACTTTGTACCCCGTTGATATCATGTTCTTTTGCTTATGGATCCCGGCGGTGCGAAATAAAAGTGGAACTTATAAGATCATGGAGTTTGTATGTGTGTTAGAGAAACGCCTAGGCCACTAGCCTAAGCCGTGCCTAATCATGGTGGAAACTTGTAGCATCACCATAATGAGCACTCTATGAAGCATCCTCAATAAAAACCTATGCAAATAGCAAATAAAAAGATCCCTGAGATGCTCATTGTCTGTTTGCCTTGCCATTTTGATTCTGGGATAGCTCATGTATCATGTGCAAAGGGGTACCCGTTGGTGGTTCTTTATGATACATACGTACTTACAATGACAAGAGCTTACTTGTGACTAAAGTTGAGTAGCATGAGGTTCGGTCTTTGTAAGTAAGGGGCATGAGATTTCGGTTTATAACTTGTCAAGCATATCCTCTTAGTTGTGTCACTTTAACCTTAATCACCTTCAAGATGCTTATGATAGGGGAAATGAGAGCTGAAAGCTATAAGTACCATAATTTTTGGAAGCTCTTTATGAGACTTGAATCCCTACTTCCTTCTATAAAGGCCTTTCTTCCACCATTATATTGAGTCTCCACCTTCTATCTTTATGCACCTACTTTGAGAGCATAGTGGCCATTCTTAGTTCTATGTGCATTGTCCCAAGACTAGTTGATTGATGCATAACTTGATATTGCTTGTTTTAAACTATTAGTATCTATTCACTCTTATGAACTTTTAAGGTGTCCTATGCATTTATATTTGCTACTCTATGAGGGACAAGCTGAATACTATTATGCTATGTTTTCTTTATGTAAAACAAACAAACATCTTGCAAAGCATTGTTATTCATGAATATTTTGTTTGTGCCTTTTCATGTTGCATCATAGTTTCTTTGTCTTATTGCTAGAAGTATTTCATGTTATGATTGAAGTACTATGATCCCAGCTTTGAATGTTTTAAAAATACTTTGATCAAGTCTTTGATGGTGCATGTCACCTCACAAATTATTCTTTCTTTTTATCACTTACCTACTCGAGGACGAGCAGGAGTTAAGCTTGGGCATGTTGATACATTGCAAATATATCTATAATTTTTGATGTTCAATGCTTGGTTTTATCCACTTTCTTGTGTTTTGTCCACACTTTGGAGTACTTTTCATACGATTTCTTGGACTAACCTATTAACAAGAGCCACAGTGCCAATTGCCTGTTTTCTGCTGTTTTTGGTTCCAGGAAAGTCAGAAAATGAATATTCCCAGAATTGGACGGGACAAAAGCCAGAGTGCCTATTTTTCCGAAAGTCATCAGATGCCAGAATACGAGACGGAGAAGAGGTGGGGGCCGGCCACACCACCTGGCCACGCGGCCAGGCCTGGCTCACGCCAGGGGTTGGTCTGGCAAACCCCATCACCCCCTCAGCCTCTCCTTCCGCCTATATATTTCCCTCGGGACGAAAACCCTAAGTACCCGATCAAATATCAACGAAACAGTATGTAGCCGCCGTCATCTCCATCCCTAGATCGGGAGGGATCTGAAGCTCTTCCTGGCACCCTGCCAGAGAGGGGAATTCACCCTAGAGGCCTTCTTCATCATCATGGAAGCCTTCGGTGTGATGCGTCAGTAGTTCATCTCTGGACTACGGGTCCATGTAGTAGCTAGATGGCTGGTTCTCCTCCTTTGTGCTTTCATGTTTAGATCTTGTGAGCTCCGTTCATGATCAAGATCATCTATTTGTAATTCTACATGTTGTGTTTGCGGGGATCCGATGGATATTGAGATTCTATTTCAGATTGATTATTGATTCTATCATGTCTTTGTTATTTGTGATCTTGCATGCTTTCCGTTGTTAGTAGCTATCTTGGCCAAGTAGATGCTAGCAACTCCAAGAGTTAGTATTTATGCTCGATAGTGGGTTCATGCCTCTGGTAATCTGGGGAAGTGACAGAAATCTCTAAGGTACTAGATGTGTTGTTGCTATTAGGGAGAAAACAACAATCCTTCATTCATAGAACAATCGTATTGTTTACATTTAATGCAATTCATAAAGCAATAATCTGTTGAATCGACTGAGCGCCACGATTCGCCCAGCTAGCTGCTGGACGCCTTTTACGTTCTTCAGCTTCTCCATGGCCTGTATGGCCTTTATCTTCTTCGGGTTTGCTTCGATTCCTCTCGCAGAGTTGAGATACCCGAGTAGTTGCCCAGATGGTACGCCGAAGGCGCATTTGTCCAGATTGAGCTTGATCCGGTAGCGGCCGAGGTTAGCGAAGGTGTCATGGAGATCGTCGATTAAAGAAGCTTCCTCCTTGGTTTTCATGACGATGTCATCAACATAGACTTGGATATCACGACCAAGTTGGTTCTTGAGGTAGGCCTACATGCACCGCTGATAGGTAGCTCCTGCATTTTTTAGCCCGAAGGGCATGGTGTTGTAGTAGAACACACCAAAGGGCGTTGTAAACGCCATCTTCTCTTGATCTTCCTCCTTCATTCGAATCTGATTGTAGCCTGAGTAGGCGTCGAGGAAGTAGAGGCGTTCACATCCTGTGGTGGAGTCGATGATTTGGTCGATTCGTGGCAACGGGAAGTGATCCTTTGGGTAGTGCTTATTCAGGGAGGTAAAGTCCGCGCACATCCGTAGGATATCCGTGTCTTTTTTAGGTACGAGCACTGTGTTAGCGAGCCAGGTGCTTTCCTTGATCTCGCGTATGATGTTTGCGTCGACGAGTCTGTTGATCTCCATTCCAACTGCCTTTGCTCTTGGTTCAGATAGTCGTCGTATTGTCTGCTTCACTGGCCTTGCGTTAGGATTCACGTTGAGTGAATGATCGGCGAATTCCCTGGGAACCCCTGGCATGTCCACTGGACACCAGATGAGCGCGAGTTCCTATGCGGAACTCAAGTTGTTGGCGATGAGGGCCATCTTGGTCGGGTCCGTTGGGTGGACCTAGACTTTCTTCGTGTGCACCGCCGAATCGAATGACAGGTCGGGTGAGCTTGGCCTACTCAAGGGAGGTAGATTGTTGTCTGTCAACTCCTTCAATCTTGCGAGTTCCTCCTGCATGCCGAAGGACTAGGAGATTCTGTTGAATTCCCTATCGCAGGTGTCAGACCTTTCGAAGCTTCCGTTGATTGTGATGACGCCGTTTGGACCTGGCATTTTCATCTGCAGGTAGGCGTAGTGCGGCACTGAAATGAACCTAGCGAACATGACACGTCCAAGGATGTAGTGGTATTGCAAAGTCCAGTCGACGACTTCGAAGTCAATGCGTTCTCGCCGAAGATGACGTCGAGGTTGATTTTGCCTTGTGGATATATGCCCTTGCCTAGGACGATGCCATGGAACGTCGTGTCTGAGACCTCCAGATAGGTCAGAGGGATCCTAATTGCACGCAAGGTACTCGCAAACATGAGGTTAATGCTCCTCCCAACATCCATGAAGACGCGACTCAAGTCGAAGCCTCCAATCTGCACCTCGAGTACGAGGGGACTATTGTCTGGATGAGGGACTTGGCACGGGTGGTCGCGCTTGTCGAAGGTAATGCAGGAGTTGCTTCCACTGAGGTACTTAGTGGTGGAGGGCGGGGAATTTGTCGCCAAGTTGACTTGGCGAGTGATGGCCTTCTGCACTGGATTTGAGGGGCGCCCTTTTTGGATCATCATGTTGCCTACGGCCCGTGGGTATGGCTCGCCTCCATGGTGTTGGACTGGCGCGGCCGTGGGTGGTGGTGGTCCAGGCGGTGGCGGAGGAGCTTCATGTGCCAAAATGCCTGGGGCAGCTCCATAGCCCCTGTTGAGTGCGTCGCGATTCATCCGGGCTAGGCCCTCATGGAGTTTGAGGAACTCGTGGTAGTCCTTGAGAAGGTGGCTAGATTTCTTCTTGCCGTCGTGCTTGTCGATGTAGAAGTGCACGTTGCATGGTCCGGACAGTTTGTCTTTGATAGATGTTGCGGGTGCCTCTTCGCCAGTAAGGTGCTGCCACACTTGCGTGGTTTTCTCGGAGTCGCGGTATCCGCCGCTGCGATACCCGCTATTGTGGTTGTCGTCGCGTTTCTCGGTGTAGCCGGCTGCGACCATATTGACGTTGTCGCGGTCATCGTAGATGCGCATTCGACGGTCAGCTACAAACGCCAGCTACTTGCTTCGGCGGTCGTGTCTGCGTCCGAAGTCGTTGTCGTAGTTGGAGTGAGTGCGGTTTTTCACCGAGTCTTCTCCATCTGCCCACCGATTCGCGATTTCCATCATGTGGTCAATTGTTTTGGCCTTTGAGTGGCCTAGCTCCTCCTTGAGCTCTATGAGGCGAACACCACCGTTGAACGCGTCGATCGCGTGATCCTCCGAGATGTTTTCTGTGGAGTTCTTGATGATGGACCACCTCTGGATGTACGAGCACATCGACTCGCCAGATCTTTGTTGGCAACCTCTTAGTTCTTCGATTGATGCGAGCCTTTTGTAAGTGCCCTTGAAGTTGCGAACGAAGCTATAGATCAGCTCTTCCCAGCTGCGAATGGATCTGCGTGGGAGGTTGTTGATCCATGCGCGAGCTGTGCCCTGTAGCTACAGCTTCGACTCCCATCGTGGAGCCTGACGGAGGAGATATGATCCTCTAGCCAGATCTTCGGTTCCTGCAGCTGCATCCAACTTAGAAGGTTTAACCGGAGAAATTTGGCCCAACCGAGTTCAGCACCCAGATGAACCACTTGCTGAGGGTAGCTTGCTAGCAGAACAATGAAATGAACAAGGCAAACCCAGCACCACCAGGAGCATCACAGGTGGTTCATTCGGCTAGAAATAACCCGCCCAAGTCCGGTGCCGCCACATCATCTCTAGGTCACAACCCCAGGAGAGAAGAAGTAAACTCCGGGAGAAGGGACAAACAAATGGTACCCTACGATCCGATGAGAGCTGGAAAAGGCAAAACAGTGCAAGTTAACGAAGATCGCCACAGTACCAGCCGAGGTGAGGCTGACCGAGGCAACCACGACCAAGGCAATGCCGGTCAATGGAACACTGCCAACAGTAATGCCGGATAGCGTGATCTGGCAAGAGCAGGGCAAAATGCACCTCGGCAGGAGAAAAGTGCAGGTCAAGCAGCACAACAGCAGAACGCTTGTCCGGAACAAGAGAGGTATAATGATCGTTATTCGACAATGGTTAACGATGGATACCCCAGACCAGAGCATCATATAGCTTGATCAAGGCTCAAAAGTAGAAACTTGCAGCCGAATGATGCAAGGCTGAAGCTGGACAGGATTTATAGGTTGGAGCTAATCGAGGTACAAGGCCCACCTGGTCCGGCATGCTTTAGGCCCCGGATCATGAGGGAACCACCAGTGCCGAATTTTCAGTTGGCCAGAGGAACAAAGACATACGATGGTAGCAGGAGGCCGGAGGATTGGCTTATTGATTATGCAACAGCCGTCAAAATCACAACTGGAAAGTTGAGATGGGAAATGTGATATGTGCCTCAAATGTTAGCGGGGCCAGCAAGAGTGTGGCTGAACAACTTGCCACAAGGGAGTGTTAACTGCTGGCTGGACTTTCAGGAATTATTCGTTAGCGAATTCTCAAGCACTTATAAGAGGCCCAACAGACCACAGAATCTGGCGTTATGCCGGCAGAGACCGAATGAGCAAGACCGAGATTTCCTGACTCGGTGGTGTAATGTGCGAAACTCATGCGAGGGGGTAATTGAATCACAAGAAATTGTGTGGTTCGCCCAAGGTTGTAGATATTGAAGTATGTTGTGGAAACGACTGCAGCAAGATATGCCAACCACTTTGGCTGAGACGATCCGTATTGTAGGTTCCTATGCTTTGGGAGATCCAACTCAACCCCAGATCATGTCAAGTGAGGCAAACGAGGAGTATTACAACCGAGATGGCTCCGGGTCATCAAGGAGAAATGATTTCCGAGGCAAAAGACAGGATGAACGTCCGGATTACCGGTACAGCTCGCAGCAAGTGGCCGATGTGGACCGAGATCAGCCCAATGTCGGCGCCAGCCAGCGCCAGAAAACTGGATGGCGAAACTGGCAGCAGAAAAGTGAAGCGAGGAAGCCTTGGACCCCGGAGCAGAAAAAGCAATGGATGGAGCAAAAGGATCGACCGAGGTATACGTTCGAGTCTATACTAGATCAACCTTGCAAGTTTCATACGCCAAGTCCGAATAGCCCGACAAATCATATGACCCGGGAGTGTGAATGGATGAGGAAGTTAGAACAAGTTAGTTCAGGGAATACTTAGGCACCTCGGACCGAAGCACCTCGGAAGCCATTACTCACTGGAGGGAACCAACATCAACTCATGCTGCACCCGCCATCGCCGAGGTATGAAAACCACGAAAGGAGGGAAGAAATGAATACAGGGAGCATCATCAAAGCTACTGCATATTTACCACGGAAGAAACTGACCAGAAAAGCTTACAACACAGGCATATGGAGGTAAATGCGGTAATGCCAGCCATAGTAAGGTTCATGCCTTGGTCAGATCAAGAAATTACGTGGAGTATTTGAGACCACCCAAAGCTTATGTCGAGCCCACAGACTTACACTCTGGTCCTAGATCCGACGTTCATCGGGCCGAATCTTATTGTGAGATTCTCGAAGGTGCTGATTGACAATGGTAACAACATTAACATCATGTACAAGGATACCATGCACAAGTTGGGGATAACAGAGAATATGCTGCAAGCTACAAGGACTACTTTTCATGGCATTGTGTCGGGTATTTCCTGTGAGCCAATTGGTAAGGTCTGGGTTGATGTGTTGTTTGGAACTAGGGATAACTGCCGAACTGAGAATTTGGAGTTCGAATTGGTGAATCTGGAGAGTGCCTATCACGCTTTACTCGACAGGCCCGCGCTGAACAAGTTCATGGCAAGTGAAAGGATCGTATGGGCACCTAGAGGGGGGGTGAATAGGTGCTACTCCAATTTTTACTCTTAATCAAATTAGGGTTTGACACAAAAGGTAAATTCTCTAGATTATGAAACTAAGGTGAATTTACCTATATGTCAACTAGCACAAGAACTAAGCAAGAACTAGAGAAGTAAAGTGCGGTAAAGGATAGAGGTAACCAAAGTGGAGAGCTCGGAGACACAAGGATTTGTTTCCCGTAGTTCCTTCCTTTTGAGGGGAAGTACGTCTACGTTTCGAGAGGGGGTGGTATCAAACCACCAACGCCACGAGAGGCCTCCCTTGTTCTCCGATGAACCTCACCCCAAAGGGTTCGATTCACCTCTTCTACGATAACGGCAACCTTCGAGGTGGAAGCCGGCACCTTTACAACAAGTTCGAGGCACACATCCACAACCTAATTGGAGGCTCCCGAATACAAGCAAGCTGTCAAACAATCAAAGACAAGCTTGTAAAACCAAATCACAAGCTAGGGTTTCCAAGGAAACCCTAGAACAAGGGGCCCTCAAGTGAATGAGGGAGAAATGGAAATCTCTCTTGGTGAAGTAGTAGATCAGGGACTCCTCCTTCGATTCTCCAAAGATCAATTACTTTGGATGATTGAGTGAAGAGTTCTTGTGGATTTGGTGGCTCAAATGGTGATGCTTTTCTTGAATTGGACGAGCAGCTTCCAAGATAGAAGAAGGGGCCTATTTATAGGGCCCCTGGAATTAGAGCCGTTGGGACCACTTACACCGGACAGTCCGGTAAATACAAGCCGGACAGTCCGACCTAGCCGGACACTCCGGGTGACACCAGCCGGACACTCCAGCCTGGCAAAGTTTCCGGCTAGTGTCCGCACCGAGACCGGGTGGAGTCCGATGAGCCAGACAGAATGTCCAGACTGATCGATAAGCCCCCAGGGCCGGACACTCCGGTGCAAGCTCACCGGACACTTCGGCTAGAGAAGATTCCGGCCAGATTCCGGACCGTGTCCGGGTGGAGTCTGATATGGTGTTCAGACTGTTCGGGGAAGACGCCCACATCCTAGGGGCTGAAAGTCCGGCCGGACCCAACTGGACAGTCTGGCCGGACCGAACCAGACAGTCCGGCCTGGGGCAGACACTCCGGCGAAGATCAGCCGGACAGTCCGGTTGGGACATGTTTCTAGCACAGACATGATCTAGGGGAGCTCTTTTCCTTCAGTGCAAAAACTCTCGACTATCTGATATCTCCTACAACATTTAACAGCAGATTAAACTATCCAAGTGTTGTCAACAAACATCAAAATAATAGGAAGGGCATAAATGCCCTTTCAATATCCCCCTTTTTGGTGTTTGATGACAACCCAAGGATTTGCAAACAGGATAGGTAATAAAATTCACAATAGGAGATATACAAAATATAGTGAGGCTCCCCCTAGATGTGTGACAATTTTAGCTTTGCATTTTAATACAATTACACACCCTAGGATCACATCCTCACTTGGTTTTGTAGCTAACAAGGTATGACATGATACAATAACAACTAGATTGATAAGCTAGGGACAACATAGTCGTTAACAAAACCGGGTAAGCATGTCACAATACACATAACTGAGTTCAACACAACATAGTACTCAAACAAGTAAAGTAAGATAACGATACGAGGCTTCAAAGAGGCAAATCAAAATAACGTGAAGCACTCGTGTACCCATGCAAATCCCAACAGCAACCTAATAAAGGGTCTGCTTCTCCCCCTTAGGCATCGAGACGCCAAAAAGGGAAAAGAGCACAACTAAAACGTCCTAAAGCCAACTCTAGCCACTATAGTCGTCATCGGCATCCTCCTCCTCATCCTCGTCCTCATCGTCATCCTCACCATCATGATCACCCTGAGTCGAGCTCTGGCCATGAGGGCGAGAAGAAGAAGACGCGTCCTCAAACATGGACCAGTCCACACGACCCTGACTCCTATGACCATAGGAAAGAGTGCCATCTGATGCCTGCTGCTGAGAGGGATCAACATCCATGGGCTGGTTAATCCGCTTGAGTTCCTTCATGATATTCCGGTTAGCCTTGTATGCCTCATATTGTCCATGGCGAATGTCAATGTTCTGGCATAGGAGAAGCTTCTTCCACCAGGAGGCCTTCTTCACCTTCCTGTGTACTTCCTCCTTAGAGGTGGCGAAGCGATATGCATTGCTGGCATGCTTCATGCGAGGGCCACGGGTCACAGCCTCCGGTACCTCCTCATCATCACTGTCAGAAGCATCTGCGTCCATCTCATCATCCTCAAATATGTCCTGAGCAGGGGGGTAGCCACGAGGAGCCTTGGTGGTGGGGGCAACCTTCCTCTGTAGCTTGGCAGGAAGGTGTGGAACAAGATCAGTGTAGAGCAATGGAGTTGCTGGAGCCTGAGCAGCAATGAGCTTCATCACATAGGGAGCGAACAGAGGGCACTTCTTATCAGTTGTGCACTTGTACAAGTCCTGATAGATGAAATCCATGACATCAATAGCGCCACCTTGGTGGTCTGGACCATGAGTATACACAGAGTGAGCATGTGCCATAAGATTGATTTCTGTACCTCTCATCTCATCCTTGTTGCCCGCCTTGGGAGTGAGTGTATGGCGAAACATGCAAAGCAGAATGTTGTAGATGAGCTTAATGTTGATGGTTTGGCCAACCACACCATTCTGAGAGTAGATTGGGGCCAACCTCTGCTTGTCATATGCCTGACCATGTACATGCATTCTGAGACCACTGGGAGCATTGGGATTGAAAGGCAATCCAAGAACCTGTGCAAACTGAGCCATGCTGGAACGGCACCTAGTAGTGCCAGAGATCCACTCAAGGGGAATATCCGTAGTGTCCCCAAAGACCACTGTAGCATAGAACTGCTGGACCAACTCAACATTATAGTCTTCTTTTACATGAAAGATGGTGTGCAGCCCCATCTTCTCTATCACCCGAAGAGCATCCTGAAAGTACATGTGTGCTCGGAGCTTCGCGAGATCCAACCACTGCATGGGGCACACAGCAGTCCTAAACCCACAAAACACCTTAGAGAAAAGTAGGGCTTGTTCATTTCTCCAGAAGCGATCATCATCTGAGGTGCGAGGCAGAGAGTAGAACCGCTGAACTCTCATCTCCACAAACTCCTCGGTACCCAAATCTGCCAGAGTGGTCAATGCTTCAAACTTCATGCGCTTGGCTTCATCCCTTTTTAGTTTTCTGATATATTCATGTTTTGCTGCAGCATGGTCACGAGAAGCCTATCGTACCATAGAAGGATCTACATGAACGTAAAACTCTTCATCATGGAACCTGCGAGGATGTGCCTGCTTAGCAGCCCGAGGCCGGCGAGGACGAGAACTACCTGTGAGATCATAGTAGAAGGATAGCATGTGGGGTAAGCACATTCGTCTAGAAGATAAAAACACTTAGCAGTAGTTAAAGTAATGCAGGAGCTGAACTGACTGAAAACACCCGGACTGTCCGGCAAAATCATCCCAGAGACTCCGCCTCGACAGGACATTCCGGTGCGTAATCTCCGGACATTCCGGTCAGACCGGAGTGTCTGGCCCGTACACACCGGACATTCCGGCTGGAGTCTTGACGATTTTTGGGGCAGTTCGAGTGTGTTCAACCATAGCAGATTGGGATTGCTAGAACCACTACCAGGACTAGTATTGCTCGCAATATGATGTATCCATGGATCAAGGTAAGCCATTGCCCCCAAAAGTTCATCTAGAGCAAACCCTAGGTATGGGGAAGGGGAGGGGCACTATACCAGCATCCATGGAGACCTTCACCGGAGGGGAATGGATCCCAGTGGCAAAGGGAAGGGAATGGACAGTGGCAACGGCTGGATCCGGGGTGGAGGAGCCCTCCCGGTGGAGTCCTTGGTCGGGGGCAGCAGGCATAGAGCAAGAGGGAGTCGGGGGGAAGAACGAGGACTGAACCGTCCACTTCTCCCCGACACCCTTTTACGATTTGGAAACTGCCGGGGCCGGAGTGTCCGGGTGATATGCACCGGAGTGTCCGGCCCGGCCGGAATGTCCGGAGTGAATCAAGCGGAGAGTCCGGTCTGGCCGGATACTCCGGTTGGTTCAGGGCGGACAGTCCGGCCCCCCGCGACCAAAAACCCCAGTTTCAAGTAGTGGACAAATGTGTGGCTAGAGGAGCATGTTTAGAGATGAAAATAGGCCTAGGATTCAGATGATGTACTATGAAGAACCAAGAAAACATACGTGGAGATGAAATCAAAAAATAAATCAGAGACAGGAAGGCCGAAGCCACGCTGAAAATGGGAGAGGAAAACAACATACTCTCCTGGATTGGGAGAGGGAGAAACTTCGTTGGCGGCGAGGCGGCAGGCACGTGGTGTAGAGACAATTTAGATCTTCTTCGCAGACAAATGCGCTGTCCCATGCACCGCGCTTGTGGGTCTCCTCCTCCTCTTCTTGCTGCGCCACCATGGCTGCCTCTTCTTCAGTCATAGTGCAGTCGAGGTCCTCGAGGAGGAAATCGGAGTAGAGATAACCGGTGGTGGGGAACCGGGAAGCGCAGGGCCCCGTGGTGAAGATCTTGAGCGGAAGCGGCGGTGCATGCGCGAGGTGCTGCTGAGCATGGTCGTGGCGGCGCAGCAATGGCGAAGAAGCAGCGGTGGCGGTGGAGTTGCAGTGACGGAGAAAGGAGGCTAGGGAGCACACGGTATGTGGGGAACTTCCCCAAGATTGCTCCCAGCCCCCTACTTAACCGCGCAAGAGGGTGCGTAGTGGTATCTTTTGCGGTTGCCCTGCCACACGCAGCAGGCGTGTATGCAACCGAATCAGCCAATCAGAACGCAGCCACAGCAAGGGCTACAGGGAGCAAAAGATCCCATGACGTGACATGGTGTTACGGTTAATGAGACGCTGGAGTTAAGTGACGTGCGCAGTAGTTATTCCTGACATTGCAACAGTAACTGGCGCAGTAAATGAGTGTGGCCCTTATAATGAGGAAAAATGATGATTACCCTCCAAGTAGGACGTGGGGAAGCGTATAAGAGAAGGAAAGGTAAACCAGATAAGCAAGCAAAAGACCCGGCTAGCGAGTGATAACTCGGAATGATCCAAGGGAGCGCAAGAGAAAAAACTCCGGGTTTACGTGGTAACTCGGCCAAAGAGGCAAAAATCCGGATATGGGAACCTGTTGTGGCCTTACACAACTAAAGTTGCTAAGACCGCACCAGCTTCGGGGACTAATGTTGGGGGGATACCCCCGGGTAGGGTCACGCCAGGGTATAAAGGCCGAGTTAGCCAAGGTACGGCCCGGTCAAAGCAAGTGCTGGCCGGGTCACCTCAAGGAAGGCCGACCTATGGAGTAACCCGGCCCATGGAGCATCTCCCTGGCCTTAGCCCGACCGGCATAAATTATATGCCAGCAATGTTTGTCTGCCTATTACGCAGGTACCCTCGTATCCAGGTTAGCCATGTGCTAATCCGGACTAACTTGGCTTCCAAGAGAAGTAAGGAATCTCCTGCTGGTCAAAAGGTAGCTTTGGCAAGCTGTAGCGTGAGCGAAGAAAAGCAGAGAGAAGCACCAGCGGGGTAGGGGTGACCAAGATGACGCGGGCTGTGTCGGCTGACGTAGCCCGTGTCTGGTGATGCGTAAAGGCAAGGATTACGTAGCGGGTTACGTTCAAAGTCCGGGCGAGCCGTTAAAGCGAATAAAGAAGCATCTAGCTTAGGTCGAGGGGCATATTCGGGGAATATGCTGCCACGTGTGCCCTGGTGTTGTAACCCGGTGAAAGGGCATGTATGCCCCCATGTGTCGTTTTGGTAATTAATGATAATCCCTATGGACTAATGGTGCAAATTGAGTTTCACTTGTAGGTTTGTCCATTGGCATCGCTTGGACCATGTGTTGGTTTCAAGGATGAAAAAGAAGAAGCAATGTCCAAGGGCTTTGTGCCTATTGGAAGCAAGTAAAAGAACAAGATCAAGTATGTCTTGAAGAAGAAGAAGAAGATCAAGTATGTCTTGAAAAATCCCTCATTTTGGTAATTGATGACAATCCCTTTGAGAGGGTTTAAATATAGAATTTAACGAACAAAATGGTTTCCCCAACATCAAATGCTAGACAAGTATGTGATGTTGGTACAACCACAATATATAGAGCAAACTCCCCCACAATCTATGCACGTGTGATGAACTTGAATTTCATTGCATAGATTGCCAACCATTATCGATGGTTGAGTTTCCTTTATATATTAAACATGCAAAGCAACAACAAAGATGCAAGAGCATTCAAGGCTAAAGCTTAATAACCAACTCAAAGAATAAACCAACTTCCCTTAAACCCTCTAAAGTCTAGTTCGTCAAAAACATATTTTCCTTGCATATCTTATTGTGTTTTTGATCTTGCGTGTTTTTATGGCTCCACACCTTGGGAGGCATCTCACATATATATTCATGGTATTTTCTCTCTTGGTGATACCGAATATTTCACCTTCTGTTTGATTCTACTCTTTATTATCTTTCCAACAAAATTGGTTTCATCCCAATTAGAGTTTCCAAGCTCAACTTCTTCTGTTTTGGGTTCTGGAGGTTTTACCGCCTTGTTGCTTCTGAGAGGTCATACCTTTCTCCATTTTATTTTTATCCTCTCTTTTTGTAATATGATTTTTCTTTGCATAATCTTGTTTAGATTTTTGTTCTCTTCAAAACGAGCCCAAAATCATCGAAATCGGAGTCCGGAGTCAAAAGTTATTGAAGTTTTCATGCAATGTTGTCCAACGTTTTTGCTTGAGTGGTAGTACCGGCCCAAGTTCCGGCCAAAGTTCCGATAAATATCGTTTTTGTTCTGTATCTTTTGTTTCTATTTAGAGGTAGTACCGGTGGGGCACCGGTAGTTCCGGTGGGGCGCGAATCTGGCCCAAACGGGTAGATTTCTCTTGCCCTATTTAAGGGCCCCCTCTTCCCAAAAGTTTCCCCAAGTTTTGAGGTCATTTTTTCTAGCTCTTCCACTCTCTCTCCTCCATTGTTGACCTTCAAAATCTTGCCCTATTCCCTTCTCCCTCCCATGATTCTTGCATCTCTTTGAGGGATTTGAGAGAGGAGATCTAGATCTACAACCCCACCAAACCAAATCCCTTCTTTGTGAAGGAATCCCTGGGATCTAGATATTGGAGAATTTTGTGTTCTCCTCTTGTGTTCTTCCTCTCTTATTCCCCCAATAGCTTGTGTATCTTTGGTGGAATTTGAGAGAGAAGGACTTTCCTCTTGCATTTTGTGCATAGATTTGAGTTCTCCTTGGAGATTCGGCGAGTTCAAGCCCTTGGGCTTGTTACTCTTGGGTTCTTGGAACCCTGGACAGTTGTGTGGTTGGAGTGTTGACCTTTTTGTGCTCTTGTAGCCTTTAGTGGCCTTGTTGCCTGTTGTGGCATTGTAGCCTTTGTGGCATTGTTGTTGGGAGCCTCCAATTGAGTTGTGGAGATTTCCCCAACCTTGTACGGGTTCGGTGACCGCCCTCAAGTGTCCAATAGTAGAACGTGAGTAGGCCTTTGTGGTGATCTCATGGGAGAATAGGGTGAGCCTTTTGTGGTGTCGGTAGGTTGTGTGCCTTCGCATCTTGGGATGAGGCCTTGTTTGGCGTTGGGTGAGCATCGAGCCACCACACCTCGAGGTGAGTCACTTGTGGCGTTCGAAGTACATTGCGCCACCGCACCTCTCCATAGGAGACGTAGCTTCTTTGGAAGTGAACTTTGGGAAACAAATCATCGTCTCCGCGTCCATCGGTTATCTCTCAACCGAGCCCTTTACTTATGCAATTTACAATGTGATAGCTTTCGTGCTTGAAGTATTTTATCGTGCTATCATCTTGTTGCTTGTCTTGCTTAGCATAGGTTGTTGGTGCACTTAGTGAACCTAGTGAATATATGTTTTGGCTTGATAAATTAAACGTTAATTTTATTATGCATTTATTAGAGGTTAAGCCATAATAATTTTAAAACGCCTATTCACCCCCCTCTAGGCGACGTCCATTTCCCTTTCAATTGATACAGAGCAAGGTCTCTCGCTTCTTAGGCTTCACCGCCTCGAGAGTAAGGATGTCTCCTAGGGGTTTAGTGCACTCTCACACATTTACATTTGATGGCACAAATTATGATGTTTGGTGTATTCGCATGCTTAGTCATTTCCGAGTCATTGACCCAAATATTGAGCAAATTCTAGATATGGGCTTGTCTCCTCCTAAGGATCCCCAAAAGCTATCTTTCGAGGAGGATACAAACTCTTATATCGAAGCTCAAGCATCTAATGTGCTTGTTAATGTTTTGAGCTTTGTAGTTCTTTCCTCAATCATGCCTTTTAGGAATGCTCATGATATTTGGACCAAGCTTCAAGCAAAATATGATGTGTCCAAGATTGATGAGGATGATTGTGTTCCCTCCACCTCCGTCCGTGATGAGTTCTCATCTTCCTCCACTTCACCTACATGTGAGTTGTCACGAGGTAATGACATGGTGAGTGGTGATAGAACTTGCAATGTGGATAGTGAGCTTGTCATTAATGATTCTTCATTTCTATCTCATTGCAATGTTGTATCTTTGGGCATGAACACTTGTAGGACTATATGTGATTTACACCCTAGTGTTGATTTCCCTTGCATATCATGTAGAAATGTATTAAATATATCTCATGATGATATGCTTGCTTTTCCTTGTTGCCATGATAAATGTGCTTCTATTTCCTCTACTACTTGTGTTGCTAACCATGTAGAGGAAATCGAAGAATGTGTGGGCCAAGGAAAGGTTGCTTTTGAAGCTTCATGTGTTCCCCCATCATCACCTTCTCCCAACATTCACTTCTGCCTCATGGCTAAGGAATCTAAGGTAACTTCTCTTTTGGACCCCAATGCACCTCATGATTATGTGAATGTTGAGTTAGATGTAGGAGATGATGATGTTGCTTCTTGAAAAGAGTAGGGGGAGCTAGTCCTTCGTGCTCTTCACAATGATAAAAATGATTGCTCTACTTTCATTGAAATCTTGAACTTTGCATTGAAAGTAAGCAACTAATTTATGAGCATGAGGACACAATTGACAAAATGATTAGTCTTGAGCGTGAGTATGCTAATGACATTGCAAACTTAAATGAAGCTCTTGAAGAGGAACAAACCACCAAGGAATCTCTTGAGGAGACCTTTGCTCTAGAGCTATCTAGAGTAAAGGAATCTCATGATAGAGATCTTGAGGTGGGAAGTGACCTCCAAATTAAAAATGATGATCTTGAAGTTGCCTATGCTAACATCCTTGAGGATTTTGAGAACCTCAACAATGGCTATAGGGTCATCAAGGGGGATCTCATCAAACTCATCGAGTCGCATGAGCAACTTAAAGCTTCATACTCAAAAGAGCTTTCCAAGTTTCCCTCACCTCTAGCAATTAATCATGATGCTTGTTCTACTAACTCTATCTCTTGTGAATCATCTATTGTGAAGGACAATGTTGAGCTACATGCTCAACTTGATTTGCTAACTAGCAACTATGGGAAATTGGAAGAGAGTCATGCTAAGCTCTCAAGCTCGCATCAGGACCTTCTAGTTTCCCATGGTAGTCTAAAGTTGGCTCATGAGGCTATTTTGTAAAAGGTAACCTCGAGTATGCCTCATATGGGAATTAGCACTACTTCTTCTCCTAGTATCACATTAGCATGTGCTAGTCCTTGTAATTCATCCACTCATGCTATTGCTATATCTTGTGATGAATTGCATCCCTTGCCTTGTTGCTCTAACAATGTAGCATATACTTCCTCTAGTATTGTTGTTGATACTAACCATGTAGAGGAAAACAAGAAGCTCAAGTCTCAAGTCAATTCTTTGAAGAATGACTTGAAGAAGTGTCATGGAGGTAAGACCACACTCAAGAACATCTTGGATGTGCGAAGATCCCCAAATGACAAGAATAGGCTTGGATATATCTCCAACATCAAATGAAGAATCCGGCCAACATTGTGTGCTTCAAGTGCAAGGAAGAAGGCCATCATGTGAGATGTTTCCCATTGAAGAACAATCAACAAGGGAAGCGGCCTCAGCTAGAAGCGGGCCTCTTCCCAAGTCTCAAACTCTTCCTCACAGGGTGGCATCTTCCATGAAGAAAGATAGCAAGAGAAGAACTTGCTATATTTGCCGCGAGAAGGGGCGCCTTTCTTCCTCATGCACCTTGGGTAACTCCTCATCCAAGCCTATCTTGATTGATGATGTATATTCACTTCGTAAGGATGATGTGGGCAATGTGTTTGCCAAATTTGTTGGTGCCCAACGTGGTGTCAAGAAAAGAACCATTTGGGTTGCCAAGCCTATTGTGACTAACTTCTTAGGACCCAACTTGGTTGGGGACCAACAAGCTAAAACGTGATCAATAGGTGTTGTTTCGAGGGCATTGGAGGCTTGGCTACATTATGAAGAATTGAGGGATCTTCATTCTTTATTTTTGTCAAGTCAAGCCAATTGGATTATCTTTCTTCTATCTTATATCCAATGTTCCTCCTTGCAGTAACATGTGCTAAACTCATTTACATTGAAAGTTACTTTCCCCCTTGTGCATGTGTTGGTTTGTACCTTGCATGTGTATTTATATGTTGTGCTTCCCTTTTACTTGTATTGAGTTATCAAGTATATTTGTGTATGTTGGTTAGCACATCATATATTTGTGTTCTTGTGTTTGAGCCTTTGATGAATTTATTTGGTATCTTTTTGGGCTCTTGTGAGAGATTAATGGACTATCCCATTATGGGGGAGTGTTATTCTTGGGCATTCCACAGTCCTAAAATGTGTATACATGAGGAATACCACTTAGTATTTATATTGCAAGTTTATCTAGTATCTATGTGGTATCTCTTTGTCATGAGAAATTCAAGTTCCATAATGTTCATTAATCATCTCTATTTGGATGTTCTTACCACTTGTTGAGAATTCTTGTTTTATCACATTATGGGGGAGTCATATGCTTTGTGCATATTACAAACCTAGAAAATGTGGACATTTGAGGTAGTGCCACTTAGAATTGATATTAAGAATTATCTAGCTCCTATGTGGCACATTTAGCTCAAACAAGTTCTAATTTTCCTTGTTTATTTTATTGCTCATCTTTTGGATCTTGTTTGTGAGAGATTTTCTTGATATGTGTTTCCTCTTATTTGGACCTCCATATCCTACATGGAAACAATTTAATTCAAGTTACTATAATCACTAGTGATTGTGTGATTATTTGGAGCTATCAAGAATCTCTCTCGAAGCATCAAGCATAATTTTTATATCTTGTTACATGCTTCTTTGTGTGAATATGATCATGATTTCCTTGCAAGCTACCTCGGGAAAATTTTCCCCATAATTCTTGTCCTTGGACAAGTGGTACTCCATATATGGTAGGATTTATTGATCATGTTCTCTTTGGCCATTGCTTTTCTTTGTCCTATCTTTGGCCAAGAAAATGTTTTCTCTTTCTCCCATGTATTCCTTGCCTCTTGTGGATCCTTTTAGTTTACTGGTATCCCCTTGTGTTTTAATCAATGTAGGTAGTTTATTTGGCTCTTTGATACAATTTGGACACCTTTTGTCATGTCACACTCTTGTGTGCTACTTCTTGGTTTACTTGGTGTTTTATTTCAAATTGTATCTCCCTTTTGGTTCTTGAAAGTCTAGTGCATGCATATTTACTTCTTGTATATAGTATGGAATGCTTTCTTTCTATGATCCAATGTATAGGGGAAACTCCACCAAATCCTATTGGCTAATATGTGCATGAAATTCAATTTCATATTAATATGCACATATTTATGTGGAGATTCTCCTATATATTGTAGTTGCACTAACTACTTTGGACCCAATTTGTTTGGGAACCTAGTGTACTTAATTGTGTTTTAGGTACATTGGAGATATATTGTGTGCTTGTATCTTGAACAAGGAAGAAGTTATGTTTTCATGTCAATTGGATGCAAGCTAGGATGATCAACAAATTCTTATCTTCTACATCCTACCAATTATATCTCGGTAACAAGTAACTCTCTCATGCATACATATCTTGTTTCCAACCTTTTGTAGGTTGCTTGTTGGCATGAATTTGTGTTTGTACAATTTTTGTGGTTCTTATTTTGGTTTTTTCAACTTATCCTCTATTTCAAATGTGAATATGGTGAGATGAGTGCATATAAGTGGGACTATACAAAATCGTGCTCATGATTCACCAATCCCAAATATGTCAATCTAGCAATTTTATTGCATATGTCTTCCTCATTTTCTCTCATGTGCAATAGTGAGTATTTTGCCAAGGTGATTTATTTTTGTGATACTTGTTGCCTTTCTCCATATATTCCAACTATTCCCTTTTCCCTTGGTAATAGTTGCAATGTATGTAGTGTGTTGGTGCTTGATGCTCATTGATGTACAATAAGATATATTTGAGCCTTTGGCCATGCTTTCAAGCAAAAATCTTATTGGTATATTATATGACTCCCTCTTGTTTTTCATGTGCTTTCTTGAGTATCTATTTTGTGTGTGCATGTTTCTTTGTGGGCATATGTCTATTAATTCTCAGCGATAGAGTTCGCCATTAAAGGCATCAATGGATCTTTCATCGGATATGGATTTGGCTGTATTTTTGATGATGTTCCATCGCTGGATGAATGCTCTTATTGACTCATCGGGCTTATGTTTGCATGCCCACAATTGTTCTAGAGACGCATGCCGCTTGAATGTGGACTGAAAGTTTTGGACGAACTTTTCTTTGAGATCATTCCAGCTACGAATAGAGTCTTCAGGTAGTTGTCGAAGCCATGACCTTGCAGTGCCGATAAGGTGCAATTGTAAACTTTGCATTGTGGTGGCTGTAGAGCCGCCTTGTAACTTGACAATGGCCAGGTAATCTGCTAGCCAGGCTTCTTGTTCTTGGATTCCATCGTATTTTTTACGGTCATGTGGAAGTTTAAAGTCCTTGGGTACTTAGGTTTTGCGAATCCGCTGAGTGAAACAGCTGGCTCTACATAACTCGTAATCGTCTTCATTGTCACCGTCATGATCTCTTCATCTACGGTTTTCGTCTCTTGTGTTGCTTTAGGGCTCGAGTCCTGAAAGATGTTCCTGATGTGGTAACCGCGATCGTTGGGTGTGCCCCACTTGCCGAGGGTTGTTCCGACGGCGTGGGGATCTGTCGGGTTGATGCGTAATTCCTTGTCCTGCTTGTGCAAGATTTGCTCCTACCATGCCGAGGTTCATCAGGGCGGAATGGTGGAGAGCTGCGGAAGGATCATCGGGTGAAGGTTGAGTTGTGATCAGATATGTTTGTGTGACAATTGCTGCTTGAGCCGTTTTTTCTTTGATGTTTCCTGCTTGATCTACTGACATAAATGATAGATCAAGGTCTCAGATTAGTTCATTTCTTGCTATTTCGGGGATGTTCTGTAAACGAGATGTTCCCCTTCCTGGTTGTGCTCCTCCTGTTACGCTCCCAGACCTTCGGGTAGAGCTTAAATGTGCTTGTCGTAGGTTGGATTCATCGGCTAACCTCTTTCTTTTGTCGAGTTGCCTCTGCATCCTTAGTAGGTCTCTCTTATTGTGGTGAAGCAAATATTGATATGCTAATAAATCTTTGTGTGAGGCGTGGGCTGTCATTAGAACTGCACCTAAAATTTCTTCCCTGGCCTTTTGCCATGCCGTCGCTGGTAGCCGAAGAGTTCGCCTCTCTTCCCCGTTCTGTTCTGCTCTTCCTCCTTGTACTATGCGGTTGCTGTGGTTTCCTGCATTGTCATCGGATAAAATATCATTGGGATCGAGGATGGGGTTACCGTTAGAATCACGCGGTGTCGAGGTATTTCCGTTGACCATGCACACTTGGTGGCGTGTCATGTCTGGGCATGTGTCGTCGTCATCTGAACTGAGGGAGACACTATCGGGTGGATCAGTGAAATCCATTTTTTTGTTCTGGGTAGATTTCTGCCATCGTTATCCTGAAGTTGACGCTTTTGCTTCTTTCTTCGGGTTTAGGGTTTACTAGGCTTGTTCAACGTGGTGGAGTTAGTGGGGGGTCTGATCTGGTGGAGAGATTGTTGTAAAGACCATCAAGGTACCTCAAATCCGTCTCATCTTGCTTGTTTTCTTCGGCTGCTTTGAATTCTGCCATGGCCTCCATGGAGGATCCGACGGATGATGCTAGTATCGCCGTAAGCGTAGTCTTTTCCACCGACGGTTCTGATGTAGTCGGGGCCGAAGGTTGTGATTCTTGGCGGTCTTCTACTCGGAAGTGGAAGCTTCCGATGATTAGATCGGATCCGCCGTTGAATTCGGTAGGTACTATCATAAGGGTGGGCGGGTGTGGAACCGGTTTTGTTGGGTTGCTGCTTGAAAAAGAGAGTTCCGCCGAATCCATGGTTTCAGCATTCAAGTTTCCCATAGATGGTGCCAATTGATGAGGGGTGATCTCGGCAATGTCCATGAAGAAGGACTTAGGGTTTCGTGGAAAAGAGAACGCTGGGGATTTTGTCGGATGTCAAGAGAACAATGGAGTCAAAGTCTCCTAAATATTTGGTGAATTGCACTATTATAGATCGCACGGAGAATGTTCCGAGGATCGCTTTTCCTAGGCTTCTCCCGTCCTATATATAATAGGTCGGGTCTGAAAGTTGTATGCAAATAGGTTACATATACGTGATTACAATACCAACACAATGTCGGTACTTTTTCATTCTTTCCTAATACAACTACGGCCTTTGTCGGTTGCTCTTTTGGACCATCATCTTGACTCTTCATGGGTGGTAAGTCTTCATGGGTAGCAAATCATAGGTATCCGAGCAGTCATACCTATGTCACTAGCTATATTCCCCTGTCTCTAAAAGCAATTCAAATAATTTTTGAATTTGAAAACTGCAAAAAAATAGTTGGAGCCCAAATGGTGTTAAGGGTTCCTGAATATTTTCCTATCTCTATAAAGCCTCTAGTATTTTTGAATCACTCAAAATCATATTTGACTGAATTTACAAATGGGAAATAGAAAACAGGAAATGGAAAAGTGTTTTGGCAGAAAAAATAAGCAGCAGAGTAACCAGGCCGACCCATTGTTTCTTCATCCCTTCTCTTCCACGTAGAGTAGCAGCTTGCGGCCCAGCAGCAGCCCAGCGCAGCCCGAGCCGGTCCATACCCCTTCAGCCTTCCTCCCTTTCATCGTCTTCGTCGATGACGGAAGCACCTTTGTGTCGTCGGTGCCTTCTGCGCCATGATACGTGCCTGTCGCCGCCCTAGGAGAAGGGGATAATACCCCGGCGTCATGGCCACTCTCCTCAGCCCCTCTTGTCCACTCTCTCGCCCTCCCTCTATGGATACCCTCATCACCGAAACCCTATCTCAATCCGGCATCACACAGCCCGCTATCTCCGACCTCCCCTCGATCAGCTGTGGGTGCTATCGTGATCCCCTTTCTCTCCCCGTTCATCCAAGCCAAGCAACAGAGCCGAAGAAGCCCCATATCAGGAGAATTGTGTCGCCGTGTCCGACACCGACACCGCCTCCGCCACTAATTCTGGCCACCCCGAGCCTCGCCGTCAAGATTTTCTTGCTCCTGGTGAGCCACTGAGTTTCCTGGTGCCCTCCTCTTCCTTCCCCTTGCTCTGGTTCCTCACTGCCATGGTCGCATGTGAGCTTCACCGCCGCGCGCCGTTGCAGTGCTGCTCCGGCAACCTAGTCCAGGCGACGCCGCCACCTTGAGGTTGTCCGTGAAGAGCCGCGTTCAGCACTCCTGTTTTCGTTGCCCCGCGCGCAAGGGATCGATAGATCCTTGATCGGCAGAGGAGGTTCTCCATTGCTGACATCAGAATGACATCATCATGGTGTCATAATCCTTTTATTATTATTTTTTCTGAAAATCATTTATGGAAATAAAAGATACTCCTATGGGCCCAACCTATCATAGTTTTAATATTTTGTAAAATTATTTTCTGAAATTAATAAAAACCTGACATGTGGGGCCAGATGAAAAATAATTTATATAATTCCAAAAAGGTTTAATTGTTTTTAAAATGCATTTAAAATGAGAAATATTATAACTAATTCATTTTTAATCATAAAAATATGTATAATATATCAAAATGTTTAGAAAAATGAGATCTACACAATAGCATAAACATCATTCATTTTTCAACAACTTAGATTGCAAGTTTAATTAGGGAACTAAATGAACCCCCGTAGGTGTTTCCGGGGTCTTTCCTGTATTAGGGTTTGCACCCCTCGGACCCCGCTTAAATTGCCAAGCATGCTTTAGGGTTACATTTCAACCTATTTAACTTGTCATATAATCATCATTGTTTGATAATTGCATCGATGCCATGTGTTGATTTTTGTTTCCCCTTTCTTTCTGGTGTTTGCTTCTTTCTGGTAGAATACGATAGCGACTCCGAGATCGAAGACCAAGATCAACACCATCGAAGATTGACGAACAATACTTGACCAACTATAACCAAGCCAAGTATAAGGCTTCCAAAGATCTATATCTGGGTATCAACAAATAAGGCAAGCATAGCCCCACCATTATACAATCCTATGGTTTCAAAAGCATTTCAATTCTTCCGATGATGCATACAATTCTACTATGGTCTTTTATGGATAGATAGAGTATCCTGTCTCTTGCCCTTTGAGCTTATATTACCTGATCCACTTCTCCTAGCATAACTAGGTCTTGCTTGTGTGCACTGCTAGAGCTTATATCTGTGTATTGCTTAGCCATGCTTAGTTGTTAATACTGGTTCATCCAAATGATGTATTAGATGTAGAGAATCTAGTATGACATGAGAACAAGGTATACTGAGGAGGTAAGCTTAGTGGTGAAGGCTAAACATGCTAAGGTGTAACACCCCGTCCATTAGGCCCGGGGGGTGTCACTCCTGGCAGCTTAATAGGAAATCTAGACTAGCCCCACAGACCAACACTAGTCACTCTTGGCAGCTTAAGAGGAAATGTAGACTAGGCCCGGTGGAGAGGTTCTGATCTCTCCGCCGAATACCTGCAGGAGCTAGTCACCGAGGGATATCTCCCCGCACCGGAGAAGTTAGTCTGGCGGGCAGTGCTGGCCGGCGAGGTGGTCCCTTTTCCCCAACCCGAAGAGAAGGTGTACCTCAAATCTCAGTTGGTACGTGGTGTAAGCGTGCTAGTCTCCGAATTCTTCTTGGACGTCCTCCGGCACTTCCGGGTACTTCCACACAATCTCTCTACCAACAGTATTCTAGTCCTTAGCAACTTTGTAGCTCTGTGCGAAGGATATCTAGGGACCAAGCCTAGATTAGATTTGTTTGTATACTTTTTCACCGTCAAGAGAGAGTCCATAGAGTCCAAGGACGAATTGCGGATATGGGGAATCACTAGCTTCAAAAGCCGTCCTAGTCGGCGCTTCCCCGACATCGTAGGGCATGAGTCTTGCAAGAACTAGCAGCGCACGTATTTCTACCGGCCAGATATCCCTCTGCCTGACCGCCTTGAGACCTACCCCGACTTCATCGATGGAGCTGCCAGTGATGTGCCCGCATGGTGGACCCCGGCCTCTCTTCCCTCTGATGACGAAGCCAATCGCACCGTAAGGCGGATCGAATGGCTCGTAGAGGGAGGTCTAACAGGCTTGGACCTTGCCATTGAAGGAAATATGCCCTAAGAGGCAATAATAAAGTTGTTATTATGTATTCCTTATATATGATAGATGTTTATTTTGCATGCTATAATTGTATTAATCGGAAACATCAACACATGTGTGTTTAATAAACAAAAAGGGTTCCTAGTTATGCCTCTCTTATAGACTAGCTTGTTGATTAACAAGAAGATCAAGGTTCCTGATCATGGAGATTGGATGTTGTTAATAACAAGGTCACATCATTTGTGAAATGATGTGATGAACATTCATACGAAGTATAGAATTACGATCAAGTCATTATGTTTACACTGCTATAACATCATACAAAGTATTCTTTATCCTTAGACCATGAGATCATGTTAATTGCTAACACCGGAAGAGTATATTGATAACATCAAACGTCACACCATAACAGGGTGACTATAAAGATGGGTTCAGTACTACGAAGGTGTTATGTTGAGGCTCATGGATCAACAGTGGAATTTGTCAATCCCGCTGACGGATAGATATACTCTGGGCCCTCTCAGTGATATCCCATTAAGATAGCTTGCAAGCAAGTGATGTGATCACTAGAATGTTATATCATGGGAACGAGAAAAGAGTGCATGTCAGTAAAGAGATCAAACTAGGTATTTGGATACCGATGATCGAATCTCGGACATGTATTATATCATGAGACAAAGGGATTAAATTACAAGCATTAAAGGTTCTCATGATCACAGAGGTCATCGTTGAATATGCAGGAGTTAGTATGGATCTCCAGGTCCCGCTTCTGATTATTGATCTGAGAGGAGTCTCAATCATGTCTGCATTATTCGCGAACCGTAGGGTGACACACTTAAGAGTTACCGGACACCATTTTGGAGCACATATGTTTCAGACGAAAGAATTGCAGGAATTGTTTCGATAGAAACCGGAATTGTTTCGGGTGAAATTGCCGAAAGTGGTTCTGCATGTGATATTGAAATATTGAAAGGGGTTATATGTGAATGTTTGTTAATTAAAGTAATTAACAAAATTCTGAATAAATTTAATAAAAGAGTTCTATTAAATGAGAGAGCATTAAACTTGGAGAATTTTAATGCTTTTAAAGTGGGGACTTTAAAAGGGAATGTGAAGAGGCATTTTAATGTGGAGGGGTTACCACCACATGAATGGGGGAGGCGAGGGGTCACCCCCCATGCGCCGGCCATGGGGAGGGGCACCCCCCTCCTCCTATAAAAGGCCCCCTCTTCCTCCTTCTTCCTCACACCTCCTTGTGAAGGATCTCTCTCCCCCTCTAGAATTATTCCCCCATGGTCTCGGATTAGCGACATACAGGTTCCCGGTGGCATTTTGTCTGGAAAGAGTTGCTGCTTCCGCTGGATCGCTGGAGCAAGGAGGTGGAGGTTGTCTGGTGGCTAGAACGTGTGTGCGAGTACGGATGCGCTGCTGAGTTGCGGCGCTCGGACTTCCACTCGATCTTGAGATCGGCAAGTGTACGACTACATCAACCACGACTTCCTACTCGTTAACAAAACTCGTTGTCTTCAAGGGTAAGTTCTCGATGGATATATGTCCACCCGTTGCTCTGTACCTAGTAGATAGATCTTGGCGTGTAGTTCTCATCGTAGGAATTTTTTTGTTTTCTATGCTGCGGACCCAACAGTGTTATCAGAGCCTGATCTATGCGTAGGTGCTTTGCACGGGTAGTACACATATGTTTATATGTGGGCGATGATGATCATGTTATTGCATCTTCTATGTATTTTGGATATTGTGGCATAGTGGGATGAAGCGGCCCGGACCAACCTTACATGTCATCGTACATGAGACCAGTTCCACGACTGACATGCAACTTGTTTTGCATAAGTGGCTGGCGGGTGTCTGTCTCTCCTACTATAGTCAATATATGATTTACAACGAGTTGCTAATAACTTGGTTATCCTAGTTGTGGTTCATGTTTGTAGGTAAGAACGGTTCTATCTCCGAAAGCCCTAAGCCACGTAAAACTTGCAATTGATAAATTAGAGGCGTCTAGTTTAGATCGTTGCTAGGCTAGTGTATTGATATGGTATTGTTGTAAGTAGATGTATGATAGATACTCTTACAACACATTCAACGTGTAAGTTCCATAGACCTTGTCCTTACACACAAAGGAATGATAGAGATCATACCACGATCAAAATGATAGAGATCAAATGCATGGACCATGTCATCTCACTTTACACATTAGATGTTAGCATCTTATACTGCTAGTTTGGCGCTTTTGGTAGCATTGTAAGATGATCCCTCATTTAGAGATCAAGATAAAATGTGTTCTTCCTTAAGTATGCACCGTTCTATGAATCGTGTTTCGAGACATCACGTGATGATCGTGTGTACTCGACTCTACGCTTTCATACAACGGGTGTAAGACAGTTTTACACACGCGAATACTAAGGTTCTTACTTGGCGAGCCTAGCATGTACAGACATGGCCTCGGAACACGGACCGAAAGGTTAAGCATGAGTCATATAGTTGATATGATGCCCATATATATGCTCGCCTTTCAAGCTACATCAACTCACATGATGATCGGACTTGGTGTAATGGATTTGGTTCATGTAATCACCAAAAGGACACGAGGGATTTTATTTTTTGAGTGGGAGTTCATTAGTAATTTGGATTAGTTGAACTCACTCTATCATAAACTTAGTCTAAATAAACTTTACAAATTCTGTTGTAGATGGCACCACCTGCTTTTAATTTCAATGTGTTCATGGAGAAAGAGAAACTTGTTGCGAATGGTAGCAACTTCACCAACTGGGCTATGAATTTGAGGATTCTCCACACTGCTGCACAAAATCAATATGTACTATATGCACCGCTAGGACCCCAACCAGCTCTTGATGCCCCTGACGAGGAAAAGAATGTATATATGACTCATCAGGAGGACCACAACTTAGTTCTAGGCGACATACTGTATGGGCTAGTGCCAGAACTTCGAAAGCATTTCGAAAATGGCAATGCCTTTGATACCATGGGAGAATTGAAAATGATTTTTGATACCCATGCTACCGTAGAGAGTTATAATGCTACTGAAAAGTTCTTTAGCTGCATGATGGAGGAGAACAGCTCCGTTAGTGAGCACGTACTCAAAATGTCTGGGTACGCCGATAAGCTTGTATCCTTGGGAATAACGATTCCCATTGACTTAGGCATACATCGTGTTCTCCAATCTCTACCACCTAGCTACAAGAGCTTCGTGATGAACTATAATATGTAGGGCATGAAGAAGTCTCTTCCCAAGCTTCTGTCAATGCTTAAGACTGCAGAAGTGGAGATTAGGAAAGAACATCAGGTTGATGATCAATAGGACCACCGGTTTCAAGAAGGACAAGAAAGGCAAGCACAAGGGGAAGAAGGGTGGCAAATCTGTTGCTGCACCGGAAAAGAAACCCCGAGCTAGCCCTAAGTCTGACACCGGGTGTTACTATTGCAAGGGGACTGGCCATTGGAAGCGCAATTTCCCCAAGTAGTTGGCGGACAAGAAGTCCAGCAAGGCAAACAAAGGTATATGTGCTATACATGTTATTGATGTGTACTTGACTAGTACTCGCAGTAGCACCTAGGTATTTGATACGAGATCGGTTGCTAATATATGTAACTCGGTTCAGGGGCTGCGGAACAAGCGACAACTAGCAAGGGATGAGGTCAGGATGCGGGTCGGTAATGGATCAAGAGTTGATGTGATCACCGTCGGAACGCTACCTCTCCATATGCCATCAGGATTAGTGATAAATCTAAATAATTGTTATTTGGTGCCTACACTGAGCATGAACATTGATGCAAAGTGGTTATTCATTTAAGTCTGAAAACAATGGCTGTTCGATTTATATGGATAATATCTTTTATTGTCACGCACCTGTGTTGTGTGGTTTATTTCTGTTGGATCTCGACGGTAATATTACGCATATTCATAATGTTGATGCTAAAAAGATTAAACTTGATAATGATATATCTACATATATGTGGCACTACCGTCTGGTTCATATTGGTGTTAAACGCATCAAGAAACTCCATTCTGATGTACTTTTGGAATCACTTGATTTTGAATCATTTGATACATGTCAGCCATGCCTTATGGGCATGACTAGAATGTCGTTTTTTGGTTCAATGGAACGGGCGACAGATTTATTGGAAATCATACATACTGATGTGTGTGGACTAATGAGTGCGTCGGCACGAGGTGGATATCGTTATTGTGTTATTTTCACGGATGATTTGAGTAGATACGGGTATATCTATTTGATGAAACACAAGTCTGAAACCTTTGAAAAGTTCAAAGAATTTCAGAATGAAGTGGAAAATCATCGTAACAGAAAGATCAAATTTCTGCGGTCCGACCGTGGAGGTGAGTATCTAAGTTACGAGTTTAGCACACACATGAAAGAGTGTGGAATAGTTATACAACTCACGCCTGCCGGAACACCACAACGTAATGGTGTGTCGGAACATCGTAACCGTACTTTATCACATATGGTTCGATTTGTGATGTCTCTAACTGACTTGCCACTATCATTTTGGGGTTATGCACTGGAAACAACTGTATTCACTTTAAATCGAGCACCATCTAAATCCGTTGAAATGGCACCGTATGAATTATGGTTTGGAAACAAACCTAAGTTGTCATTTCTTAAAGTTTGGGGATGCGATGTTTATGTGAAGAAACTTCAGCCGGATAAACTCGAACCCAAAGCGGAAAAATGCGTCTTCATAGGATACCCTAAGGAAAGGATTGGGCATACCTTCTATCACAGATCCGAGGGCAAGGTTTTTGTTGCCAAGAATGGATCCTTTCTTGAGAAGGAGTTTCTCGCGAAAGGTGTGAGTAGTCGGAAGGTAGAACTCGAAGAGGTTATTGAACCTTCTCTTCATGAAATGGCGAGTAGCGCAGCACCAGAAATTGTTTCGGAGTTGAGTTCACCTAATGAAGAGAGAGCTAATGATATTGATCATGAAACTCCAAAAGAGGACACTACCGAACCTCGCAGGTCAAGCAGGACAATTGCATCTCCTGAACTGTACGGAAATCCTGTTGTGAATTTCATGGTTGATGAAATAGATGACCCTGCGACGTATGAAGAAGCGATGATGAGCCCGGATTCCAACAAATGGCTAGAAGACAAGAAATCCGAGATGGAATCCATGTACGAGAACCAGGTTTGGACCTTGGTGGACTTACCTCACGATCGAAGGTTGTTAAGAATAAATGGATTTTCAAAAGAAAACCTGATGCTGATGGTAATGTTACCATCTATAAGGCTCGACTTGTCGCAAAGGGGTTTCGACAAATTCAAGGAGTTGACTACAATGAGACATTCTCTCCCGTAGCGATGCTTAAGTCGGTTAGGATTATGTTAGCAATTGCTGCATATTTCGATTATGAAATATGGCAGATGGATATCAAAACTGCATTCCTTAATGGTAATATTGAAGAAGAGTTGTATATGATACAACCTAAGGGTTTTGTCGATCCTAAGGATGCTAATAAGGTATGCAAACTTCAGCGATCCATCTATGGACTGAAGCAAGCATCTCGGAGTTGGAATCTCCGCTTTGATGAGGTGATCAAAGAGTTTGGATTTTTCCAAACTTATGGAGAGGCTTGTATTTACAAGAAAGTGAGTGGGCGCAATGTGGCATTTGTAACATCCCAATTTCAGCAACCCTGATTAGTTGTCCAGAATGCAAAAATTAGGGGGAACAAAATCTTTTTCTTGTTGAGTGTTGAAGTGTTTGCTTGTTGTTTGAATACGCTCATCCTGATGAATAGGTATTATATGGTATACTCCTTACCTCAACATCAGTTGACAAAAGCTATTTACCAAAACTATCTTGGCTCAATCTCCATATTCTCAAATGTTCTGGCATTTCAAAACCTGAGCCAAGAAGCCTTTGCAAACCAACTATTTTAGTAAATTCTATTGATCAAACTATGGAGAGCTCTAGAATATTATCTCCTTATGTTTTCAAGACAGAACCTTCTACTACTCTTATCTCTAGATTTAACAAAACCTTTTATGAACCATTTGAATTCTACTATTGGTAGAGATACCAAAGACTCTCATCTCCTTCAAAATCCAACCTATTCAAAATACCCATTTTAACCCCAATCTAAGCTTGATGGTAACCCCTTTTAGTAGGCTTGCTTAGCTTCTAAGATGAGTTGCCTTGATCTGTTGCTTGATGAATTTCCTTGATTTGTTGTTTGACTTGATTGCTTATGAGCTACTCCAGGAGCTCATCCACTAGGATCAAGATACTTGAAATCACCACACCCTAAGCAATAATACCATCTGGATCTAATCTCTATCCACTAGGTGATCATTTAAAACCCCTTAACCAGGTCAATTCTGTAGTGATCTATTCTAGAAGCTTCCAAGTCAATGAAGAACAATATCAATCAAGGATACTTCCTACTGAATCTACACTCCAACACCCTCCACTTGATGATGCTTTGGTACCTTGAAATCAATCAAGAGCATCCTCCCTCTTATTCTAGTCAAAAACCCTAAATCTGCCAAATTTGACCAAGTCTCGAAACTGTTTCCCAATATCACCTTTTTGGATGTCTCCCTTTCTCAACCCTTATGCATTTTTGGTAATGCACTTGAACCATATTTTTAACCATCCTAAGGACTACCAAGGCCCACTCTTGCTCTTGGTTATATCATCCTCCAACCCACTTGTTCTTGATGGTTTTACATGCAAGAAAATAACTTTTCCTGCAAATCTAGTCATCATGCCAACTTTGCTAGAAGCTCACACCACCATCCAAACCTCCTAGGACCAACTCTTTGCATGGTTGTGTTCTACTAATATAAGTCTATCAACATCTACTTCACTTGTTCCAAGTGGATCCTTGTGCTACTCAAACCCACAAGGTTTTGAAGGCTAGTTGATAATCTGCTTTAGCAGGCTTCTTTTATCCAAAGTTTGAAAGCCTGTCTTGGTGAGCTCAAGCAGGATCAAGCTCAAACCTCTACACCATTGCAATCTACATTACTTTTTCTATCCATCCATATATCCCATGACCCAAGGGGATATCTGAACTCCAAGATACAACCATGTTTTGATGGTATGAAAGTAACATCACCCTAGATCCTTAATCTAGGGTATTTCACCAAAATCAACATGGATTCTCCAATACCAAGGTTGCAAATGCTTGCTACACCTTGTCCACATAATCTTCCTTGATCATCAAGATTTATCCACAATTATCCATATTTAGTATGGACCAAAACTATTTAGTTCCCTTAATAAGCAAAATCTCCAAAACTCCCCTCATAAAGGAAAGTTTGGTTTTTGCCAAACCACTTCCCCAACTTTTGGCTCAATTAAGTTCCACATATCATACCCCATCTCCCAAATTCAAAAATAAATATTTTTGAGAAGCTTTATTATTTCTTTTTGCCCACTTTCTAAAATGGCTGAATTGGAATAATAATAGTTTAAAATACTTTTAACCCTCAAATAAATCTTGGGAAAATTCCCGTAAGAGTGTATTCACATGTGGGACCATCTCACATCAAAAACTCCACCTGTCCAATGTAAATATATCAATTGAGATCCAATACTTCATTTCTACAGTTTTTGAATAAATGATTTTAAGTGAACTAAAAATCTTCAGAAAAATCCAAAATAATTCCTGGACATCTACCTTGACCTCACCTATCTACCAGCACCATCTCCCCACCTTGTACTGTGCAAAATTTTGAACTTCCTTCACAAGCACCCATTCTCTCAATTTGGCAAATCTAGCTAGTATTGGATTAAATCAAGATCAAACCACCACCAACCTGGCACCCTAGCACCGAGCACTCATCTCTGGTCATGATCACTGTAGCTAATCACTTTAGCATCTTGTACTTTAGTGCTTGGACACTAGCATTTAACCCCATGTGGGTCTCTGGGCTTGAAAAACCACTTGCAGCAGCTACCCCCTTCGCCTCTGCCCTGCAGCTCGACCAGAAACAACCTCCCCTGCCCACATCATCCCCCCTAGTTCTCCCTCCTCCCCAAGACCTCATGGGCCATGCCCATGGTGCACCCTTCCCCTAATCAAGATAAATAGGCCAGAGACTGGCCAGCCCTCTCTCTGCCCCTCATTTGCCTCCTCCCACCCTCACTAACTCCCCCTGCACTCCACCTCCCCTCCCTCGCTCTGTACTGGCCAGTAGAGGAGAAAAACTCCCTCTCGGCCATGAATGAGTCCGAGCTCGAGCAACCCCTGTCCCGAGCTCCCTCTCCCCTGCATGTGGCCTCAACAATCTCCCATCCACCAGATCTCCCATCCCTGAGCTTCCCAGCCTCTCCCCTGCGATGCACTTCCCGTACGACGGCGAACCCGACTTCGGCCTCCTACCCACCATCGAGCTAAGCTCCCTTCCCTTGCCTCCTCCCCTGATGCATGTTCCTCTGTGATGATGCCCTCCTCCTCCTCTTTCTAACGGTGGCTCCCTCTCTTCTCAGGTACGGCCGGAACCTCCTCGCCGGTGAGCTCCCGGTCCATCTCCGTGGGCCGCTGACGCACGAGCCACCTCCTGCGTCGAACCCGCCCCTACCGACCATCGCCAGGCTCACCGCCCCTGCCGACCATCGCCATGGGGCGGATTTACCTTTTCATTTTGATTTAAAGTAAACAGCTAACTAGCAGATCTTGAGGAAAAATAAAAAGAAAAGGGGGTATCTAGGTCGGACCTAGACCCTTCTAGGCCTCACTGCACCAGGCGGCCCATGAAGGCAGCACAGAGAGCGGGAACGGCGGGTTCGAATGGCCCGACTAGGGCCCCCCGGTCACTGGCCAGGCCAACCGAAGGGGTATTGAGGGATGAGGGTCATTGGTTCAGAGGGGATCCGACGGTGCAACGTCGTCGTGCTCCTCCGACACAGAGGTGGCGAGGGGAAACCCTAGGAGGGCTCGGGAAGCGGCGAGGAGCCCACCTAACGAGCCCCCAGAGCTCGGGGAGAGGGCGGAGATGGAACGGCGCGTCAGGGCGACTCCAGCGAGGTGTGGGAATGGCGGTTTTCGTGCAGGGACGAGGTCGCGTGCATCCGCAGTGTGGACGGCTTCGGGAGCTCGTCGAGAGGACACCTGCATAGCATAGAACCAAGAGGAGGGGTGGGGTTAGGTAGGGAGGACCTTTCAAAGGTTCTGACTGCATGCAGAGGAAGAAGAGGAGAAAGGAGGCGTCCACCAGGTTGAGTTCTTTATAGAAGCCGAACATGGATATTTCTCCTATTCTAGGAGCTTGCCAAGCAGGGGCTCGGTAGGGAGGTTTCAGGGGAGCACAGTGGGGTGGATAGGAGTGAAAATGAGGGGCGGAGGAGTTCGCAGATGTCAACACCCAGATTTGTATCCAAGATGCCTGTTAAGTTATACATCGCAATCCCAGGATTACCATTTTTGCGAGACATAAAGAATTGGATATCATAGTACATCATCCATTACAAACCATAATTAAGGTCTTACACAAATAAGGATCTCATGATCCAGTCTTAATACAACAAGCAGCGGAATAAATAATAAGCGTAGCAGTGGGGTCCATCTTTAGGGGCACAGGCAATGCTGATGAAGGAAGATAGTCCTAGTTATCATAGCCGTCCTGCTGACCGTCATCTTGGTAGTCTCCTTCATAGTTTGGCCATAGGAATAGCCAGGGACAAAAGCCATGAGTACTCTTTAAGTACTCACAAACTACCACTAACAAGTAGTATAGTTCTAAAGTAAAGTACTAATTCGGAGTTTAACAATAAAGTTAAGTTTGAAACCTAAGCTGAGTTCAGAAACAAAGAAAGATAAAATAAAGTTCTAGAATCACTTAAGTTGGGAAGCTAGTGTCATAAACACAACCCTGTTGTGGTCAAGTCAAGGTTCATCAGTCATCTCATACGTCATTTTGAAAACATCTGACAACGAAACAGTATGGCCACTCCAACTGTCCATAACCGCAGACGCGGCTATTCGAATAGTTTGACACTCTGCAGAGGTGGTACACTTTCACCACAAGATTCGATACATCTTTCAGGGATAACCCTGAATCATCATACTTAGTATGAAGATAATCAAACATAACCTTTCCTTTAGACACCCTAGTATAAGCACCTCTCCTATGAGCATGGCCTCCCAACCATGCTCATCTGTCATCTTGGGCACTGCATAGGTGGACAACGTTAAGAGGTAGCCTCAGCTCAAACCTCTCCCGCAAGGGAACTAATACTAATGCATATAGACTTCCGGCTAAGCCTTACCGAATTCACGTGTTGTGGTTGCACGGTAAATTTGGAATGGTATCGCATCCGAATCCAACCATCAGTTTTGTAAAAAGGGTTAAGGATCATGCCTCAATATTTTCATCATAATACATCACTTGTGTTTCTTCCTCCTCTTGATAGAACTCCTCCTCCTCGAAAGCTTGGTCGGTACTATCGTCTATAAATACATATGGAGTACACAAGCACCAAACTATACTTAACTAGTCTAATTAGCATTCTAAGGCACACACTTGATGATCTATTATCATCACAAGTATCACAACTTTTATTAACTAGCTTTATTCTTTTTATTTTAGAAAAGTAATTTCTACTCATTGAAAATAACTAAGATTTAATATTCACCACTTAAAATATGGGATCATGTGGACCCATGTCATCACCACATATTCTAACATGTGGGAATGTGATTTAAGGGTTGGATCACATTTACTTAAGTTTAAGTATAGAATTTAATTATTTAAAGTGACTAGAAATTCCTATATAGCATTATTTTGGTACTAGTCCAAAGTCACTTCATGAAAACCTTAGTATTATTACATATTCATATAGGTATGGTTAAATGTGATTTTTGAGAGTTGGAATCAACTCAAAAGCTATCATGGTTGATTTTATAAAAATGTTTGAATGTGCCAAAGCTTCTATCTTGTTATTTTTACTAGGAGAGATCTCTAACTCTAAATGAACTACACCCAACGGTCTTGGATAGATCTTTTCAGTAGCTTTCTAACAAAATTGGAATCACTAAATTTGGATTTGTAATTCTCTCTGAATTGATTTTCAAACTAGGGGACGAAACTAAGTTCAAACCTCAATAGAAAAATCTAAGTTTGAATTACTGGGCTAGCGCGGGAAGGAAAACGGGTCGGCCCAGTGGCATTCTGCGGCACAGAGAACAGCTGACAGGGGGGTCCACAGATCAGCGGCTCTTTACACGTGAAGCGGTACGGGGCGATGTGGGCCTTAGATTAAAAGTGAGATCTACAGTTGAGGAGTGTCGTCTCCGGCAAACAGTTCGCCGGCGAGAACTAACCCTAGCGGCTTGGTAGGGGTGCACAGGGGGCATACCAGGGCTCCAGCTACTACGGTGATGGGGGCGATCGAACGTGCTATCGATGGTGGACTCAGGGGTGGTCATGGTAGCTCCTAGGGTGGACGAAATCGACAGCGCCTTCTCCTCCTCTGAAGTGGGCACCTCCGCCTAAATTCCGGCGAACTAGGGCTCGAGCGGCTCCGGCGAGAGGTGGGGAAGGATCAGTGAGGAGAGGGGAGTGGAATGGTGTGAGTTGTTTGTGCTGGGGAGGGCTCCTTTTATAGGGCGACGAGGGGACCGAGCGGCACGACGGCGAGCTCACTGGTGACGCTGATACAGGCAGCTAGAGGCATGGGCGGCGTAGGCGGACGGTGGCCTGCCTCCAGGCGATGCTCTACGGTGTAAATGTGCGGCTAGGGGCGGTGGCGTTTGGTCGGGAGCGTCCCACGCTCTGGGAGACAGAGGCAGTGCTCGACGCGGCGCACGACGACTATGGGTCGCTCGGCGGCGCACGATCATGTCTGGCAGGGTACTGGGGTCGAGGTGGAGCGGCGTGTGGGATTTTATGTCCAGTGGCGGTCTACTGCGTGCTGGCGACGATGGCGCTCTGGCGCATGGTGAGCACGGCGCAGAGAGAATGGGCGGCAGCGCTGGGGTGTGGTCCAGGGCTTCGGGGTGATCGAGGGGTGGACAGGGAGGTGCGATAGGGTTGGGCGGAGCTAGTGGTGGTGCTGGAATGGCGCGACGCGGTCTGTGGCGCTCTGTCCATGATCGGTCGGCGGCGACCATAAAGTGGCGGCGCTCCATTGCTGCTGCGGCTTAGGGGTAGGCTGATGCTAGCTTGGTTAGACTCAGGGGGGACAAGGGAGTGCAGGGGAGGTCAAATGGGGACGATGGCTTAAGTACAAACAGTATTAGTTAGGCAGTTTATTTTCTGCATGCCACATGTTCGACACAATGGCCGCATGAGAAAAGTTTTTGAATTTTTGGATGAATTTTGGTGGCTTTGCTAGACACATGCTTAAGCCTCTATGGCTGCTTGGGTTTTGAAAATGGAGCTCATTTGAGTGGTTTTTGAATAAGTGGGATCTTTCCATATGAACTACATTCAATTTTCAAATGCCATTTAAAATTAGTGTTTGAAAGTTTTTGGCAGATCACAAAGTGGGCCTTTGTACACCATTACATGTACTAGCAATTGGTGCAAAGATCCATATTTATTTCTGTTAGGAAATGAGTCCTAGGAATAGGCAAAGTAGGCATGGTAATTAAAATGGCACAAATGACCATTTGTTGATTTTATTCATTTTGATTTGTTTTTCTTTGGGATTTGTTTGCGAATGATCTATATCATGTTTATTTCACCTAATAATCATTTTACAAGCAATGGATCATCTAATCGAAGCAATTCAAAACAACTCCTATTTTAAATGCACACACATATGAATGCTTTAATAATTTTAATTGGAAAAGTTTATTTAATCCTAATTTTGATGATTTGGATCTTACTAACCTTGGATTAAAGTTTTGGGATGTTACAAACCTTCCCCCATAAACAAAATCTCGTCTCAAGATTTACAATAGAAAACTAGGAACTAAAGAGATCTGGGAACTCTGTCCTAATGTAATCTTCTCGCTCCCAAGTGGCTTCCTCTTCGGTATGGTTTCTCCATTGAATATTGAGAAACTTGATACCCCTGGTCCTTGTGGTTCTGTAAGCTTCTTCCAAGATACAGATGGGCACTTCACGATAAGTCAGGTCATTGTTGATCTGAACAGCTCGGTGATCGATGTTCTTGGATACTTCGGTCTTCTCTGGCACTTATAGGCATTTGCAAAGTAAAGAGATATGGAACACATTGTGGATGGCAGACATTTCTTCAGGCAGTTCCAGGTTATACGATACTTCTCCCCGACGTTTCATAATCTTGAAGGGTTCGATATATCTGGGGGCTAACTTTCCTTTCAGACTAAAGCGTTGGGTTCCCTTCAATGGCGACTCCTTGAGATATACGAAATCTCCGACATTGAAAGTCAGGTCTCCCCTTCTCTTGTCAGCATAACTCTTCTGTCTGGACTGGGCGGTCTTGAGGTGCTCACAGACTTTGTGAACCTTCTCTTCGGCTTCTCGAAGAATGTCGGGTCCAAAGATCTGACTCTCTCCTACTTGCGACCAATTCAAAGGGGTATGACACTTCCTTCCGTATAGGAACTCAAATGGGGCCATTTGCAAACTAGCTTGATAACTGTTGTTATATGAGAATTCTGCGAAAGGCAGGCAGTCTTCCCATTTTGATCCATACTCTATCACACAAGCTCTCAACATATCCTCTAGGATTTGGTTGACTCTCTCAGTCTGTCCATCAGTTTGCGGGTGATAAGCGGTACTGAAGTTCAACTTGGTGCCTAATCCTTCCTGGACTTTCTGCCAAAATCTTGAGGTAAACTGGGTTCCTCGATCTGATACTATGGTCTTGGGGGTTCCATGCAGACTGCCAATCCTCGCAATATACAGCTCTGCAAGCTTTGAACTCTGGTAGGTTGTCTTGACAGGTATAAGGTGAGCTACCTTGGATAGTCTATCAACTATGACCCAGATTGAGTCATTTCGCCTACTAGAAGTAGGAAAACCGGTGATAAAGTCCATTCCGACGAAATCCCATTTCCATTCCGGAATCTGCAATGGTTGCAACAGTCCTGCGGGTCTCTGATGCTCTGCTTTGACTCTTTGACAGATGTCACACTTGGCGATGTAGCTTCTGATTTCTCTTTTCATCTTGTGCCACCAAAATTGCTCTTTCAAATCTTGATACATCTTCGTTGCTCCAGGGTGGATAGAATAAAGGGTATCATGAGATTCCTACATGATAACTTGCTTTCGCTCCGAATCTGCTGGCACACAGATACGTCCTTTGTACCACAGAACTCCTTCTTCGTCTTCCGTGAATCCAGGTACCTTTCCTGTACCAATACGACGTTTGATTCCGTCAATACTTTCATTTCCCTTCTGGGCTTCCTTGATTTGGCTAATCAAAGTGGGCTAAAGTTCAATGCTAGCTAGGAATCCTTTGCTAACTAGCTCAGTCCTAAACTGCTCTAACTCCTCATACAAACTTGGCTGCTTCTCCTTAATGATGGTGTTTAGCCTACACGGCAATCTGCTAAGAGAATCCGCTACCACATTGGCTTTGCCAGGGTGATAGTGAATGTCAAGGTCATAATCCTTTATTAAATCTATCCATCTCCTTTGCCTCATATTCAGCTCCTTCTGAGTGAAAATATACTTTAAGCTCTTGTGATCTGAGTAAATCTCACAGCGATTACCCATCAGATAATGACGCCATGTCTTCAATGCCAGCACTACGGCTGCTAATTCAAGACCATGGGTCAGATAGTTCTACTCATGCTGCTTCATTTGTCGAGACAAGTAGGCGATAACCTTGCCTTCTTGCATAAGTACACATCCGAGACCAATCTTGGATGCATCACAATATACATCAAACAGCTTCTTGATATCTGGCATGATCAATATTGGGGCTGATATCAATCTCTTCTTCAGCTCTTGGAAACTGGCTTCACATTTGTCGGTCCATTCAAACTTCTTGTCCTTCTTCAACAGTTGGGTCATGGGTCTAGCGATGCTCGAGAATCCTTCTACAAACTTGCGGTAATATCCCGCTAATCCGAGAAATGCACGGACTTGGGTTTGAGTTGTTGGGGCTTCCCATTCTTCGACATCTTTGATTTTGAAGGGATCAACAGAGACTCCTCCAGTAGACACAATATGTCCTAGGAATCCTACTTCTTTCAGCCAAAACTCACACTTGCTGAACTTGGCATATAACCGATGCTCTCTCAGAGTTTCTAGGATGATTCTCAGATGTTGCTCATGGTCTTCTTCTGACTTGGAGTAGATAAGGATATCGTCGATAAACACAACTACAAAATTATCTAGGAAATTCATAAAGATCTTATTCATGAGATTCATGAAATAAGCAGGGGCATTGGTTAATCCAAAAGACATAACTGTATACTCGTATAAACCATAGCGAGTAGTAAAGGCGGTCTTCGGAATATCCGCTGCACGAATCTTAAGTTGGTTATAACCAGTCCTAAGATCAATCTTTGAGAATACCTGGGCTCCAGTCAACTGATGAAATAGATCCTCTATCGTTGGCAAGGGGTACTTGTTTTTGATGGTGACGTCATTCAGCTTCCTGTAATCTGTGCACAGGCGGTTGCCTCCATCTTTCTTGTCGATGAATAACACTGGTGATCTCCATGGCAATGCACTTGGTTGAATCAAGCATGTTGCTAACATGGCATCCAACTGCTTCTTCAACTCTACTAACTCTGAGGGGTTCATGCTATAGGGCCAAAGGGCTATGGGTCCGGTTCCAAGGATTAGTTCGATAATGAACTCAATATCCCTCTCCGGGGGCATACCTAGCAATTCATCTGCAAATACATCGGGGTATTCACAGACTACTCTGACCTGGTCTATGGTGGGTTGGGCTAGACTCTTGTTGCGCTTGAATTGATGAGGTAAAGTTTCAGATATATGCTCTACTGTGACTCCAGAGCTACTGGTAATGGTGATGGCTTTCTTAGCATAGTCTATCAGTCCTTTATGCCTCGACATCCAGTCCATACCTAGTACTACTTCCAATCCTTTGGTTCCGAGTACTATTAGGTTGGCATAAAAATCTATCCCATGTATTCTGATAGGCACAGCTTTGAAAAGTTTTCTAGCTTTTTTAGTTGAACCGGGGATTTGAACTATCATGACATGCTTCAAGTTGGTTGGGTGAATCTTACTAGTGCATGCAAATTATTCGGTGACAAATGAATGCGATGCTCCCGAATCAAACAACACTCTTGCTAAAACTGAGTTGACAGAAAACATACCCAGCACTACATCTAGCGCTTCTTGGGCTTCCTCTGCGTTCATGTGGAAGAGACGACCGTTGCGGTTGTGAGGGTTCCCTGGGGCAAATTTTCTCCCTGGTTGAACGCGACGCTGCTATTGAGCTGGGGCATTCACATTGGCAGTCTTTTTGGGGCACTCATTGGAATAGTTACCCTTCACTCCACACTCGAAACAAGTGATCCGGGACTTGTCTTTTGCTGCAACGGGCACATCATTGCTGCCAGTTCTGGGTGCAGTATTTTTGTTGTTGTTGTTGTTCTTGGGAGGAGCACGGTTGAAATTGTTGGTGTTGTCGGGGTGATTGTTGTTTCCTCCAGACTTCACATTGCCTCCGCTACGATTGGGGTAGCTTGGGCGAGACATTGGGGGTCGGTTGTTTCTAGGTGCATATCCTGGTGAGGGGTTGGGACGGTACTTCTAGTGACTGTTGGATCCAGATTGCTGCATCATACGACATTTGCGGTTGTCGTTTGCCTGGTTAATCTTCCCTTCTGTATGTATGGCAGAGTCGACTAGCTCTTCGAGATCCTCGAAACGGATGTTGACGAGGATAGTCTGCATCTCATCATGCAGTCCGTTCAGGAATCTCTCCTTCTTCTTGACCTCTGTGTTGATCTCATGAGGGGCGTACCTTGCAAGCGACATGAATCTGTCACGGTATTCCACCACAATCATTCTGCCTTGCTTCAAATCGTGAAACTCATCTCTTAGTCTGGTGACTAGACCTTGCGGCACATGGGTGCGGCTGAATTTGATTTTGAAGGCTTCACATGTCATGACTTGACCATGGTTCATATTACGGATACTAGTCCACCAAGCTCTTGCATCTCCTACCAGGTAGTGGGTGGCGAAGAGAACTTTCTCGTTGTCATCAACTTCTGCTACTTCTAAGTTGTTTTCCATTGTCTGCAACCAGTCGTAAGCATCCAGTGGGTTTTTAGCCTGGTTAAAGATTGGGGGATTGGTATTCTAAATTTTTTTGAGTTTGGGTCCATGGTGATCCTGATTTCCATGCCCTTGGTTATTTTGGGCAATCTAGGCGATCTGCTGCAGTGTTGCTAAGTAGGCTTGGCGCTCTGCCCTGCTGGCTTCATGGTCTGCGACTAACATCTGCATGATCTGCAGCATTGGGTCTTGCGACGAGCTGCTCCCTCCTTGGTTTCCACGAGTCATCTGAAGATTGAGGTATATAAAGGGGTAAGAGGGAAAGTTCTAAGGTTCATGGTTTAGGTTTCAAAGCTAAAACTTTGAGTTTGACTCAGGTTTTTGCAACTCACTTCATCTCATTCACTCAAACAAGCACATGATACAAACACACACACCACAACAAGGAAAACATATGGTTTTAAGAACCATTTTGTAAGCTATGATACAGTGGGACCGATACATCTCATGCTACGACAGAGCTCTAGTGCATCCACGCATCGTCGATGAAGTCAGAGTCCTCATTGTCAGTGTAGAAGTCCACGACATACTCCTCCAGAAAGTCATCATCATTCCTAAGGTAAGAATCCATGTCTCCCTAGATGTCTTCACCCTCCTCTTCTTCCTCCTTTGCTGCAAGCTGAGCTTCTTGCTCCTTTATGGTCTTCTCGGGGTCGGCCACCTTCTTGAGAAGACGAGCAATGATGCGATCCTTATTCTCGCGCTGGAGGCGAAGAGACTGACGGTCCTTGACAAGCAGTGAGAAAGTCTGAGCCTTCTAGGCAGCAATGGCACGGTTGTGGTTGGAAAACTCCCTGGCATTGTCCAATTCCTTCTGACGGTCGTATAACAGGAAGTCGAGGTTCTCCACTTGACGCTTCAGTTCTGGATGACTTGGCATCTCCATTGGCATTCCCATGAAGCCACGTCTTGCATAGTGAGGAAAACGGGTTCCTTGGATCTGGTTGACACTGAGGGCACATAGACGTGCGAGAGCTTCATGCATTACCCTGGCTAATCCATCTAGCCAGTTGTTCTCCCTTACGGAGAACTGGATACTCCTGGACGTTGGTGCTTCTATGATTCCTCGAAGATCAGCGGTGACTAGCCACTTTAAATCTCCTCCTAGCGGTCCTAGAAGTTGAGCTCCAAGAAACTACGGATGTGGGCATCCCAATAACTCAGACAGTGAATCCAGATCCCTCTCGAAGATCAGCTGACCTCTGTTGCCCAACTGGTAGAACTTGTTGAACTGAGACTCCATCTACAAGCATTAAGGATGAGGAAGTTAGTGGAGTGATCAAGTGTGTCAAATTTTATGTAGTAATGTAAGAATTGGAGGAACATGAATTTTTGAGAGAGAATGAATTCCCAAGGGTAAGAGCGGAAATAGTTTATCATAAATAGTAACTTTGGTTTTTGAAACTAAGTTTTTGGTTTAGACTTCCATTCTAACTAGGGTCTCTTATGGTCAGGATGGCTCTAATACCAACTTTTCAACACCTGGATTTTTAATCTCAGATGCCTATTATGTCATACATCGCAATCCCAGGATTACCCTTTTTGCGAGACATAACGGATTGGATATCATAGTACATCATCTATTACAAACCATAATTAAGGTCTTACACAAATAAGGATCTCATGATCCAGTTTGAATACGACAAGCAGCGGAATAAATAATAAGCGTAGCGGTGGGGTCCATCTTCAGGGGCACAAGCAATGCTAACGAAGGCAGATAGTCCTAGTTATCATAGCCGTCCTATTGACCGTCATCTTGGTAGTCTCCTTCATAGTCTGGCCATAGGAATAGCCAGGGACAAAAGCCATGAGTACTCTTTAAGTACTCGCAAACTACCACTAACAAGTAGTATAGTTCTAAAGTAAAGTTTGAAACCTAAGTTGGGAATCACTTAAGTTGGAAAGAAAGATAAAATCAAGTTCTAGAATCACTTAAGTTGGGAAGCTAGTGTCATAAACACAACCCTGTTGTGGTCAAGTCAAGGTTCATCAGTCATCTCATAAGTCATTTTGAAAACATCTGACAACGAAACAGTATGGCCACTCCAACTGTCCATAACCGCAGACGTGGCTATTCGAATAGTTTGACACTCTGCAGAGGTGGTACACTTTCACCACAAGATTCGATACATATTTCAGGGATAACCCTGAATCATCATACTTAGTATGAAGATAATCAAACATAACCTTTCCTTTAGACACCCTAGTATAAGCACCTCTCCTATGAGCATGGCCTCCCAACCATGCTCATCTGTCATCTTGGGCACTGCATAGGTGGACAACGTTAAGAGGTAGCCTCAGCTCAAACCTCTCCCGCAAGGGAACTAATACTAATGCATATAGACTTCCGGCTAAGCCTTACCGAATTCACGTGTTGTGGTTGCACGGTAAATTTGGAATGGTATCGCATCCGAATCCAACCATCAGTTTTGTAAAAAGGGTTAAGGATCATGCCTCAATATTTTCATCATAATACATCACTTGTGTTTCTCAACACATGTCAAAATATCTCAATAGAATGACTCATCATTCTAAGGTTTTCAAAATTCATTTTCACCAAGTGTTCCCATCTAAGGTGACTCAAGTTTTTACCTACTCTAAACTACTAAGTTAAGAGTGTTCACTAAGGTGGAAAGTTGGGATCAATCTCATGCCATAGAATGACATCTAAAGTTATCTAGATAGGTCAAGTTTTATACTTTTTATGCTACCTTCAAAACAAGTAAAGGACTTTGGTAAAGTAAGGGAAGTAAAGATTGAAAAATAATACTTGGGGTAAGTAATAGTCAAGGTGGTATAACCAAAGCATGCCTAGTGCATCTTGCTCAGATTATCTAGCTTAATTCTAGATTCATAAGCATTATACTTGCAAGTGTTAGCTTGCATTGTTAATGATGGCTTGCCTTGGTTAGTGCAGTGGTTGAAGTTTTCTTCCTCCTCCTGATAGAACTCCTCCTCCTCGAAAGCTTGGTCGGTACTATCATCTATAAATACATATGGAGTACACAATCAGCAAACAATACTTAACTAGTCTAATTAGCATTCTAAGGCACACATTTGATGATGTATTATCATCACAAGTATCACAACTTTTATTAACTAGCTTTATTCTTTATATTTTAGAAAAGTAATTTCTACTCATTGAAAATAACTAAGATTTAATATTCACCACTTAAAATATGGGATCATGTGGACACATGTCATCACCACATATTATAACATGTGGGAATGTGATTTAAGGGTTGGATCACATTTACTTAAGTTTAAGTTTAGGATTTAATGATTTAAAGTGACTAGAAATACCTATATAGCATTATTTTTGTCCTAGTCCAAAGTCACTGCATGCAAACCTTAATATTTTTACATATTCATATAGGTATGGTTAAATGTGATTATTGAGAGTTGGAATCAACTCAAAAGCTATCATGGTTGATTTTATAAAAATGTTTGAATGTGCCAAAGCTTCTGTCTTGTTATTTTTACTAGGAGAGATCTCTAACTCTAAATGAATTAAACCCAATGGGCTTGGATAGATCTTTTCAGTAGCTTTCTAACAAAATTGGAACCACTAAATTTGGATTTGTAATTCTCTCTGAATTGATTTTCAAACTAGGGGACACAACTAAGTTCAAACCTCAATAGAAAAATCTAAGTTTGAATTACTGGGCTAGCGCGGGAAGGAAAACAGGTCGGCCCAGTGGCATTCCACGGTGCAGAGAACAGCTGACAGGGGGGTCCACATGTCAGCGGCTCTTTACACGCGAAGCGGTACGGGGCGATGTGGGCCGTTAGATTAAAAGTGAGATCTACGGCTGAGGAGTGTCGTCTCCAGCGAACAGTTCGCCGGCGAGAACTAACCCTAGCGGCTCGGTGGGGGTGCACGGGGGCATACGAGGGCTCCAGCTACTGCGGTGATGGGGGCGATCGAACGTGTTGTCGATGGCGGACTCAGGGGTGGTCGTGGCAGCTCCTGGGTGGACGAAATCGACGGCGCCTTCTCCTCCTCTGTAGCAGGCTCCTCCGGATAAATTCCGGCGAACTAGGGCTTGAGCGGCTCCGGCGAGAGGTGGGGAGGGATCAGTGAGGAGAGGGGAGTGGAATGGTGTGAGTAGTTTGTGCTAGGGAGGGCTCCTTTTATAGGGCGGCGAGGGGACCGAGTGGCACGACGGCGATCTCACCGGTGACACTGATACAGGGGGCTAGAGGCATGGGCGGCGTAGGCAGACGGTGGCCTGCCTCCTAGCGATGCTCTACGGTGTTAATGCGCAGCTAGGTGCGGTGGCGTTTGGTCAGGAGCGTCCCGCGCTCTGGGAGACAGAGATTGTGCTCGACGCGGCGCGCGGCGACTGTGGGCCGCACGGCGGCGCATGGCCATGTCTGGCAGGGTACTGGGGTCGAGGTGGAGCGGCATGCGTTATTTTATGTCCAGTGGCGGTCTGTTGCGTGCTGGCGACGATCGCGCTCTGGCGCGTGCTGAGCACGGCGCAGAGAGAATGGGCGGCAGTGCTGAGGTGTGGTCCAAGGTTTGGGGGTGATCGAGGGGTGGACAGGGAGGTGTGGTAGGGTTGGGTGGAGCTAGTGGTGACGCTGGAATGGTGCAGCACGGTCTATGGTGCTCTGTCCACGATTGGCCGGCGGCGACCATAAAGTGGCGACGCTTGACTGTTGCTGCGGCTTAGGGGTAGGCTGGTGCTGGCTTCGTTAGACTCAGGAGGGACAAGGGAGTGCAAGGGAGGTCAAATGGGGGACAATGGCTTAAGTACAAACAATATTAGTTAGGCAGTTTATTTTCTACATGCCACCTCTTCGACACAATGGCCTCATGAGAAAAGTTTTTGAATTTTTGGATGAATTTTGGTCGGTTTGCTAGACACATGCTTAAGCCTCTGTGGTTTCTTGGGTTTTGAAAATGGAGCTCATTTGAGTGGTTTTTGAATGAGTGGGATCTTTCCATATGAACTACATTCAATTTTCAAATGCCATTTTAAATTAGTGTTTGAAAGTTTTTGGCAGATCACAAAGTGGGCCTTGGTACACCATTACATGTACTAGCAAGGGGTCCATAGATCCATATTTATTTCTGTTAGGAAATGAGTCCTAGGAATAGCCAAAGTAGGTATGGTAGTTAAAATGGCACAAATGACCATTTGTTGATTTTATTCATTTTGATTTGTTTTTCTTTGGGATTTGTTTGGGAATGATCTAGATGATGTTTATTTCACCTAATAATCATTTTACAAGGAATGGATCATTTAATCAAAGCAATTCAAAACAACTCCTATTTTAAATGCACACACATATGAATGCTTTAATAATTTTAATTGGAAAAGTTTTTTTAATCCTAATTTTGATGATTTGGATCTTAATAACCTTGGATTAAAGTTTTGGGATGTTACAGCGGAGGGCCTCTGGCCTATTTAACAAAAGAGGGAGTGGTCTAGGGTGCACTCGGTTTATGGGAGCAAGAGAGAGGGCTACCAGGGCATGGGATTGGCCAGGGAGGGCGATGGTGGTCGTGTGAGGGCCCTCTGGGGCGGCCTGGTCGAGTGCAATAAATTTGAGAGAGGGGAGGGACCTCTCTCTCCTAGCTTCGGCCATAGCAAAGAAATGCAGAGGGTGAGGGCTAGGGTACTCCCATAGGGGAAGAGGGTAGGTGGAGACAGGGGTGTGGGCCCTGGTGCACGACCAGAGATGACCAGGGAAAGTGTGATGGCTGTTGTGGCATTGATGGCACAAGAATTTGGAGTATCTTATTGTATCTCTCTCACTACCAACACAAGGGACAAAAGAGGGGTGGGCTACAGTAACTTTGCTATAGTGCAGGACCAGAAGGGTGTGAGTTGTGCTGGGGAAGCTTGCTTGACCAGGTTGGTAAAGTTTGGTGGGGTTTTGAGTGGAGGATTTGCTTAGATTGCAAAATTGATCAACTACATTATTATGAAGGAATTCTCAAAAGTTGTCTTTGGCAATATGGTAAAATGGCACTAATGGGTAGATATGGTCAATACATGAACCTAGGAATTGTTTGAGATTTTTCAATGGATTTAAAGTCCACTTAAAACCATTTATTCAAATAGTGCAAGTAGTTTCTAGAAGCTCATTTGATATTTTTCCACTGGACCATGTTGGTTTATGATTTTAGATGGTCCCAAATATGATTTCACACTTTGGAGAATTTTCCCAAGATTTATTGGGGCATAAAAGTATTTAAAACATTTATTTTGTTGTTTCCTCCATTTAGGAAAAAGGGCAAAAAGAATTATTAAAGCTCTTCAAAAATATTTATTTTTGAATCAGGAGGATAGGGGATGATATATGGGCCTCAAAAGTGCTTAGATTTGGGGAAGTTCTTTGTCAATAACCAAACCTTCCTTTGTAGAGGGAGTTTCAGAGATTTCGCCCATTAAACGAATTAAATAGTTTTTGAGCCATAATAATTTTGGATAATATTGGGTAAATCTTTATATCCAAGTTATATGGTGTACACATGCTGTATCAATCATTTCCAACCTTTGGTTTTGAGGATTTAACTTGATTTGGAAGCAAACAAGGGATAAAGGATCTTGGGCACTATTACTTTTATACCTTCAAAACATGGTTGTATCTTGGATCTCAAAGCTCACCTTGGGTCCTGGGATAGATGGATGGATATACCAAGTGATGTATATCACCATGGTACAAAATTTTGGGCTTGATCATGCTTGATCTCTCCAAGGATTGATTCCAAACTTTGAATAAAATAAGCCTGCCAAAGTAGATTATCAAATGGCCTTCAAAACCATGTGGGTTTTTGAAGAACAAGGATCCATGTGGAACAAGTGAAGTAGTTATTGCTATACCTTTATGAGTAGAACACAGTCATGCAAATAACATGTAGTTGTGAGCTTCTTCCAAAGTAGGCATGTTGATAAGATTTGTAGGAATTATTATTTTCTTGCCTACAAAACTATCAAGAACAATGGGGTTAGAGGATGGTACAACAAAGGGAAAGAGTGGTCCTTGGTATTCCTTATGATGATCTACAATATGGTTCAATTGTATTACCAAAAACGCACAAGTGATGAGAAAGAGAGGCACTCAAAGAAGTGAGGTTGAAGTAGTTTCCAGACTTTTAGTCAAAATTTGGCAGATTTAGGGTTTTTTACTAGAATATTAGTGGGGATGTTTTTGAGGGTTTGCAAGGTATCAAAGCATCATAAAGTGGATGATGTTGAAGTGTAGATTTGGTATAATAGATCCATGCTTGATATTGTTCTTCATTGACTTGGAAACTTCTAGAATGGATCACTTCAGAATTGATCTGGTTAAGGGTTTTAGATGATCACCTAGTGGCTATAGATCAGACCCATCTTGTATTCTTGCTTAGGTTTTGGGGATTTTGAAGTTTCTTGATCCTAGAGGATGAGCTCCTAGAGTAGCTCATACTACTTCTAAGCAAACAAGTCAAATAGCAGATCAAGGCAACTCATCTCACAAACAAATCAACTACTACTAGGGTTACCATCAAGCTTAGCTTGAGGTAAGGATGGGCAATTTTGAAAGGTTGGAGTTTGAATAAGGTAAGAATCCTTGGTATCCCTACCAAGAGTAGAATTCAAAGGTTTTATACAAGGTTTTGGAAATCCTAGAGGTAAGAGTAGTTGAAGGTCTTCTTGAAAACATATGGAGATTATATTATATATCTCTCCATAGTTTTGTCAATGGAGGCTACTGAAATAGTTTGGTTTGCAAAGGCATCTTGGTTCAGGTTTTGGAATGCCAGAACGTTTGAGAATATGTAAAATGAGCCAAGAGGGTTTTGTGAAATAGCTTTTGTCAACTGAGGTTGAGGTAAGGAGTATATCACATTTAGAGGCATAAGCAAAGACAAGCAATCAAGCAGCACTGCATCAATCAGTAAGAGAAAGTTTTTGTTCCCCCTGATTTTTGCATTCTGGACAACTAATCAGGGTTGCTGAAATTGGGATGTTACATATACTCTACTTGTCGCACAAGATCAAACAGCGAGCATTGTTATTTCCATGCCCAACCTAAGTATGAGGCACTAATGCAAGTCATTCTTGGTTTGCTTTTTTGGTCTTTCTTCAAAATACTGATGATTAGAACATGTTGTGGCGTCATGTGTATGACTATGCCATTGTTTGATCTCGTGTGCCAAGTAGACTAGTAATTTGGGCATATACTCTACTTGCCGCACGAGATCAAACAGCAAGCATTGTTATTTCCATGCCCAACCTAAGTATGAGACACTAATGCAAGTCATTCTTGGATTGCTTTTTTTGTCTTTCTTCGAAATGCAGATAGTTAGAACGTGGTTTCTTACATCTTGTTGCACCCATATATATATGCATGATCTTATCTTGTGAACTGCTATTGCTTTCCACTAACATAGATAATATCATCTATCTTGTGTATAGGAGATGGCGAAGAACTGATATTTCGTGTACGTCGGCAAGGTTCCAGGTGTGTACGAGGAGTGGGAAGACTGCCCGAAGCAAGTGAACAAATTCTCTGGCAACAGCTACAAAGGCTACAACACTAGAGAGGTGGCAGAAGAGAAGCGGAGGAGGCACGTGAGGAAGAAGTGGAGGAACTTCCTCGTGATCACAACCTTGTTGCTCTTCATGGTAGGTTATATGCTCTACTTCATCTAGATAGAGCTCCATCGTCAGAGTTGTAATATGATTGTGAACTTGTACTCGGAGGTGTGAACTTTTGGAACAAACACTTGGTGTTGTGTGAAAACTTGGCACTTGTAGATGTATGAACTCGTATGTCACGATTAATGTGTAATGTACTTGTATTCATGCTAGTTCTATTATGCTTTGGCTAATCGCAAGTTTCTGGAAAATTATGTGTTGTTTATACTGTATTCTGGACTGTATTGTATATTTGAATACCTGTAAACTGTAATTTGAAAATTTCCGTAAAACTTGAATTTCGAAAATCTATCTGAGGCGCATATGTGAAGTATAGGAGGCGCATATATGGTACTATCGGAGGCGCATACTACAACATATATTGATATGCGTCTCGCGTATATGAAGTATAGGAGGCGCATATGATATGCGCCTCACATCACAAATACTAGAGGCGCATATGATATGTGCCTCGCGTAGCAAATACTAGAGGCGCGGCGCTACTGGCACATACCATATGCGCCTCGGATAGGGCTCCTAGTGCGCCTCGGGTAGGGTTTTCCCTAGTAGTGGTTTAGTTGAAACTGGATAGTTCCGACCAGATGCTCTATCGAAACTAAGCATGTTAACATCTTGTGCAGAATGAGAATAAACAGAGGATAGACGCCAATGAGAGGTTTGCTGCTCTTCGGAAGGAACTGGACCTTGAACAGGGTAAAACCAAATTCTTGAAGGAACAAATCAAAAATAGCCATAGTCTGTTTCCTACAACAGCTCCTTGCTTTTCTCATTGAATTATTTCTTCCGTCTTCTGATAGCACTTTCTGATTTCCGTCTTATAGAAGCCATTGCCAAGGACAAGGGCATCGTCGAGCAATCCAAGCATATCCAAGAGCTCGATGATGAAAACAAAATTCTAAAGAAGGACATGGCCAAGGCCGTCAAAGGCCATGAGGCAACGATGAAGGTTCTGCAAGAATTTACTGACTCTGAGATGAAACGCCTGAAAGGTGAGATTGCCCAGCTCAAGGAACAGAACCAAGCTGCCAAAGAGCAGAACACTAGGAACCTTGAGGTGTACAGACCGTCCAGAAGGAGTGGGATACATTGGCAGAGTCATGCTCTCAAGCAGAGACAAGCATCTTCTGTAACCTTCCTCCGTCTTGGTCGTTTCTGTATTGTAGATGATTCTTTGATTGGTTTGTGCTCATGGAACTTGTTTCTTTTGCAAACCATAGCCCCTATTGGCTTAGCCAATTTGGGAGAAGGTGCTGCAGACCTCAAGGAACGCATGATTCTTGCCGACAACTTCGTCAGCACGCCATTGCTGAAGCTAAGGAGATATCTCAACCTCTAGGCATCAATATCAAGGAGGCAGACTCAGCGGCCAAGTATGCGGAAATCCTGCGCCGAGCCCCCGAGAAAGTCAAGGACTGGAAAGCCTCTTGCGTTTGGGCTGGTTCTAGGATGACCCTGTCCTTGGTTAAGGCTCACTACGACAATGCTGACATCGACTTGGTGACTTTCGGCATGCCCAAGATGGACGAGGAAGGACAAGAGATCGATAGCGATGCTATTAGGAACTCTCTTGTCGGCTTCGATACCAGAGTTGCCAAGATGGTCAAGGCTGATGTCTTTGTGCCTGTCGAGATCCTGGATGACGATATGGCCTCACCTGAGTCTAGCCCCTCTCCTTTAGAGTTTGACGAGCTCTTCCGGCCTGGCTCTCCTGATGATGCCACCACAAAGCCCCCTGCAGCAGAGCCATAAAAACAATGTTTGTATTAAATGTATCTCTGCAATGTGTATGCAGAAAAAACTTATGTTTTGGCTAAGGCGGAAAAACTTGTACTCAAGCTTCCTGCAACTTATTTTTTTCCAGCATGTGTATATATTTTTTAAGCAAGTGGTGTCTTATCCATTATTCTGGTTCGTATGCTTGACCTTTCGTGAGACAGAAGACTCGCAGCACAGAACTATGCTCTCAAGTGATGATGCTTAATTCACCGTCAAGAACCCAAGAATAAAATCGTCGGCTTTGAGTGCCGAAAAGTCACTACTCTGAAATCCACATAAAAACCTCACAAAACGTGTAAACCAGAAAACTTAAGCTAACGCTCGTAGGCAGAATTTTCACAAGGGAAAATGCAACCTTGCGCATAAAGGGTTTATATTATCCAAAAATGAAGAACTAAAGGAGGTAAAAGACTCAGATAATAGGAGTAAACCAAATGCTTTATTTTATTGATCATATAAGAAACTTATTACATAATATAAACGTGATAAGTGTAAAAGAGACGTAGCTTTGCTATGTTCCATGGCCAATCCGTCTCCAGGTAATCATTATCAGAGTCATGTTGCTTGCGCTTGTGATTTTTTGGCCTATCTTTCAACTCATGAATATCGACGAGGTAATAGGAACCATTTAGCAATGCTTTTCTTATGACGAACGGTCCTTCCCAAGGCGGGGATAGTTTGTGTGATTTCTCATGCTTTAGTCTAAGCACCAGATCCCCCTCTTTAAATGAGCGATGCTTTACGCGGCGACTATGGTAGCCACGCAGCTTCTGCTAGTAGACGGCGGACCTCTGGCATGCCGGCACGTGCTCTTCTTCAAGTGGGTCCACAGATAGTCATCTAAATTCTTCAGCGTCATCCTCCTTGTAGGCGGAAACTCTTGGTGCATCGTGGAGGATGTCGGATGGGAGAACTGCTTCTGCTCCATAAACCATGAAGAAATGAGTCAAGCCGGTGGATCTGTTGGGTGTTTTTCTTAAACTCCACAAGACAGATGGTAGTTCCTCCGCCCAGGCTCCAGATGATCTACGTAGCGGTGCCTCTAAGCGTGGCTTGGTTCCGTGCAGGATTAGTCCATTGGCCCTTTCAACATGCCCATTTGACTATGGATGTGCCAAATATGCTAGGTCAAGGTCGATGCTTTTCTCATGACATTACTCCTCAACTTCTCCGAGAGACAAATTTTAGGGCGGTTGCCCCATCGAGCATTCTAATGGGTTTAGCTTCAATCCATTTTGTGAATTTGTCCACTTCTACTAGCAAGTGTGTGAATCCACAGGGTGTTCTCTACAAAGGCCCCACCATGTCCAGCCCCCAGACTGCAAACAACCAAGTTATTGGTATTGTTCGCAATTCTTTAGCTAGAACACTTGGTTGTCTTGCATAAAACTGACACCCAAGACATGTTTGTACCAACTTGTCAGCGTCCGCCTTGGCAGTTATCCAGTAGAATTCTTGTCGGAAGGCTTTAGCCACCAATGATCGGGGAGCGGTGTGATGCCCGCAGTCTCCGAGATGTATTTCTCTAAGGATTTCAATACCTTGCTGCTGGGAGATGCATCGTAGGAAAAATTTTGTGGTACTTCTTTTGTATAGTTGGTCGTCAATGATGACGTAGCCTTTTGCTCTGCGTACTATTTTCTAGCTTTCGACTTCATTAGTGGGCAAAGTTTCATATTGTAGATAGTCCATGAATGGTTTCGTCCAAGCCGGAGAGGTCACTGTTACTGTGTTAATGAATGAATCCACTCTATCCGGGTTGTCGGGGTTTGCTCCTTTCACGGATGGGGTCTGTAAATGTTCCAGGAAAACGCCTGGCGGAATTGGTCGATGAGCCAATCCAAGCTTTGACAGCAGATCTGCCGCCTCATTATCCTCCCATTTGACGTACTTGACTTCGTAGCCATCGAAGCACTTGGCTATTTCGTCTACTTCATCTCGATATGCCGCCATCATGTGGTTTTGCGTGTTCCAGGTGCCAGCTACTTGCTGACCAACCAAGTCGGAATCTCCATAGCAAACTATGCGCTTGATGCCAATATCCTTGGCTACGCGAAGTCCGTGAATAAGGGTCTCATAATCCGCCATGTTATTGGTACCGTTGAAGTGGATCTGCAGGACATATTGCAATTTCACACCTGTTGGTGATTATAATAATACACCAGACCCCGAGCCATTGAGTAGCTTTGATCCATCAAAGTGCATGACCCAATACTCTAGTTCTGGTACAGGAGTGTCTTCTGGCAGTTCTGTCCAATTTGCAAGAAAATCCTCCAATGCTTGTGACTTGATAGTGTCGCGTCGCTTGTAGGTGATGTCGAAGGCGGCAAGTTCAATGCCCTACTTTGCCACTCTCCCTATAGCGCCGATATTGTTGATGATGTCGGTGTTGGAGATATGCCCAAGAGGCAATAATAAAAGTGATTATTATTATATCTTCGTGTTTATGATGAATGTTTACATCCCATGCTATAATTGTATTATTAGGAAACACTAATACATGTGTGTTTTGTAAACATAAGAGAGTCCCTAGTAAGCCTCTTGTTGAACTAGCTTGTTGATTAATTGATGATCATGGTTTCCTGATCATGGACATTGGATGTGATTAATAACAAGGTTATGTCATTAGGAGAATGATGTGATGGACACACACCCATAGTAAGCGTAGCATAAGATCAAGTCATTAAGTTCGTATTGCTGTAAGCTTTCAAATACATAGTAACCTATTCCTTCGACCATGAGGTTATGTTAATCACCATCACCGGATGGATACTTTGATGACATCAAACGCCGCTTCGTAACTGGGTGGTTATAAAAGTGTCATTTGGTATTCTGAAAGTATGTGTTGAAGCGCATGAACCAAGATTGGGATTTGTCCATCCATATGACGGATAGATATGCTCTGGGCCCTCTCGGTGTAATGTCATCTAGTTAGCTTGCAAGCATGTGACTGGGTCACAAGAGATGACATATCACGGAACGAGTAAAGAGTACTTATCAGTAACGAGGTAGAACTAGGTATGGAGATAACGACGATCAAACCTCGGATAAGTATAGTATCGCAAGACAAAGGGAATTAGTTTCGTATGTAAGTGGTTCAATCGATCGCGAAGTCATCGTTGAGTATGTGGGAGCCATTATGGATCTCCAGGTCCCGCTGATGGTTATTGATAGGAGATGTGTCTCTATCATGTCTACATATTCACGAACCGTAGGGTGACACACTTAAGGTTCGAAGTTGTTTTAAGTAGATACGGAATGTGCGTTGGAGACCGAATGTTGTTTGGAGTCTCGGATTGGATTCGGGACATCACGAGGAGATCCGGAATGGTCCGGAGAATAAGATTCATATATAGGGGATCATTTTCTAAGTTAGGAAATGTTCCGGAGTGTTTGTATGAGGATTCTAGAAGGTTTCGGAATGTTCCGGAAGGTTCTAGAAGATATCTTGGAGTTAGCTTGAAAATCAAGATAGGGATCAAGGAGTCCTGGTGGGTCAAGATACGGAGTCGTGGGGGAGGAGGACTCCTCCTCCCACCTCCAATCTGCCGGCCTACAAGGGAGGGGAGTCCTACAAGGACTCCCCCTCCCTAGGCGCCTCCCTTCTTTAAATAGAGGGGCAGGGGCGCCCCCTCCTCCCCTGCTCCCATAACACCCAATCTCTGCCGCCTCTCTCCTCCACCTTCTTCTGCACAGGCATAGGCGAAGCCCTGCAGAATTCTCTACTCCACCACCACCACAACGCCGTCGTGCTGCGGGGATTCCGTGGAGAAGATCTACTACCTCCGCTGCTCGCTGGAACAGGGAGAGGAAGGTCTGCTTCGACTCCGCACGTGTGACCGACTGCGGAAGCGCTACCGAAACACGGCGCCGGAAGGATCGTCCACTTGACCGACTGCGGAAGCGCTGCTGGAACGCGACGCCGAAAGGATCGTCCACACGATCTTGAGATCGGCAAGTGATCGACTACATCAACCATGAGATCTAATCTCGTTAACGCTTTCGGATCTACGAGGGTTAGTTCCTATCTATCTCGTTGCTCATGTCTAATAGATTAGATCTTGGCTTTTATCTGGATTAGATCTAGGTTTTGTTCGTTCCTGCGGTAGAAATTTTTTGTTTTCCATGCTACGAACCCATCAGTGGTATCAGAGCCGTATCTATGCGTAGATCTGTTGCACGAGTAGAACACAATGTTTTTGTGGGCGTTGATGCTTTTGTTGTCGGTGACTTAGCGTGTACTTTGCATCTTGCGGCATGGTGGGATGAAGCGGCTCGGGCTAACATTACATGTCATCGCACATGAGACTTGCTCCACGCTTGACGTGTAACTTGCTTTGCACAAGTGGCTTTGCGGGTGTCTGTCTCTCCTACCATAGTTAAGATTCAATTTACAATGAGCATCTTGACAACACTTGTATCAACGTTGTGGTTCTTGTTCGTAGGTAAGATCGGTCTTATGCGAAAGCCCCAAACCACGTAAAACTTGCAAAGAAAATTAGAGGCGTCTAACTTGTTTTTGCAGGGGTTCTGTGATGTGATATGGCCATCATGTGATTGTATTTGATGTATGCAATGATCCTTGTTGTAATATGGCAACCGGCAGGAGCCTAATGGTTGTCTTTAATTCTGTTAAGACCTGTGTGTCTATTCATCTTGTAATAGCTTTATTCCAAGTAGTTGTAATAGTTGCTGGTGATGATGGACAACCATGAAGCGGCGCCACTGACCTTGACGCAATGTTGGTAATGATGGAGATCATGTTCGTGCTTTGGAGATGGAGATCAAAGGCGCAAGAAGAAAAGGCCATATCATATCACACTAATTATGAATTGCCTGTGATGTTAATCCTTTATGCATCTTGTATTCCTTAGATCGCGACGGTAGCATTATAAGATGATCCCTCTCACTAAATATCAAGTAATAAAGTGTTCACCCTCAGTTGGCACCGTTGCTAAGACTCGTCGTTTCGAAGCATCTCGTGATGATCGGATGTGATAGATTCTCCGTGTGCATACAACAGGTGCAAGCCAGATTTGCACATGCGGAAACTAAGGTTGTCTTGACGAGCCTAGCATGTACAGACATGGTCTCGGAACACGGAATACCGAAAGGTAGAGCATGAGTCATATAATTGATATGATGAACATGAAGATTGTTCACCGATGAAACTACATCTTCTCTCGTGAAGATCGGACTTGGTGTAGTGGACTTGGTTCGTGTAATCACTAAGACAATGTGAGGGATGTTGTTTTGAGTGGGAGTTCACCTAGTTAGTTTTAATAATTAAATTTGAACTCAATTTGTCATAAACTTAGTCTAAACTACTTGCAAATTATTGTAGATTATGGCGACCCCCTCCATCAATTTCAATGCGTTCCTAGAGAAAGAAAAGCTTAAAAACAATGGAAGCAATTTCACGGACTGGTTCCGTGGACTGAAGATCGTCCTCAGGGCTGGTCAGTTGACCTATGTGCTCGATGCACCGCTAGGTGACCCACCTGCAGATAATGCCACCGATGACGAAAAGAATGTTTTCGCCACTCGGAAAAATCATTACTCCACAGTTCAGTGTGCCATCCTATATGGTTTAGAAGCGGAGATCCAACAGCATTTTGAGCACCACGACCCGTTCGAGATCATTAAGGAGCTCAGGCTAATTTTTGAGACTCGCACGGCCATGGAGAGCTATGAGGCCTCCGAAAAGTTCTTTAACTGTAAGATGGAAGAAGGAAGCTCCGTTAGCGAGCACGTGCTCACCATGTCTGGGTACGCTAAGAAGCTCCAAGAGTTGGGAATATCGATTCCTAATGAATTGGGGATTCACCGTCTCCTTCAATCACTGCCACCAAGTTACAAGAACTTTGTGATGAACTACAACATGCACTACATGAACAAGACGTTGCCTGAACTGTCGTCCATGCTGAAAACTGCTGAAGTGGAGATCAAGAAGGAGCAACAAGTGTTGATGGTCAATAAGACCACCAATTTCAAGAAACGGGGCAAGCCTAAGAACAAAGGCAACTTCAAGAAGGACGGCAAGAAAGTTGTCGCACCTGCTAAGAAGCCCAAGGCTGGTCCTAATCCTGAAACTGAGTGCTTCTACTGCAAGGGTGCTGGTCACTAGAAGCATAACTGCCCCAAGTACCTGGCGGATCTGAGGAATGGCAACATCAAGAAGAAAGGTATATTTGATATATGTGTTATAGATGTGTATCTTACTAGTAATCGTAGTAGTGCCTGGGTATTTGATACTGGTTTGGTTGCTCATATTTGTAACTCGAAACAGGAGCTACGGAATAAACGAAGACTGGCAAGAGACGAGGTGACGATGCGCGTTGGAAATGACTCCAAGGTTGATGTGATCGCCGTCGGCACGCTCCCTCTACATCTACCTTCGGGATTAGTTTTAAATTTAAATAATTGTTATTTAGTGCCTGCGTTAACCATGAACATTATATCTGGATCCTGTTTATTGCGATACGGTTACTCTTTTAAGTCCGAGAATAAAGGTTGTTCGATTTATATGAGTAATATCTTTTATGGTAATGCACCTGAGATGAATGGTTTATTCTTACTGAATCTCGATAATAGTGATACTCACGTTCACAACATAGATGCTAAACGAATAAAATTGAATGATAATTCTACATACATGTGGCACTGTCGTCTTGGTCACATTGGAGTCAAGCGTATGAAGAAACTCCATTCTGATGGACTTCTTGAATCACTTGATTTTGAATCACTTGAAAGATGCGAAGCATGTCTAATGGGAAAAATGACTAAGACTTCATTCTCTGGAATAATGGAGCGAGCTACAGACTTATTGTTAATACATACCGATGTGTGCGGTCCAATGAGTGTAGCATCGCGTGGTGGATATCGTTATGTTCTCACTTTCACGGATGACTTGAGTAGATATGGGTATGTCTACTTTATGAAACATAAGTCCGAAACTTTCGAGAAGTTTAAGGAATTTCAAAGTGAAGTGGAAAATCATCGTAACAAGAAGATTAAGTTTCTGCGCTCTGACCGCGGAGGTGAATATCTGAGTTATGAGTTTGGCATGCATTTAAAGAAATGTGGAATACTTTCACAGTTGACACCGCCGGGAACACCACAGCGTAATGGTGTGTCCGAACATCGTAATCGAACTCTCTTAGATATGGTTCGGTCTATGATGTCTCTTACAGATTTACCGTTATCATTTTGGGGCTATGCATTAGAGACAGCCCCATTCACTTTAAATAGGGCACCATCTAAATCCGTTGAAACGACATCGTACGAATTGTGGTTTGCTAAGAAACCTAAGTTGTCGTTCCTTAAAGTTTGGGGTTGCGAAGCATATGTAAAAAAGTTACAACCTGATAAGCTAGAACCCAAAGCGGAGAAATGCGTCTTCATAGGATACCCTAAAGAAACGATTGGGTATACCTTCTATCATAGATCCGAAGGCAAAGTTTTCGTTGCCAAGAATGGATCCTTTCTTGAGAAGGAGTTTCTCTCGAAGGAGGTGACTGGAAGGAAAGTAGAACTCGATGAGGTTAATGAACCTTCTCTCGGATTTGAGAGTAGCGCAGCACCAGAAGATGTTTTTGTGCCGCCTACACCAATTGGAGAGGAAGCTAATGATAATGATAATGAAACTTCAAATGAAGTTACTACTGAACCTCGCAGGTCAACGAGGGTTCATACCACTCCTGATTGGTATGACTCTTCCTTGAACGTCATGTTAGTGTACAACGCTGATGACCCTGCGACGTATGAAGAAGCTATGATGAGCCTAGATTCCGACAAATGGCTAGAAGCCATGAAATCCGAAATGGGATCCATGTACGAAAACCAAGTGTGGACTTTGGTGGACTTACCGGATGGCCGTAAGGCTGTCGAGAACAAATGGATTTTCAAGAGAAAAACAGATGCTGATGGTAATGTTACCGTCTATAAAGCTCGACTTGTCGCGAAAGGGTTCCGACAAATTCAAGGAGTTGACTATGATGAGACATTCTCACCAGTAGCGAAGCTAAAGTCTGTGAGGATTTTGTTAGCAATTGCTGCACATTTCGATTATGAGATTTGGCAGATGGATGTCAAAACGGCGTTCCTTAATGGTGACATTGAGGAATAGTTGTATATGGTACAACCCAAGGGTTTTGTCGATCCTAAAGATGCTGACAAGGTGTGCAAGCTTCAGCGCTCCATTTATGGGCTTAAGCAAGCATCCCGGAGTTGGAATCAACGTTTTGATAAAGTAATCAAAAACTTTGGATTTATACAAACTTATGGAGAAGCTTGTATTTACAAGAAAGTGAGTGGGAGCTCTGTAGCATTCCTAGTACTATATGTAGATGACATATTGTTGATTGGGAATGATATATAACTTCTTAATAGCGTCAAAACCTATTTGAATAATAGTTTTTCAATGAAGGATCTTGGCGAAGCGGCATACATTCTGGGCATCAAGATTTATAGAGATAGATCAAGACGCCTAATAGCGCTTTCACAAAGTACATACTTGGAAAAAGTTCTAAAGAAGTTTAGAATGGAAGATAGCAAGAAAGGGTTCGTGCCCATGTTGTCAGGTAAGACCTTGAGTAAGACTCAAAGTTCAGCTACGGCAGAAGATAGAGAGAAAATGAATAATATTCCCTATGCCTCGGCCATAGGTTCTATCATGTATGCCGTGCTGTGTACAAGACCGGATATAGCACATGATGTTAGTTCGACTAGCAGATATCAAAGTGATCCTGGAATGGAGCACTGGACAACGGTCAAGAATATCCTAAAGTACCTAAATAGGACTAAGGATATGGTTCTTTCTTATGGAGGTGATGAACAGCTTGTTGTAAACGGTTACACCGATGCTAGTTGGAACACCGACCCGGATGACTCAAAGTCACAGTCGGGTTATGTATTTATTTTGAATGGTGCTGCAGTGAGCTGGAGGAGTGCGAAGCAAAGCGTTGTGGTGAAATCTTCAACTGAATCGGAATACATAGCTGCTTCGGAGGCTGCACAAGAAGCTGTTTGGATGAAGGAATTCATTACTGAACTCGGCGTGGTTCCCAGTGTGTTGGACCCGATGGCCATCTACTGTGACAACACAGGTGCCATAGCTAATGCGCAGGAGCCAAGGTCACATAGCAAGCTGAAGCACATCAAGCTACATTTCCACGCTATTCGCGAGTATGTCCGAGATGGTGACATAAAGATTTGCAAAGTACACACTGATCTGAATGTGGCAGATCCGTTGACTAAACCTCTCCCTAGGGCAAAGCATGACCAACACCAGAACGCCATGGGTGTTCGGTATATTACCATGTAATCTGGATTATTGACTCTAGTGCAAGTGGGAGACTGTTGGAGATATGCCCAAGAGTCAATAATAAAAGTGATTATTATTATATCTTCGTGTTTATGATGAATGTTTACATCCCATGCTATAATTGTATTATTAGGAAACACTAATACATGTGTGTTTTGTAAACATAAGAGAGTCCCTAGTAAGCCTCTTGTTGAACTAGCTTGTTGATTAATTGATGATCATGGTTTCCTGATCATGGACATTGGATGTGATTAATAACAAGGTTATGTCATTAGGAGAATGATGTGATGGACACACACCCATAGTAAGCGTAGCATAAGATCAAGTCATTAAGTTCGTATTGCTGTAAGCTTTCATATACATAGTAACGTATTCCTTCGACCATGAGGTTATGTTAATCACCATCACCGGATGGATACTTTGATGACAGCAAACGCCGCTTCGTAACTGGGTGGTTATAAAAGTGTCATTGGGTATTCTGAAAGTATGTGTTGAAGCGCATGAACCAAGATTGGGATTTGTCCATCCATATGACGGATAGATATGCTCTGGGCCCTCTCGGTGGAATGTCATCTAGTTAGCTTGCAAGCATGTGACTGGGTCACAAGAGATGACATATCACGGAACGAGTAAAGAGTACTTATCAGTAACGAGGTAGAACTAGGTATGGAGATAACGACGATCAAACCTCGGATAAGTATAGTATCGCAAGACAAAGGGAATTAGTTTTGTATGTAAGTGGTTCAATCGATCGCGAAGTCATCGTTGAGTATGTGGGAGCCATTATGGATCTCTAGGTCCCGCTGATGGTTATTGATAGGAGATGTATCTCTATCATGTCTACATATTCACGAACCGTAGGGTGACACACTTAAGGTTCGAAGTTGTTTTAAGTAGATATGGAATGTGCGTTGGAGACCGAATGTTGTTCGGAGTCTCGGATTGGATTCGGGACATCACGAGGAGATCCGGAATGGTCCGGAGAATAAGATTCATATATAGGGGATCATTTTCTTAGTTAGGAAATGTTCCGGAGTGTTTGTATGAGGATTCTAGAAGGTTTCGGAATGTTCCGGAAGGTTCTAGAAGATATCTTGGAGTTTGCTTGAAAATCAAGATAGGGATCAAGGAGTCCTGGTGGGTCAAGATACGGAGTCGTGGGGTAGGAGGACTCCTCCCCCCACCTCCAATCCGCCGGCCTACAAGGGAGGGGAGTCCTACAAGGACTCCCCCTCCCTAGGCGCCTCCCTTCTTTAAATAGAGGGGCAGGGGCGCCCCCTCCTCCCCTGCTCCCATAACACCCAATCTCTGCCGCCTCTCTCCTCCACCTTCTTCTGCACAGGCATAGGCAAAGCCCTGCAGAATTCTCTAATCCACCACCACCACCACGCCGTCGTGCTGCTGGGATTCCGTGGAGAAGATCTACTACCTCCGCTGCTCGCTGGAACGGGGAGAGGAAGGTCTGCTTCGACTCCGCACGTGTGACCGACTGCGGAAGCGCTGCCGAAACACGGCGCCGGAAGGATCGTCCACTTGACCGACTGCGGAAGCGCTGCTGGAACGCGACGCCGGAAGGATCGTCCACACGATCTTGAGATCGGCAAGTGATCGACTACATCAACCACAAGATCTAATCTCGTTAACGCTTTCGGATCTACGAGGGTTAGTTCCTATCTATCTCGTTGCTCATGTCTAATAGATTAGATCTTGGCTTTTATCTGGATTAGATCTAGGTTTTGTTCGTTCTTGCAGTAGAAAATTTTTGTTTTCCATGCTACGAACCCATCAGTCGGACCATGGAACTTTGCTCACTACTGTGATGGGGTACTCCTGGAAATAATGCCTTAGCTTGCGTGAAGCAAAGAAAACTCCATAAGCTACCTTATTGTAGTGCGGGTAACGCTGCTTGGATTCCATCAAAACCTCGCTTACATAGTAAACGGGTCGCTGAACTCCATACTCGTGCGTTGGTTCCTTGTGCTCCACCATGATGACGATGTTGATTACTCGGTTGGTCGCCGCCATGTAAACTAACATAGGCTCCCTTGGCACTAGTGCTGCAATTATAGGTAGGGAGGAGAGTATTCTCTTCAACTCCTAAAGTGTTATGTCAGCCTCGTCCGTCCATGTGAATTTGTCCGCCTTCGTGAGTAACTTGTAGAGCGGCATAGCCTTCTCACCAAGTTGGCTGAGGAACCGGCTTACTGCTGCAACGCAGCCTGTGAACCTTTGTATGTCCTTCAGGCATGTCGGGCATTTGATGTCAAGGATGGCCTTGATTTTCCCCGGGTTCACCTCGATTCCGCGATGCGAAATTATGAAGCCCAACAGTTTGCCGGATGGTACCCCGAGGACGCACTTCTTTGGGTTCAGCATCATGTTGTATTTCCAGAGATTGTCAAAGGTTTCATGCAAGTTAGCGATAAGATCATTTCATTTCTTTGACATTACCGCGATGTTGTCCACATAAGCATTTAAGTTGTGACATATTTTGTCTTGTAGGCAACGTTGCATCGTCCACTGGTACGTAGCACCAGCGTTTTTCAACCCAAAGGGCATCGTGACGTAGCAATACGTGTCGTAGGGTATGGTGAACGAAGTGGCCAATTGGTCCGACTTTCGCATCTGGATCTAGTGGTATCCTGAATAGGCATCGAGAAAACATAGAAGCTCCGAGCCAGCCGTCGAATCAATGACTTGTTCAATGCGAGACAAAGCAAACGGATCCTTGGGACATGCTTTGTTCAAGCCAGTGTAATCAACGCACATTCTTAATTTATTGTTTCCCTTTTTGGGGACAAGTACAGGATTTTCCACCCATCGGGTGTGAATAAATTCTTGGATAAAGCCATCCTTAAGTAACCTAGCTATTTCTTTTCCTATAGCCCTTCGTCTTTCGTCCCCAAAGTGTCATAGAGGTTGTTTCACCGGTTTGGAATTAGGATCAATATTCAAGATATGCTCAGCAAGTTCCCTGGGTACACCTTTCATGTCGGCAGGTTGCCAGGCAAAGATGTCCCTATTCTCACAGAGGAACTCGATGAGCGCGCTTTCCTATTTGGGATCCAGGTCCGTGCCAATGGCGGTGGTCTTGGAGGAATCACCTTCGACAAGCTCCACCTGCTTGGTCTTGATGGTGGCTTTGAAGGCGGGTTCGGCGGCAGTGATCTGCTTCTTCGAAGTCGGCATCTTCGAGGCATCGACCTGGTTCTGGATCTCCTTGAACTCCTCACCATAGAGAACCGCTTCGGCGAAGGCAGCTTCACTAAGCTTGCACTCCCGTGCCATGGTGAAGCTTCCATCAACGGTGATGATGCCATTTGGACCGGGAATCTTGAGCTTGTTGTAGACAAAGCATGGCCTTGCGAGGAAGGAGTGGAAGGTGTCACGTCTGAAGATGACGTGGTACATGCTCTTGAAGGGCACCACTTCAAAGGTCATGCGTTCTTGGAGGTAGTTGTTGACATCGCCAAAAGCGACCGGAAGGGTGATGCAGCCCAGGGAATTTGCTTGTCGGCCAGGAACAACCCCATGGAACATGGTGTTGCTCTTCCTTAGCTGGGTCTTCGTCAAGTTCATATTGTGCAGTGTATCCAGGTACATGATGTTGATGTTGCTTCCACTGTCCACGAGGCACTTGGTGAACTCTGTGTCGTATATCGAAGGGTTGATGACCATGGCATACTGGTTCCCTATTGGGATAAGTTCTGGGTGATCTTTCCTATCCCAAGTAATTGGAACTTCCGACCACCTGACGTACTGGGGAACCGGAGGGAGGGTAGCCATATGTATCCTCGGAGAGGTTTTCTGGGCCCAGACGGTTGGGGTGCCATGGAAGGTGTGGTAACATGGAGCCTTCTTTTCGCAGGGATATTTCCATTTATCCTCTCCCTTGTCGGGAGTCCATGTCCTCGTCCATGTCACTTGATTCCTTGTTGCATGGACAAGACAATTCACATAGCAATCATAACATAGGGCAATTGCAGATAAATAAGATAAAGCATCCAAGTACTAGATAATTATAGGCATGTGTTCCATATATAGTCATACGTGCTCGCAATGAGAACTTGCACAACATCTTTTGTCCAACCAGCCCATTTGCAGCGGGGCCTCAAGGAAACTACTGGCAATTAAGGTGCTCCTTTTAATAGAGCACCGGAGCAAAGCATTAACACTCCGTGAACACATGTGATCCTCACATCAAAGCCATTCCCTCCGGTTATCCCGATTTTTGTCACTTCGGGCCATTAGTTCTGGACAACAACGTGTGTATACAACTTGTAGATAAGACCATAAAAAATACTATCATAATGAATAAATAACATGTTCAGATCTGAAATCATGGCACTCGGGCCCTAGTGACAAGCATTAAGCATAACAAGTTGCAACAAAGTCATAAAACACTAATAAAAGATACTAGGCACCATGCCCTAACAATCTGATGCCATTACATGAACGATCTCATCCAAACCCTACCATCCCCATAGCCTACTGTGGGGGATTACTCACACATAGATGGGGGAAACATGGATGGTCGATGGAGAAGTGATGGTGATGATCTCCTCCAATTCCCTGTCCCGGCAGGGTGCTAGAACGGAGTTTCTGGTGCTGTTTCATGGAATCTGGTGGTGGCGGCGGTGCAAAACTCCTTTTGGAAAAACGTCAAACCCCCCTGAGTTTTTAGGTCAGAAAGCAACTTATAGGCGAAGAGGGAGACCGAGGGGAAGTCTGGGGTGGCCAGACCACCTCCTGGCACGGACTGGGCTAGCCCGCGCGGCCACGTGGTGTGGCTTAGTCCCAGCCCCCTCCGTCTCGTATTCTAGCTCTGGGAGTCTTCTGGTGAAATAGGATTTTTGACATATTTTCCAGGATTTTTCCTGATAGTTGATTTTCTGCACAAAAAGTAGACACCAAGGCAATTCTGCTGAAAACAGCGTCACTCCGCGTTAGTTGCATCCAAATCACACAAGTTTAGAGGAGAAACAATAGCAAAAGTGTTCGGGAAAGTAGATACGTTTTGGATGTATCACCAAACAACTACATCTAGTAGATCTGAAAATCTAGCAAAACTAGTGCATATAAACAGAAGAATATCACGTATAGGTTGACCGGGAAGGTCGTCACCACAGAAGCACCTTGGTCCTTGTTGATGTCGCCCATGGTGCTGATGAGGTGGCCGGTTGCTGAAGAAGAACACATGAACGCACTACTAGAAAACAGCTAATCCGTGGCGCACCTGTTTTGATCATCCGTGGCGCACTAGGGGTGCGCCCCAAGGCGCGCGCTACGGGTAAAAGTTAGCCGTGGCGCACTAGGTGGTGTGCCACCAGTATGAAGAGTTAGCCGTGGCGCACTAGGTGGTACGCCACGCGTATCAAAAGTTAGCTGTGGCGCACTAGGTGATGTGCGCCATGGGTATGATTTCAAATTTCAAAAAAAAGCGGGATTTGATCTAGATCTAGATCTAGATTGAGCAGCCGGCCGCCGTCGTCGTCGGTGTTGTAGCCTCGTTGAAGGAGGTCGCTGATGGAGGTGGTCAGAGGAGGGTGTGGTCAGAGGCTGGTGGAGGAGGGTGCGGTCGGAGGAGGCCACGGTCGGAGTATGGTGGAGGAGGTTGCGTCCGGAGGTGCATGGGGCAGGGCGCCATCGGAGGATGGTCGTGGAGGGTGTAGCCGGAGGTGGTCAGAGGAGGGCGTCATCGAAGGTGGGTGCAGCCGGACAGAGGAGAAGGAGAAGTGAGGAGAAGAAGAAGGTAGGAGAGGTGGAGGAGAAGGAGAAGGTGGAGAAGGAAGGAGAAGTGGAGAAGGGAGGAGAAGTGGAAGTGGAGGAGATAAGGGGTGGGTGGGAAAGATATATATGGAGGGTTAGGTCGTCGGGTGGTGATTCGAATTTCGAATCCCGCCTAACTTACTCGTGGCGCACTAGGGGTGGTGCGCTATAAGTAAGTGGCCTCCATTTTTTTGCAGGACAAAATGATCTTTTAATCATAACTTTTTACTCTTTTCAAAATTTGAAAATCTAAAAAATCGCCAAAAATCTAAAAAATCGCGAATCTCGTTCTCGTCATTTTGGTATATTAAACGTTTTTTCGAATTCGTATGCAAAAGTTATGCCTATTTTACCGTGGCATGATCTTTTTTGCAGAAAAAGTCAAAATTCATGTTTGTTAATTTTCCTACACACTAGACCACATTACCTACATACATGTGAAAGGATTTTATTTTTTGAATTGTTTATCATTTTCTTTTATTTTTTGCAATGCTAAAAAGGCGATCCACGAGGGGGTGGGGGGTGGGGTTTGGTGCAGGAAACTTACCTGTGGCGCACTAGGCTAGGGTGCCCTACGGGTAAGTTCGCTCAGCCCCACAGCAGGCCGCAACCCACATACCCGTAGCGCACTATTTCAGAGTGCGCTATGACTAAGTTTCACACCCGTAGCGCAGCGCGCACAGGTGTGCTATGGCTAGGTTGTCTGCGGCCACCTGTGCCCTAGCCCACAAGTAGCCGTGACGCACCACCCCCATGTGCGCCACGCTTACGGCAGTTAGCCATAGGGAACCTGTGGGCAGTGCGCCACGCATATTTTACCCGTGGGGCACCACTAGCACGTGTGCCACGGATGTGTGGATTACCTATAGCCGTTTTCCTAGTAGTGACGGTGGTGAGCAGTTGCATCGAGACGCTCCCCAAAAATCTTATTACCCGTCTCATGTTGCAGGATCTCAACGGACGGGGTTTCAGAGGCTTGCTCTCCCAGACAGCAGTGCATGCCGTCATCGGGATGGGGAAGCCTAGAGAGCAGCACAGCAAAAGGAACACACACGAGAGAGACAGAGAAAGAACTAGATTCATCTATATCTGTTCAGTCTCTCCCTCAATAGCTTAGGAGGTGAGCCGACCGAGTCACTTCGCGGTGGAAGACAAGGACACGCGTCAAACATGCACACGAATGTTGACACGTACCCATCAGCTGGTGCACCTAGAAAATTTTTTGTTTTCCACAAAACGACTTTCTAACTCAAACTCGATTTAAGAAAACCGACGCGCGTGCGGGCGAGGCGAGGCGGGCGACAGAGGAGGAGGAGTGTGTGTGGACTCCTTCTCTGCTCACTCACTTAGTGGGAGTGAAACATCTCACCTTATAAGTTGGTCCAACTCTCTCTCAACTAGCCATGTGGGACTAAAGTTTGTCTCCCACACAGCTCCCAAGATACCGTAGTAAATGGGCCTTGAGATTTTACGATTTATCAGACTAGATGGGCTGTCTACATGGTTTGTAACCCATATTAATCTAACATACCCCACCAGATCTCAGAGGCACATCATATGGCTCATTAGTTCTAATCACTGTTTAATATACCTGAAGTTCAGTGGAGACTGTTAAGTTGAACTTCCACCTAGACAAAGATATACGCTTACTACAACTGAATAATGGAATATGCCTTGAATTGCCAGTCTTGCGCAACAAGTTTCACTCACTACCGTTACCGGTACTTGGCTGCCATAGGCTACCCCTCGGGTGGAGCTTATAAGTCACACTCCCCGGCCTTTCATGAACTTCCTAGATATTGACCCAAATCTCATACACTATGACCAGTAGTGTAGCTCATATAGGTGTGTTCTTTCAAGATTGCTCTGTAGGACAGTGTCTTTGCTCCCAAAGAGACAGACAAAACACATTAAGCTTAATCAACCTTCGTTACAGTTTGCTATGAGAGAACTGCATCTGCAATGGAGTGGGAGTTTTGAAAGTTTCTCTCAACTCAGTTGTTTAGGTTTGTTTTCCCAGGTCTTAATTCACGGGATCTCTGATCACATAGGTTGGGTTACTCCCTTGACAACTCATGTGGGTCTCAAACCCATCTCCCTTGATGCATTTCCTATCAGATTTCTTGATAGTCCTTTCGTAAAAGGATCTGCCAGACTTTTAGCCGTTTGGACATAATCCAATGCTATAAATCTGGAGTTTCTTAGCTTTCTGATAGACTTCAGCCTTCTCTTGACATGTCTTGGACTCTTCATATTATCCTTAGAACTATTCACTTTGACAATCACAGTTTGGTTGTCACGGTTCATAAGGATTGCCGGTATTGGTTTTTCAACCCTAGGCAAATCTGTTAAGAGTTCATGAAGCCATTCTTTTTCGATAGTCGCAGTATCTAATGTTGTGAGTTCTGCTTCCATAGTTGACCTCGTAAAGATGGTCTGCTTGCAAGACTTCCATGAAACAGCGCCACCACCAAGAGTGAATATATATCCACTTGTGGCCTTTATCTCATCAGCATCTGATATCCAATTTGAATCACTATACCCTTCAAGTACTCTTGGATACCCGGTATAATGAATTCCATAGCTCATTTTTCCCTTTAGATAGCACATTACCCTCTCAAGAGCATGCCAATGATCATCTCCCGGGTTGGCCACAAACCGGCTAAGTTTGCGCACAGCAAACGAGATGTCAGGCCTCGTAGAGCAAGCTAAATACATAAGTGAGCCAATAATCTAAGAGTATCTCAATTGATCTCTAGCTGTCTTTTGATTATTTCGAAGCAAAACACTAGGATCATAAGGTGTGGGAGAGGATTTGCAATCATAATATCCAAATCTGCACAACACCTTCTCCACATAATGTGATTGCACAAGTGTAATCCCATTATTCTCATCTCTTAGTAGCTTGATGTTTAGGATAACATCAGCTTCTCCAAGATCCTTCATCTCAAAGCATTGAGACAAGAAGGTTTTGACCTCATTAATCACTTTGAGACTTGTCCCAAAAATTAATATGTCATCAACATAGAGACATAGGACAACTCGCTCGCCCCCATCATGGAGGTAGTACACACATTTGTCGGCTTCATTTACAACAAAGCACACAGATGTCAAAGTTCTTTCAAACTTCTCATGCCATTGCTTGGGACATTGTTTGAGGCCATACAAAGATTTCTTCAATTTACACACCTTTCTCTCTTGACCTTCTAGTACAAAACCATCATGCTGTTGCATGTAAATTTCCTCGTCTAACTCTCCATTTAGGAAAGCCGTCTTAATGTCCATTTGATGAACGAGAAGACCGTGAGAGGCAGCCAGTGATAGTGGTACTCGAATTGTGGTCAATCTAGCCACATGTGAGTAAGTATCAAATAAATATTCACCTTCCTTTTTGGTATAGCCTTTAGCCACAAGCCGAGCTTTGTACTTTTCAATAGTACCATCAGCCCTAAGCTTATTTTTAAATACCCATTTACATCCTACAGGTTTACACACATACAAACGTTCAGATATCTCCCACGTTCCATTAGCCAAGATGGAATCCATCTCGCTTTGAACCGCTTCCTTCCAGTAGTCTACATCCGGAGATGCAAAAGCTTCTGAAATGGTAGTGGGAGTGTCATCCACTAGGTACACAATGAAATCATTACCAAAATATCTTGCAATCCTTTGTCTCTTGCCCATTGTGGGAGCTTCATTGTCACCCTCATCCGAATCTGAACTCTCATTATCTGATTGTTCATCAGTCCCCATGGGAGTTTCAGGTTTAGAAACTAGATCATATTCCTTATTAAATATGCTAGGCATATCTCTCGTAGGAAATATATCCTCAAAGAATGTAGCATCTCTTGATTCAAAAATGGTATCGACACTCATGTCATCCATTTCAGATTTCACCACAAGAAATATGTAAGCAATGTTGTGAGAAGCATAGCCAAGAAAGACACAATCCACAGTTTTTGGTCCAAGCTTACGCTTCTTGTTGATTGGCACGTTGACCTTTGTAAAACAACCCCAAGTACGTAAGTAGGAGAGTCTCAACCTTTTCTTTTCCCATTCTTCAAATGGAGTAATCTCTTTATTCTTAGTTGGAACACGATTTAGGACATGACATGAAGTCAATATAGCCTCCCCCACCATTTCTTGGATAAACCGGCAATGTCTAACATGGCGTTAACCAAATCTATTATAGTCCGGTTTTCCCTCTCAGCAATCCCATTGGATTGAGGGAAATTGGGAGGCGTCCTCTCATGTATAATACCATGCTCTGAACAGAATAAATTGAACTCATTAGAAAAGTACTCTCCACCGCGATCAGACCAAATTCTTTTAATCTTTCTTTCAAGTTTATTTTCAACTTCTGCCTTATAGATTTTAAAGAAATCTAAGGCCCTGTCTTTGGTTTTCAAGAGATATACATAGCATTACTTAGTAGAATCATAAATAAAAGTCATGTAATATTTGTTTCCACTAATTGTCAACACACCATTCATCTCACATAGATCTGAATGTATGAGCTCAAGAGGTGTCAAGTTTCTTTCCTCTGTAGGCTTGTGAGGCTTGCGAGGCTGCTTTGTTTGCACACAAGCATGGCACTTATAGCCTTTGATAATAGTAAATTTCAGAATTAAACTCATACCAGCAAGTCGCGACATACAACCGAAATTAATAAGACAAACTCGTGAATGCCAAACATTAGTTTCATTACTAGTAGTGCAAACATGGTTCACTACATCATCACAGAAGTCTACCAATGAAAAACAGAACATGCCTCTGCATTCATAGCCTTTTCCAACAAAGGTTCCATACTTGGACAATACAACTTTATTGGACTCAAATACCAACTTAAGCCCATCTTTTAGAAGACGGGAACCACTAACGAGATTCTTCTTGATAGAAGGGACATGCTACATGTTCTTCAATTGCACGATCTTGCCCGAAGTAAACTTCAGATCTATCGTGACAGCACCAAGAACAGTAGCATGTAAACCATTCCCCATCATGACTGAGGAATCTCGAGCCTGATAAGAGGTGAACATGGAAATGTCAACACACACATGAACATTGGCACCCGTATCAACCCACCATTCTGTGGGTTGAAATACTGAAAAACAGTAGGTAATAAATTACCATACCCAGAACCTGAAGTTCCTGCATCAGTATTACCAATGACCATGTTGACAGATTCGGAACTCTGTCCAGCCTGACCCTTCTTGCCTTTCTTTTGTGGACAACGATGATCCCAATGGCCAATATCGCCACACACCCATCAAGGTTCTTTCTTTTCCTTGTTCTTCCCCTTCTTCTTCTTGAAGTTGGGTCTGGCAGACTTTATTATTTCCCTTGGACTTGTGGACATTTTTTTGCAGCATATTGGCAGCATAATGTCCCTCGGTTCCACTAGTGTGTTTCTCTTTTGCCCTTGCCTTTTCTTTAACATCCAGAGAGCCAATGAGATACTCAACAGAGAGCTCATGCCTCTGATCTTTCACAGAAGTGGCAAATTTCCTCCATGAAGGGGGAAGCTTAGTGACAATGCATCCTGCGACAAACTTGTCCGGAAGCACACACTTGAGGAGTCCGAGTTCCTTTGCCATGATTTGTAGCTCATGAGCCTATTCTACTACAGATCGGTTTTCAACCATCTTGTAGTCATTGAACTTCTTCATCGCATACAGTTCACCACCGGCATCGGCAGCACCGAACTTAGCATCCAACGTATCCCACAGTTCCTTGGAATCACGAATATGCAAATATGCCTCAACCAACTTGTCTCCAAGCACACTGAGTACAAAGCCAACAAAAAGTACAGTGGCCTCCCTGAACGCTCTCTATTCCTCGAGAGTAAGCGGACCTCTGGGAGTGCCATCTGCAACTTTTTCTATGCCCATTGCAGTGAGCCACAAGAGGGTTTTCCCTTGCACCAGTAAATGGGCTCGGTTTGAGCGACGCAACAAAGGCAGATGACAAAAATTGCCTAAATAAATAAGGTTTTTGGATTGTTGGATTATTAGGAAATTTCCCCATGAGATTAGATACCGAAATCAACATTATGTAAACAGTAGCAGATCTAAACACATGCAGCCAAACAACCACATCTGGTACATCTGACAATCTAGCAAGAACTAGTGCATCCAAAGAGAAAAATAGCACGTACAGGTTGACCGGGAAGGTCGTCACCATAGCAGCACCTTGGTCCTTGTTGATGTCGCCCATGGTGCTGATGAGATCGCCGGTTGCTGAACAAGAACACACGACCGGTGGCGAGCAGTCGCACCTAGACGCTCCCCAAAAACCTTATCGCCCATCTCCTGGTGCAGGATCTCAACGGATGGGGTTTCGGATGCCTTCTCTCCCAGACAGCCGTGCACGCAGTCGCCGGGATACGGAAGCCTAGAGAGAAGCGCAACAATAGGAACACACACGAGAGAGACAGAGAAAGAACTAGATCTGTTCAGTCTCTCCCTCTATAGCCTGGGAGGTGAGCCGACCGAGTCATCACGCGGTGGAAGACAAAGACATGCATCAAACATGCAGACGAATGTTGACACATATCCATCAGCTGGTGCACCAAGAAAAAATTTAGTTTTCCACAAAACGAGTTTCTAACTCGAACTCGATTCACAAAACACGATGCGCGTGCGGGCGAGGCGAGGCGGACGGTGGAGGAGTGCGCGTGGACTCCTTGTCTTCTCACTCACTTAGTGGAAGTAAAACATCTCACCTTATAAGCTGGTCCAATTCTCTCCCAACTAGCAATGTGGGACTAAATTTTGTCTCTCACATACATCCCAAGATGCCATAGTAGATGGGTCTTAAGATTTCAGAATTTATTAGACTAGATGAGTTTCCTACATGGGCCGCAACCCATATAAATCTAACAAAAAATACATTGAAATGCATGGTTCCTTGCAAAAAATGAATACAAGGTACATGAACCTTTGAATCGAAAAATTCAGAGAACCTATTATGCTATGTACACATACTGAGCACAAAACAAACATGAACACTACCGTAGATTGTTAGTAGTATGTAACTAGTCGAGCTGAGACCACCTTGGTTACCCCATGTATGTAATAGAAAACATGACATATGATGTGCATCAAGTGCACAATAAAAATAGTTGCGGAATCATGGCTGAAACAACACTAATGGGGATCCTTCAACCTTAGGAGCACTAAAACCCTGATAGGAGAGGGGGAGCCATGCCTAAGCAACGGCACAACCTATGAAAATTGCAAAATTGAAGCAGAAACAACCCTACCATGGCAAAACAAATAGGGGGCGCCCACGCCAAGCTAGGCACTAGAGCATAATCGACGGGGGGAGAGGGGAGATTGGGATGGATCGTGCAAAACTTACCAGGTCAAAAATCGGCACTAAGATAGACGGAGTGCGCCGAAGATGGACGTCCTCGGTCGCCTCTCACCACGGCCACTCCCTCACTCCTCGGATGCGTCAATACGGGAGACCTATATGCCCTCGACGCGTCGATCCGTACGTACCTGCCGTAGATACTCCCCCGCTACTTCTCCCACGAACTGGTACGCCAATCTTGCCGCCTTGATGCGTCTCCTGACGGGAAGCTCGACGCCGACGAGGGAGATTTCACTGGAAGAGCGACGCGGGGGAGAGACGAGAGGGGATTGTGGATAAGAGGTTGCATAGACGAAGGTTGAATAGTCGGAGACGGGGTTGTTTTTCTTTTTACGCTTGTGCTGCTTCATCCGCACCACTCGATTAGGATCTGAAGCGCACGAGGCATGAGCACCGTGTAAGACAAGGACGTGCCCAAGCAATGATTAGAAATTGGGAATTGGTATCCCATATACTTCATGTGTAGCCCCTGAGTCTTTCGCGATTTGGTTCCAAATCTTCTTGCCTAAATTGTGTGGGAAAATGATGCCATTCCCCCGGATGACCATCGTCCGGGTCGACTCGCGTGAGTGTGCGACTATTGCTAGACGTGCGTGCCTGGCCGCTGCTCGTCGCTGGCTGGCCGCATCGCGCCCATCGCGGGCCCTACTGGCTGTGTCGCTCTTGCGCGCTGTGACCCCTGCGCCCGCCTAATGATCTTGCTCGCACGCGCTCCTGAAGACCAGCCGCAAGCTGCTGATGGTCGCACGCACCGCTGGCGCTGGTCGCGTGCCCGCACATGCAGCTGGCCCCGCTGGCCGGACCCCGCGCCGGGCCGCCGCCGCACCAACCCTGTTGGCCACCTTGCCGCTGCTGGCCTCTACACCTCCCCCGCGCTCCTCTGCTCCTCTCTAGCGACGAGTCACCGCTCCTCTACCTCCATGACCTAGGGTTCCTCTTTAGGTGGCCACTGCTGCAATGAAAGACATCACTGCTTCCTGTCACGTTGGCAATTTTTGCTATGCGGTGGTAAAATTTGCTACATATGGCGGTCGGCATTGCTACATATGATGGACTATTTTTCTACATAGTGTGTGTCTCCTGTGAAGTCGGTTTTTGCTATATTTTTGTTATTTTTTGCTACATTAGAAGATTTTTTTTGCTACAACTGTCTTGTGATTTTTCTACATCAGTATCAACTATTTGCTACAAGGTCTCCAACGAGATTCACCGGCAAGTTTTTTCCGATGATGTCTCCGACGAAGTCGTTTTTGCTTCATTAGCATATTTTTTGCTGCATGGTTTCCTACGAGGTCTCTAACGGGACGTTCTATTTCTGGAACGAAACTTTGTTTGCTTCGGAAGCAAAAACGGGAACATTTGTAGCAAAACGGGGTGTTTTGCAGCAAAAGCGGGATTTGGGGCGATTTTGGGACACGTGTCGCACGCGGAAGCAGGACGATGAGAGCTCCCCCATCGTTCGGGGGACACCTAGCACTTGCCAATTGAGGGGCTTGGCTTGCTTACTTCTTGAGTAGACCCCACCTAGGCGCATTCCCGGTCAGCTTGTAAGAAAATTGTGAATGCCACATGTTTTTTTAAACGGGAAGCGAAGTTTCGGCCTCTGTATCAAGCGATGCACACAACTTTTATTTACTATTAGAGAAACAATGTGTGGAAAATGCTATTATAAAGATCATACAAACCGGAACTACCAAACTAAAACACCAAGCAAAACAATAACCATATCGCCAGCTTCCGACGAGATCTAGCAAACACCTAGCTGCCTCATGCACTCCAGGAGACCAGATCAGCGCAGGCTATCCATGAAACGGTGCCCACACACGTGCTCTGGATGTTGCTGCCTCCACTATCTTCCGCCAAACCATCATCATCATGTATATCGATGTGCAGACTCTCTTCACACCAGCCACCGACACCACCATGGTGCCAAGTAGCACCACATGCCTGTGCACTATCTCCAAGGCACACCATGGTTGCCACCGGTACCTTGCAACACCATGCCGCCAAGTACCACTAAACTTGAAGTCTCTGGAGGATCTGTCGTCCGTAGCACCTGCCGAACAGGCATAACTCAGCGTAGCACCTGTCGGTCAAGCATGACTTGACATTGCTGCCGAAGCTCCGTGCAAGACAAAGCCGCTCCACATGTCTTGCCTCTTCCATCCAGCGCTGCTCCGCACAAGCGATTCTCCCAAGAGAGAACACGACCGCGGTGCCACCATCGCCCAATCCAAAGATCTTACGGTTTACCCTGGAGTAGCACGATTGAGGTAGACACTAGGTGCATGATTATGCCTTCATCAAGGTAATGACGTGGTAACGCTGCCATCGCCCGCCAATGGCTCGGTTTTCACCGGCACCTAGGTCTTCCCGCCTCACTGCTGAGACTGTATGACAGATCCCGAGATCCGCCAAACCAGCCTCAGGTCGACCACCTTCGACGGAGAAGATGCCCACCGCCACCAAACCCAGGGCCTCTGCCCCAAGCGTCCTCATGATGAGTAGTACATACCAGAGAAGACGCATGACGTCCGACCAAGGACGATGGAGGGCAGAGTAGCAGGACGATCCAAGACAACTAGATCGCCGCCTCCATCCACCCAGCCGTCGTAGGAGCTCCCTTGCCGCCGCTACGATGCCATCACTGTCGCCGGTCGAGCTGCAGGCCACCGCCGCTGGTCGAGGATGAGGCCACCACCACCAGTATCTGGATCAGATCGGGACGCAAGGACAAATTCCACCACCGCCGCGCCACGGGGGCTTTGCCCTACGACATTGCCGTCGGCGGTGGGGAGGAGGGAGTCGCGAGGAGGGAAGAAGCGACTGGGGAGGCGGGTGTCCGCCCGGTGTGGCCCGGCGGCGGCCGCACGGGGACGAGAGCTGGTAGGGGACGTGAATGCCACATGTAAATCATGAAAGTAAATGAAAATAATTGTGACGATAAATGTTCACCCATGTGGATTCTCTTAAAAATCATGTGTGTCCTCCATATGGCATGCTCACATGCCAACCATTTACATGTATGGTGTCAGCGACGGGAGGATATAAAAGGGGACAAAATTGCTCCAGCGTTGAGCTCGGCTTTTTCGCTTCAGGCACTCACTCTGAATTATGCACTAACGGCATCGAGGGCCACACCGAAAGAGATTTCCTGGATAAAACCACCACATAGGCAATATGAATTGAATGTTGATGCTTGTTTTTTCTCAAGTGGCCAAGGTGCAGTGTCAGCTATCATTAGAGATGATCATGGACAAGCAATTTCAGGGGGATCCCGACACTTATCTAATGTGTCGGATGCATCCACCACTGAAGCTCTTGCTTTGAGGTATGGTTTAACTCTGCTGCAGAATGTGACATGCACACCAGCTATAGTGGAATCATATAGCTTGGAGGTACATACCTCCTCTTCCTCCCAGGTTCACGTACATAACTCCTCCCCTCCTGCGGCGCACCCTAGGGCGCCGCCAGGAGGGGTCCCCTCCCGTTGCCTACCCTTCCCCCCTCCTTGATCTTCCACCCCTCTGCCGCTGCCACCGGTGCTGACCGCGGTGGCGGCGGGCCTGGCGCCGAAGGGGCTGGGGAGAGTAGATCGCGGTGGCTGTTTCGTCGGTGGCGGCTAGGGTCGGTGTTGGTTCTTCGGCTGCGCGCGGCAGCCAGGGCGGCACCACTGGTCGTGTGGCGGCGGTGGATGCCCCCGGACGTGAGATCCGATCATGGAGATCCGCTGTTTGCGGTGGCTGGGCCGATGGCCGGATCTGTTGCAGCGGTGGCTTTCCCATCTGGGCGCAATGTGTGGTGGCTCTGGTCGTAGGTCTAGGCTTCTACCTAGATCCGCCATCAACACAGTCTTTTGGTTGCCTGAAGGTGCGTGGGGAGGCGGCACGTTGCTTCTTGCTCAGGCCAACAGACCGATGGGGCCACTTGGTTATTGCAGGCTTGTCTCCTCTTCCGCCAGAGGGGACGAGCGGAGGACGGCGGTTTGGGGGCCTATTGTTCTATCCAATAATGGCAGGCGGTCCTAGGTTCCTTTAGCGTGAAGACAAAGATCTACTTGTTGCTTGCTCTCGTGGATCTAGCCCAGAGAGGCGTGTTCCGGAAGACCCCGTCGGCGAACTCCCATGGGTGCATTATGCCTGGAGATTGCTGGATTGGAAGGTATTTGGTCATAAGCACCTTGTTTTTCTTGCCGTTTGGTTTCAGCGGGAGCGTTGCGAAGCTCTGCTGTTTGTTCCCACCAAGTGCCATTCAATGAGCCATGGTGAAGTCAGATAAGGAGAATATCAGGAAAGCGGAAATATGAGGGCAACAATGGTGTTTTGAGTCTTTGTGGCGGCGACGAACTGTCTGCGTGATCTATGACTTGCAGCAGTGACTGTTTGTGGGGGGAGACAACACAAGAGGAGTTCCCAGTCTTACCTTACAAGGTGAAAATCCAATGTCTGGCCTTAACTGGTTATGCCTGGCAATGGTCTGGTTGAAGGTATTGTTTTGCGAGTGAGGACTTTCTCCAGGGTGAAAACCTATGATCTTTGATCAGGCAACGACGGTGGTTGTGCACTATTTCCTTCTTGAAGGCGTTGTTATTGGAGTGGAGGACTACTGGTGTTGTTGCTTTGAGGAATAGTTCTCTGTAGCAGGACATTTTTTCTTTTTTGTAATTCTTGTTTCTTCTTTCTGGGTTGTGTGCATCCGTAAGACCGCTAGGGCATACGTTGTTGCAGAAGCTGGGTGTAATTGGTATCTCCATGATATTAATATATACTCTTTTCCCAAAAAAATAGGTTGGAGCTTGTTAATGGATGCAATGGCGATGAGATTTGGAGCCCATACACAACCATACTAGCAGAATGCTTCTAGATTTCCAGTCGTATAGGATTGATATCTTTCCAGCATTGCAGAAGAGAGGCAAATAGAGTGACGCAAAATCAAGCTAGATTAGGTTTTGATTCTAATTCTTTTTCTATTTGGGACGATGATCCTCCATCATCAGTTTTAGTGGATGTAATAAACAACGTATCTATGTTAATTGAGAAATAAAGTGTGTCGCTTGTTTAAAAAAATACATATACAGTGTCGGTAGGGTATCATACCCGAAGGCTAAAAGATGATTTATTTAAATGGAAATTGTTTGAATAATAAGAGGCTTAATGACTTTTAGAAATTCTGCCAAAAAATATTACACTCCTCTAGAAGATTATATGACTAGGAATAACATTTTCAGCTCATATTGGTTAGAAAATTGAAGGATTGAGTACGATTAAAGTTTCACCAAAATTCTAATTGACATCTCTTGGATTTTCATTGGATGTTCAAGTAAAAGTTAGGTTGCACCTAAGGTGGTCGAGGCGGTAGGTACTCGGAGAAGGGATTGCAGGACCGTAGCTCAAGTGGTTCCTGCCAGCAACTGGATGCTGGACGTGACCAATACCCTGGGGGAACATGGACGTATGCAGTGGGTCGCGCTTTGGCTTGAATTGCAGGAGGTATAGCTGTTAGAGAGGCCAGATGAGTTTGCTTGGACTGGATTGACCTCTTGAGCTTACTCCGCCAGGAACACGTATGAGATGTTATGCCAAGGAGGGGAGCGCTCTAGCGTGGCTTCGCCAATTTGGAAATCGTTTGCTACTCCCATGTGCAAGATCTTCTGTTGGTTCGCCATGCGATATAGGTTGTGGACATCGGAGAGGAGGGAGCGACATGGCCTGCAGGAGCACGCCTCGCCCTGCTTCACGTGCCTACAGGAGAAGGACACCGTGGATCACATTCTGGTCCAATGTGTGTACACCAGGACTGTTTGTTGGGAGCGTTTGAGGAGGACCGGAGTGGTCTATCCCCAACCGTAGCGGGATGGCACCCTGGAGGATTGGTGGATGATGGCCAGAGAGAAAGTTCGTAAGGAGGAGAGAAAGACCTTAGACACTCTAGTCATCCTCACGACTTGGATGTTATGGAATCAGAGGAATGCTAGGGTTTTCGGCAATGTGAGGGATCAATGTGATGCTGACCAGCTGGTGAGCCGCATTGGTGAGGAGTTCAGGCTTTGGTAGTTAGCTAGGTCAAGGAGAGGAGTTGTAGCCATGTCACAAGAGTAGGCCCTAGAGCTCCAGGTGAGGGAGGGTGAGTGGGAGAGGGTGTGTGCTGTGCGTGAGTTCGGCTAGGAGCCATGTCCGCTAGGTGTTTCCCGGCTTCTTGTATTTGTTGTTGTTGCCTTCTATAAAAGTTTGGTATGCCTTTAGCGTACCCTCAAAAAAAAGTTATAATTCAGCACACTCTGGCGGACCTGAGAATTTCTTGAAGCCTGAGCAAACGTGTCTAAGATGCCATTTTTTGTATGGTAACAAAATCGTTGTACAAAGCCATGTAACGCAGGCTGTGGTGGCATAGGCAAGTCTTGGGCTTTGGGTACAAGTATTATGCTTAGTAACAACAAACAGGAATTCCAAGGTGCCTATTTTCTAGGGTTTTGGTTACCGCTCTAGCGATAGGAAATTCCTAGGGTTTCTGGGTGATTTTGGTGTGAATAAAGATTCTCTCTTCATCGCATCCCAGTTTGTGCCCCTCTCCGATCCTGTGTTCCCGTCCTTCTGGTTTGGTCCTCTTGATTGGGGTTGGCGCACTCGTTCGGTGTGATCAAAGGGGCAAACCTGGTTTGCTACCCACCCTTGACAGCGTACGCGGATCCAATCTTGAGTGTGCCCAATGGCGGAGGACTAGAACATGAAGGCGAAGGGCGACATGGCGGGGGGAGAGGGATCCAAGCTAGGATCCCAACCTACTACACGAGTGGCTCCATTGAACTGCCTAGAGTGGGCGCGGGTGGGTAAGGTTCTGACACCTAATCATCTGCATATTGAAACGATCAAGGAGATTCTCCGTCAGGCATGGGGTAATCTGAAAGGGATGTATATGCGGCACTTGGGACCAAAACCTTTTCTGGCTGAATTTGAAAAAAAAGCTCACATGAAGAGGGTCATGAATGGGTCTCCATGGGTAATAGGAAAAAATGATGTTCTTCTGAAAGTATTTGATCCTACAGTGTCGCCCTCTAAGGTGGTTTTTGTTGGGTTTGCAGTATAGAAAACAAAAAAAAATCCTATGATGGGAACTATACGCCAAGAGCTATCTACTAGATACAAGCAACGGGTGGATATACATCCATAGAGAACTTACCCTCAAAGACAACAAAGCTTTGTTAACGAGTTGGAACTCGTGGATGATGTAGTCGTACTCTTGTCGATCTCAAGATCGTGTGGAAGTCCTAGCGCCGCAAATCAGTAGCGCATCCATGCTCGAAAACATGTTCAGGCCACCAAACAACCTCCACCTCCTCGCTCCAGCGAATTAGCGGAAGCAACAACTCCTTCCAGACGCAATGCCACCCAGAACATGTATCTTGCTAATCCGAGACCATGGGGGAATATATCTAGAGGGGGAGAGAGATTCTTCACAAGGAGGTGTGCTTTGTGAGTAAGAAGAGGGGGACTTTTATAGGAGAGGGGGGCTCCTCCCCTACCATGGCCGGCGCCCATGGGGGGTGCCCCCACCTCTTCCTCATTCATGTGGTGGAAGCTCCACTCACATCAATTTAGCCTCCACGGAAAGATCCACTCACATGCATTAAATTTCCACCAAATTTTGATGCAACTCTCATTTAATAAAACTCTTTTATTTATTTTATTCAGAATTTTTTTAATTACTTTAATTAAAAAACATTCACATAAAACCCCTTGTAACATTTCAATATCACATGCAGAACCACTTTCTGCAATTTCACCCGAAACAATTCTAGTTTCCATCGAAACAATTCTAACACTTTGCAATTCTTTCATCTAAAACATATGTGCTCCAAAATGGTGTTTGGAAACCCTTAAGTGTGTCACCCTACGGTTCGCGAATAATGCAGACATGATTGAGACTCCTCTCAAATCAATAATCAGAAGCGAGACCTGGAGATCCATTCTGACTCCTGCACATTCAACGATGACTTCTGTGATCGTGAGAACCTTTAACGCTAGTAATTTAATCCCTTTGTCTCGTGATATATTACATGTCTGAGATTCGATCATCGGCATCCAAATACCTAGTTTGATCTCGTTACCGACATGCACTCTTTTCTTGTTCCCGTGATATAACATTCTAGTGATCACATCACTTGCTTGCAAGCTATCTTAATGTGATATCACCGAGAGGGCCCAGAGTATATCTATCCATCATCGGGATTGACAAATTCCACTCTTGATACATGAGCCTCAACATAACATCTTCGGAGTATCTGAACCCACCTTTATAGTCACCCTTTTAGGTGTGACGTTTGATGTTCTCAAGTTACTCTTCTGATGTTAGCAATTAACATGATCTCATGGTCTAAGGACTAACATTACTTCGTATGATGTTATAGCAATATAAACATAATGACTTTGATCATAATGCTATACTTCGGATGAATGTTCATCACATCATTTCACAAATGTTGTGACCTCGTTATTAACAACATCCAATGTCCATGATCAGGAAACTTTGATCATCTTGTTAATCAACGAGGTATTCTATAAGAGAGGCATAACTAGGAACCTTTTATTTGTTTATTAAACACACATGTATTGACGTTTCCAATCAATACAATTATAGCATGCAAAATAAACATCTATCATATACAAGGAGTACACAATAACAACTTTATTATTGCCTCTCACGGCATATTTCTTTCAGTCTCCCACTTGCACTAGAGACAATAATCTAGTTCACGTAGTGACAAATCTAACACCTGTGGAGTTCTAGTGTTGATCATGTTTTGCCCTAGGGAGAAATTTAGTCAATGGATCTGCTACATTTAGGTCCATGTGTACTTTACAAATCTGTATATCTCCATCCTTGACATGCTCGCGGATGGAGTGAAACCGGCGCTTAATATGCTTGGAATTCTTGTGAGACCTTGGTTCCTTGGCATTGGCTATGGCTCTATTGTTGTCACAATAGATCACCATTGGGTCCAATGCACTAGGAACCACACCTAGTTCCGTTATGAACTCCTTCATCCAAATCGCTTCCTGCGCCGCTTCTGAAGCAGCAACATATTCCACCTCCGTTGTTGATCCAGCCACCACAGGTTGTTTGGAACTCCTCCAACTAACTGTTGCTCCGTTCAAGAGAAATAGATGTCCGGATTGAGACTTAGAGTCATTTGGATCGGTGTCAAAGCTAGCATCGACATAACACTTAGCGACCAGCTCTTCTTCACCTCCGTATACAAGAAACATATCCTTAGTTCTTCTTAAGTACTTAAGGATATTCCTGACCGCTATTCAGTGTTCCGAACCTAGATCAGATTGGTACCTACTAGTCAAACTAATATCATGTGCTACATCCGGTCTTGTACATAGCACGGCGTACATTATTGAGCCTATGGCTGAGGCATAGGGGATCTTATCCATTATCTCTCTTTCTTATGTCGTAGCCGGACTTTGAATCTTACTCAATGTCTTGCCTTGCAACATAGGTAAGAACCCCTTCTTACTTCCGTCCATATTAAACTTCTTTAATATCTTATCAAGGTATGTACTTTGCGATAGCCCAATTAGGCACCTTGATCTATCCCTATAGATTTTAATGCCTAATATATATGAAGCTTCACCAAGGTCCTTCATTGAAAATTTGCTATTTAGGTAACTTTTAACACTGTTTAAAAGATCTATATCATTTCCAATCAATAATATGTCATCTACATATAATATCAGAAATCCCACATTGTTCCCACTCACTTTCTTGCAAATACAAGCCTCTCCATAAGTTTGGAGAAATCCAAACTCTTTGATCACCTAATCAAAGCGGAGATTCCAACTCCGGGATGCTTGCTTCAGTCCATAGATGGATCGTTGAAGCTTGCATACCTTATCAACATCCTTAGGATCAACAAAACCCTTAGGTTGTATCATATACAACTCTTCTTCAATATTACCATTGAGGAACGTAGTTTTGACATCCATCTGCCATATTTCATAATCGAAATATGTAGGAATTGCTAACATAATCCTAACCGACTTTAGCATCCCTACAGGAGAGAATGTCTCACCATAGTCAACTCCTTGAATTTGTCGAAACCCTTTTGTGACAAGTCGAGCTTTGTAGATGGTCACATTACCATCAGCATCAGTTTTTCTTTTGAAAATCCATTTATTCTCAACGGCCTTTCGATCGTGAGGTAAGTCCACCAAGGTCCAAACCTGGTTTTCGAACATGGATTCCATCTCGGATTTCATGGCTTCTAGCCATTTTTTGGAATCTGGGCTCATCATCGCTTCTTCATACGTCGCATGGGTCATCTATTTCATCAATCATGAAATTTATAACAGGATTTCCGTACAGTTCAGGAGATGCAATTGTCCTGCTTGACCTGCGAGGTTCGGTAGTGTCCTCTTTCAGAGTTTCATGATTATTATCATTAGATCTCTCTTCATATGGTGAAGTCAACTCCGAAACAATTTCTGGTGTTGTGCCACTCGCCATTTCATGAAGAGAAGGTTCAATAACCTCTTCGAGTTCTACCTTCCGACTACTCACACCTTCCGTGAGAAACTCCTTCTCAAGAAAGGATCCATTCTGGGCAACAAAAACCTTGCTCTCGGATCTATGATAGAAGGTATACCCAATCGTTTCTGTAGGGTATCCTATGAAGACGCATTTTTCCACTTTGGGTTCGAGTTTATCCGGCTGAAGTTTCTTCACATAAACATCGCATCTCCAAACTCTAAGAAATGACAACTTAGGTTTGTTTCCAAACCATAATTCATATGGTGTCGTTTCAACGGATTTAGATGCTGCCCGATTTACAGTGAATGCAGCGGTTTACAGTGCATAACCCCAAAATGACAGTGGCAAGTCAGTCAGAGACATCATAGATTGAACCATATCCAATAAAGCACGATTACGACGTTCTGACACACCATTACGTTGTGGTGTTCCAGCAGGCGTGAGTTGTGAAACTATTCCACAGCCTTTCATATGTGTGCTAAACTCGTCACTAAGATACTCTCCTGCATGGTCGGACCACAGAAATTTGATCTTTTTGTTACGATGATTTTCCACTTCATTATGAAATTCTTTGAACTTTTCAAAGGTTTCAGACTTATGTTTCATCAAATAGATATACCCGTATCTACTCAAATCATCCGTGAAAGTAACAAAATAACGATATCCACCTCACACCGACACACTCATTGGTCCTCATACATCAGTATGTATGATTTCCAATAAATCTGTCGCCCCGTTCCATTGAACCGGAAAACGGCGTTCTAGTCATCTTGCCCATAAGGCATGGCTCACATGTATAAAATGATTCAAAATCAAGTGATTCCAAAAGTCCATCAGAATGGAGTTTCTTCATGCGTTTAACGCCAATATGACCTAGACGATAGTGCCACATATATGCAGATATATCATTATCAAGTTTAATCCTTTTAGCATCAACATTATGAATATACGTAATACTACTATCGAGATCCAACAAAAAAACAATTCATCACATGTGCATGACCATAAAAGATATCATTCATATAAATCAAACAACCATTGTTTTCTGATTTAAAGGAATAACCACTTCGCATCAAACGCGATCCGGATACAATGTTCATGCTCAGTGCAAGCACCAAATAACAATTATTTAGATTTATCACTAATCCCGATGGCATATGGAGAGGCAGCGTTCCGACGGCGATCACATCAACTCTTATCCATTGCCGACCCGCATAATGACCTCATCCATTGCTAGATGTCGCTTGTTCCGTAGCCCCTGAATCGAGTTACATATATTAGCAACCGATCCCGTATCAAATACCCAGGTGCTACTACGAGTACTAATCAAGTACACATAAATAACATGTATATCATATATACCTTTGTTTTCCTTGCCGGCCTTCTTGTCCACCAAATACTTGGGGCAGTTGCGCTTCCAATGGCCAGTTCCCTTGCAATAGTAGCAATCGGTATTAGACTTAGGGCAAGCTCAGGATTTCTTTTCAGGTGCGGCAACAGATTTTCCGCCCTTCTTTCCCTTCTATTTTCCTTTCTTGTCTTTCTTGAAACCGGTGGTCTTATTGATCATCAACACTTGATGTTCTTTCCTAATCTCCACTTCTGTAGTTTTAAGCATTGACAGAAGCTCGGGAAGAGACTTCTTCATGCCCTGCATGTTATAGTTCATCACGAAGCTCTTGTAGCTAGGTGGCAGAGATTGGAGAACACGATGTATGGCTAGGTCAATGGGAATCGATATTCCCAAGGACACAAGCTTATCGGTGTACCCATACATTTTGAGTACGTTCTCACTAACGGAGTTGTTCTCCTCCATCATGTAGCTAAAGAACTTTTCACAAGCATTATAACTCTCTTCGGCAGCATGTGTATCGAAAATCATTTTCAATTCTCCCATGGTATCAAAAGCATTGCCATTTTCGAAACGCTTTCGAAGTTCTGGATCTAGCCCATACAGTATGCCGCAATGAACTTAGTTGTGGTCCTCATGACGAGTTATATAGACATTCTTTTCCTCGTCAGGGGCATCAGGAGCTGGTGGGGGGCCTAGCGGCACTTCTAGCACATATTACTTTTGTGCAGCAGTGAGGAGAATCCTCAAATTCATGGCCCAGTTGGTAAAGTTGCTACCATTTGCCGCAATTCTCTTTCTCCATGAACATATAGAAATTGAAAGCAGGTGGTGCCATCTACAACAGAATTTGTAAAGTTTATTTGGACTAAGCTTATGATAGATTGAGTTCAACTAATCCAAATTACTAATGAACTCCCACCCAAAAATGACATCCCTCATGTCCTTTTGGTGATTACATGAACCAAATCCACTACACCAAGTGCAATCATCACCATCGTCGTCGTCGTAGCCATCATCGTCGTCGTCGCCGCCGTAGTCTCTCCATCGCCATCGCCATCGTCGTCGCCGTAGCCACTAACCAACTAGACAGTGCAGCCATCGCCACCAGCACCACCACCGCCACGATGAAGAATCCGGGGTGGTTCAAGAAATCGAAGAACGACCACAAAGCCGGTGGATCCGGCTCGAGCGGCCAGCGCCGGCAGAGCGGCACGCCATCATTCGTTCGAGGGGTGCTGCCACCGCCACCCCAGGCGCAGGACTTCGTCAGCGTTCGAGCTGAGCATCAGGAGGATGCGGAGCAACCCCGCGACCGCCGATACTTCCGTATTGCGGAGTGCGAGCGACAGTGGAGGGAGGGGAGAGGCATCGCCCACCACGATATCCCCCTCCCCACAAGCTGGCACCTCAACCAGAGTGGGTGTCGGTGTCGCTCGCCCCGAAAGATGACAAGGCGCTGGAGGCGAAGATGTCACACCGCATCCGCAAGCTCCCACAGGCCTTCCGGTATGACCGCGCGTACCACAACACGGTCTTCTGGAGGAAGTTCCTCGACTGGGAGCACACGGCACGCCACCTCAGCACCTATCGCGGCGAGTTCGACCTATTGGGCCCCCGCGACCTCCCCACCATCGAGGCCGCCTCCGACGGTGTCGTCAACCACTCTGATGCCGACCTCGATGGCGACAACGACGATGATGACATCGTCGTCAAGGAGGCGGAGGGGTCGTCCTCCGCATCCGATGCCGCGCACCTACCCCCGGAGTACCAGGCGGTCCTGGCGCAGGGCTACGACGAGGACGCCATCCTCGAGCAGGCCATCACGGCCAGCGCCAGGGATGAGGAGGCCATGTGGGCCGGCTACCAGGAGGCCGTCCAGCTCACAGGCCTAGTGGCGCAGGTGAACGTGGGGCAGGCGCTGCCACCGCCACCGCCACCACCCCCGCCGTAGCCGCTATGGGGGTGGGCTACTCCGCCCGCGTCGGAGTGGTCTGCTCCGCCCGCGTCGGAGTGGTCTGCCCCACCCGCACTCCGCCCGCGCCAGCAGAAACTGACACGTGGGCAGGCCAAGTGATCGACCACCCGGCACCTCCCGCGCTGGCGCCAACTCCGGGTCTGCCACCGCCACACCTCTAGACGCCGCCGGAGTACATCGACCTCGACAGCGGCGGGGAGATTGTCGTTAGCTAGGGCTAGGGCCAGGTCTAGTATTTTCTTCCTTTTTATCTTTTTGAATGTAATATATTTTGTATAATTATGAATAAACTTTGCCAGTTTTTTTCTTCCTTTTTTCGCGTAAATCGTGTCGGTTTGAATTAAAAAAATAACATGGCCAGACGCGGATATTTAGGTCAGACAGGCCGGACCACGATCCCATAATAACCATAGATCGACTCGTTTCGGTCACGCGTTTTAGGTCGGTCCCGGTGGAGATGACTTTACCAACAGGAGAGCCAAAGCTAACTTTGAACACCGCACCCACCGTAGTGGTGGCAGCGGCTGTAGGCCCCTCAATCGCCGATGTGACAGTAGGAACTTGCGGTTGCACAAGAACTTGCGGGACCACATGCGCCCCCTACCCCAAAGGTGTCTATCTCACATCGCCCTTCTTTTTGTTGTTTGCAATTCTATGCGGTGCCCGAGGTAGCTGTTGGCCAACAACCGGGAACTACAGGAACGCGCCGCTCGTCGCTGCACCGTTGATCGGGAAATGCTGGGAAGGGCCGCCCGTGGCGGAGAAGACGTGCGGCTGCTGCCACTGGACCCTGAAGACCAGCCTCGACACCGGCCCGAAGATCCCGTGCCCAGCCATGGCGTCTCAGGAACCATGTCCCGCATAAGGAGCAGGGTTTAAAATTTCACGAAATTCGCAAAATTTCGTTCTTTTAGTGGGTCAGCGAAATATTTAAATTTCGCTCAAAAAAATCGTGCCATTTGAACTTTCCTAGTAAAAATGGTACGAAATCGGGTCTTTTAATCAAGAAAATGTCTACCATGGTGGTTATTATCTCCGTTTGCATCTTTTGGTCTTGAGTTCGAGTACAAGATAATCTAATTTTTGTTTCAGTTTCGCTTTTCTACTAAATAAAATAAATAAAAAACTGCTAAATATTGGACTTCGCCAAGAATCGAACCTGAAAACAATCGGGATGGCAACTGTATATGAAACACTATGACAGCGCAAGGTCTTTGTATGTTTGATAGTATACTAGGAAACATGCCCGTGCGCAACGGGAGAATCAGATGAAAAAATGGCGCGAAAATTTACTTACTTTAGATTTTGGAAAAGAAAATTATACTAAAATTTTATTGCGAATACATTTTAATGGTGTAACGGTTGAAACTAGAACCCTATAAAAATAGTACTCCCTCCGATCCATATTACTTGTCGTGTATCTAGACATGTTTTAGTACTAGATACATCCATTTTAATGACAAGTAATATGAATCGGAGGGAGTAGTTGTTTTAATGTTGTGATCCATATTCTACAATCACAAGCAAAAATAAAAAGCTATATACATATGGCAGAGCATAGCGTGTGACCCTATAAAAATAGTAGTTGTTTCAATGTTGTGATCCATATTCTGCAATCACAAGCAAAAAATAAAAGTTATATACATATAGCAGAGCATAGTGTGCTTAGAAAAATCAGTGTGTGTACAGCTGGCCTGCAAGGGCTCTTAGAAAAAGAAAATACCAATCAGTGTGCTCACATGCTACTGATAGAAAACAACGTATTCTTATAGTTCCCATCCAATACATCTATTCTTGAAAACAGATTGATACATTAGGCGCCAATAAGCCTGTGCTGCCGGTTTAAAGACCAAAAAAGTATGTGAAGAGAAGGCATAACCATTACAGTACACGCATGAACAACCCAAACTTTCTGTTGAGAAGCCGAGCCGAGGGAGTCAGCTGAAAGTCTAGTTCAGATTCATAATAGTAGCTAATGTATGTCATTATTTATCACCTCATCTTATCAAATATACTACTCTCTCCGTTCAAGAATAACTGACTTGGGTTTATTTAGATTTGAATGTATCTATACACTAAAACGTGTCTAGATAAATTGTAATCTTGATAAACCCAAGTCAGTTATTTCTAGACGGACGGAGTAAATAATTGCATTTGTGCTGCTAAAAATTAATTTTCTTCAAGCTCACGTCATGTAGTATACTATCCAAGTGGTGTGGTTAGCTAGCTAGTCTCTACTAATTAAAAAAGATGGACCGTTCCGTGTTCGGCCGAAGAGCGTTTCGCTCGCAGCTTCGTCCGCCCCCATCTCCTCAACGCACGTTGGTGGGACTTCGTCGTGATCACGATTTGTTCGATAGGCCAGCCCGTGAACAAAGCCTTGCAGTTGACCTCCTCTCCCCCACCTTGCATCAGCTCCACTTCGTCTGCCCCCGTCGCCTCCACGCACGCAATTCGAGCCCGTCGCACCACGCCGTTGCGACCCATCATCCCGACCTACAGGGGAGATCCCCAACGGGGGTGCACCGCCGCTGCCCCCTCCATCCCAGTTCCCGCATGCGCACGGACTCCGACTCGAGCGCACGCGTGGCCGGTGCTGGGGAGGCCCAAGGCGCCGCTCTTTCCGGCTACGGTCGCTGGCGCAAGCGCAGGACGAATGCGCGGATCTGAAGGAGATCACGTTTGTAATCGAGGCTAGGTCGCCGACCAAGGAGATACGTCGGATTTCCCACGCAGTCTACCTCACCGTCGCCCTCCGCCGCCACCTTCATCAGATGCATTCGCCCGCCTATCCCCGATCTTGTCCAAGGTATTTTCAGCCTGCAACTTCAGTGTTCGTGTGATTTGTAATAGACTAGCAATTAAACCTGAATCTGATGTCAACGCAAGGATTGGAGGCTTGGAGCATCATGTATTCACTGTTGAATCACATAGTGGATCCCTCTGGATAGATTGGCTTTATAGAAGTGAATGTGAGCTCATAATCTAGATGGTTGTTGTAAATCAGTTGAGTTGAGTTTCACTATATTGGTTATGCAATACAGATTAATTCCATATTTGCAATTGAGTTTCACTGTTGAAGTTCATGTCGAACCTGGTTGCTTCTATTCTGATGCTTTACTGAATGACATGGCAGATTTTTCTGGATTGATTGGCTTCTTAGAAGTGAATGTGAACTCTTAATAAAGACAATTATTGTAAAGCAACTGCTACTGTGTTGTTATACTGTACAAGCATTGAGTAATTTCATTTTGCAATTAAGAGTAGGACGATCGAGCGTTGGGGTACTTCACAGTTCTGAAATTGGTGCTTAGGGGTTAAGACATGTTTCTGTTTCATTTTGTGTATATCAAAAGTAGGATGATCCACGTTTGAATTTGGAACCAAATAGCAGGACTAATATGTTCCCCTACGCACCGGTGGAACCTCATATATGTAAGTATGCATTTCAGAAGTGCAACTTGGGCAGTGATTATGAGAAAGCTTGTTGGGCTCTAATATAACTATTGTTGTAACGTGGATTTTCAGGTTGTTAAATCGTATATATATCTACTATTATAATGTGGATTTTGGAGTTGTTAAATCATAATGGAGAAGTCTGTTTTGATGTGCAGGTTGGGTCGGAGAACAAGCAGAAATCAGCGTCCTTGTGGCCATTGAAAAAGTATTTGTTGCTGGTTCGTACCTATCAGATCACATACTTTTTGACTTGGATTCATCCATAGCATCTTCACTTTGATGGCTCTTTTTGGAATATTTTGGGACTGTTGTTGCCAAAGAAATCATTATGCATGTTCTGTATACAGCTGTACCAAAGTGTATCATTCAAATTTTCATGTACATGTCTTCAGTTTTATTCTAAAAAGTTAATTATGTTTGTTGATTGTCATTGTTCTGTCACACTCACACCTGATGCCAGGGGATCACTACTTGTTGTCTCAGCTAAATATATAGCAAGCTAGCTAAAATCATTTGGTCTATTCTTATCACTTCATATACTTACTATGATTTCTTAGGGTGTGTTTGGTAGCTCGGTTGTATCCAGAAACTCCCACCTCAACCCACTTTTTGTTGTTTGTTAGCTCGGCTCGGCTCTGTTGAGCTATGCCCACTTGATACGAAAACGACCCATCAGTACTACCCAGTTGCGAAGCTCAAATCGAGCTTCACAATTCAGCCTAGCTGAGTCCATCCGGAAAAATCCCGCGAGGCCCGCTAGCGGTCACCAACCCCCACGCTTGGAGCTCCTCATTTCCCCCTGCAGGCATCGTCACTCTGCCAGTCCAACCGTCCTGACTTGCCTCCGGCCCCTCTCCCGAGCTCTCCGTCGAGCAGCGGCGCAGCACGCGAGCTCTTGGCGGCGGGCCGCCTCTCCTAGCCCCTCCCTCGAGCGCTATTGTGAGCCCCTGGCCCCTCCTCCGAGTGTTGCTGCGAGCTCCTGCCGTCCAAGATCCGACTCGTCTTGCCCAAGCTCCTCTGCCCAGCTTCCCAAGCTCCACCTCGTCGCGCCACCACACAGCGCCCCAGGCTCCGCCTCCTAGCGCCCGCCATGGACCCATGACAGCGCCCGTCATGGCCTCACGGCAGAGAGGACCCGATTGCTTTTTTATTTTTCGTCTAAGGACCTGTTTGATTTTTTCTTTTCTGTCCAAGGACCTCTTTGTAAAAAGTTCGACAATAGCAAGTCTTAACTCACACGAGCCACCAAACAACATCTCACTTCAGCTTGTTTTAGCAAACCCGGGCTACCAAACACCGGAGAAAATCTGAGCCAAGCTTGTCTAGAGGCAGCATGTATGAGTTGAGATAGGGATTCTGGGTTGACACAGGCTACCAAACACACCCTTAGCTCTTTCTTTTAGTGTTAATAAATAAAAGTGAGTTGATAAGTGTAGATATCTTTTCTTAATATTTCAGGATTTCATACTGTGATCTCTCGGTTATGTAGGCCCCGGGCCTTAAATATAATCCTTTGCATTATGGGGCTTGATAATATGTTGTTGCTCTTCTGTTTTTGTAAAAACTCTTATGTTAGAGTACGTACTTAGTGCACGAAACTATAGATGATTCTCATCATTTCACTACTAGGTCATAGCAGCCTGTATTTTTGCATGACTTGTGCACGGGTCGAGCGATGGCTGCCCTGCTGCTCTTCGTCAAACAGAATCGAGCACATCAATATTCACACGCTGCTTATCCAATAAAAGAGTAAAATTCCTATCACATGTGGAGGTAATATAGCGTTTCAGCATTTTAGTTGCAATTTTAAATGGCATCCTCTCTACGCGTTTTGGCATAACGTTTGTGCGTTCCATAGTGCACATTGGATGGTCTATGTGAACCAAGAGAAAGAGACTGGTGCAATTCGATAGCATCATATGCTCGGTGGCATGAGAGGTTAGTTGTTAATCCGGTGATTCTCCTATGTGACTCTGAAGTTACTGGACGAAGACTTGGTGGAAGAGTATGATGTGTATAACCTTGATAGAAGGTGGCTCTGGACGTGACATGGGTATACCCTACAGGTACTCGAGCTTGGTATATACGGTCTAAATACATACAGGCCCACGGTGTCGCCCCAGATGAAAGGACTCGAGTAACCTGCGGATTCTCGATTGCTTGAAGGACAAGAAGAAGCTAAAGATAGAAAGTTTGAAGGGAAAAAACCCTAACTTGTAACCGACTCGACCTGCTACCCGAGACCTAGCTTATCTATATAAAGGCTAGGAGGGGGCGGCGAGGAGGACACACGCAACCCTAGTTTTCACAACCCTCGCCAGATTACATCTACGCACCATTGTAACTTTCGACTCCTTCGATAATTCCACGAGAAGACAAGCAGGAGTAGGGACCTCTACGAGGCCTGAACCTGGGTAAATCCTTTGTCCCCTGTGTGCTTGTTTGCTAGCCGATAGATGTCTCTAGCGCTCCCTCCTTCTCCAAAACCCAAGTCCATAACAATGGGCATTGATGAGTTAAACCTTCGTCAATTGGCGCCGTCTGTGGGAATCGGGAGTGCTGATGTTGCGGCTTCTTCGGTCCCATCAACTGCGATCTACAACTCCGCAACAGCGGAGATTTGCCAGCTCTTCGGCGCCTTTGACTTCACCGTCCACACGCCGGCCACCCGCCCGGCCTTCGAATCCGTAGGCGACGGAATTAGCCTAGCAATTGGGAGCTTCCGTTTCCAAGTTGGTCAGATGGGCACGCTTCGCATGCCTGATCAACCGACAGCACCGGCAATTGCCCCAGCATCATGGTTCCCTCCGTCAATCGGCACCCTCAGCGAGCTCAACACTCCGGTGGCAGTCGAGAACACGATCAGCGACAGCAGTCGCGATTCCGATCTGGCCACTGAAGATGGAACTTACGGTTCTGGATCTGAAAGTTGTGGAAGCAATAGTTTCCCCAACCACTTCATGTGCGCCGTCATTAACGCAGGCGACACCTTCGCTAATCGCGGCAACAGCGGTAACACCAGCAATGGCACCGATCCATCCAACGGCGCCAACGGGGGATCAGTCGAACCTCCCAGCATAATCAATGAGCAAACCTGCGAACGCGTCGTAATCAGGCACAACGAGCAAGAGTGGGAGCGCTGCCGCGAAGCCCTACGAGGTGCACCTCTACCCCTTGGGTCCCCGCAGGAACTGCTGATGGGCTACCACGGGCTCCTAAAAGAAGAATTCATGCGCCAAAAACAAGCAATTGCGCAACTCGAGGCGCGTAAAAAGGCGGCAGACGAGTCGAGCCTTCATCGTGCTAGGCTCTCCTCCTACAGAGGATCCTCCTCACGAGGCAACGAGTACCTCGCCAAGAAGAGGCAGTCGTGGATGGCTCACCTCACCGAACAAGAGCACATAGACGCCGCGAAAGTCCTCAACTTCGGCTCTATGAGAGTCGACACGAGAGGAAACATGGTCCCTAAGACGCCGCAGGCTGCGGTGACAGCAGCCACCATGTACCTCCTCAACAACCAGCCACCGGCTGGAGATCCCCGAACTGCCATGCACCGATCTACGATCATGGGTTTGGGGTTAATCGAGGCCGCCCTCGACAAGGAGCCGGTACCAGACCCAAAAAAGGGCAAAGTGCTACTCCTCGCCCTCATCCAGCGATGACAGTCACGACCTGTCTCGGCGACGTCGCTCACGGCGACACGATCGCGACTACGATGCGCGCAACGACCTCACGCAACGCAAGATCGACAAGTCAAGGGCACGACATGCTCGGTCGACTGACTCGGAAGAGGAAGATGGGGAGCTCTGCGGTGCCAGATGCTTTAGCAGATCCATTAGGCAGAAGCGAATGCCTAAGGGGTTTAAACTTCCATCGGAGAATGCGAAATTCGACGGTCTACAAGACCCTAAAATCTGGCTAGAGGATCACATCTCCTCCGTCAGGCTCCACAGAGGCAGTCAAAGTACTGCCATGCAATGTTTGTAGCTACAGCTGCAGGGCGCTGCCCGAGCATGGCTCAATAACCTCCCACACGGATCCATTCGCAGTTGGGATGAGTTGGTTTACAGCTTCGTGCGCAACTTTAAGGGTACGTACAAACGACACGCATCAATCGAGGAACTGAGATGCTGCCAGCAAAGATCTGGCGAATCGCTGCGCTCATACATCCAAAGGTGGTCCATCATCAAGAACTCCGTGGAAAACATCTCGGAGGACCGCGCAATTGATGCATCCAACGGTGGCGTCCGCCGCCTAGAGCTCAGGGAAGAGCTGGGCCGCTCGAAGCCCCAGACCATCGACCACCTAATGGAGATCGCGAATCGGTGGGCCGATGGAGAAGATTCGGTGAAGAACCGCGCTCACTCCGACGAGGAGGCAGAACTCGAACGCAGACGCGACTGCCGGGGCAAGCGTCGCATGCGCATCTACGACGATCGCGATGACGTCAACATGGTCGCAGCCGGCTACGCTGATAGACGCGACGAAAAACGCAACAGCGGATACCGCGACTCCGGGAAAACTACGCAAGTATGGCAACGCCGCACTCACGACGAGGCACCCGCGACCTCCATCGAGGACAAACTGTCCAGGCCATGCACGGTACACTTCTAAATCGACAAGCATGACGGCAAGAGAAAGTCCAGCCACCTCCACAAGGACTGCCGCGAGTTCCTCAAGCTACACGAGGGATTGGTTCGGATGAACCGCAACGCAGTCGAAAGAGGCTACGGAGCCGCTCCAGGCGCCGTGGCACATGGCGCACCGCCACCACCACCTGGGCCACCCCCGAACGGAGCTGCACCGGACCAGCACCACGGAGGAGAACCGTACCCACGGGCCATGGGTACCATGATGATCCAAAAGGGGCGCCCCTCCAACAGGGTGCAAAAAGCCATCACTCGCCAAGTCAACTTGGCCATGCACTCGCCACCATCCACCACTGAGTACCTCAGTGGCAGTGAGTCATGCATTACCTTCGATAAATGCGACCACCCGCCTCAAGTACCTCGCCCAGGTCATTGCCCCCTCGTACTCAAGGCGCAAATTGGAGGCTTCGACATGAATCGCGTCTTCATGGATGGCGGAAGCGGCATCAACCTCATATTTGCGAGTACCTTGCGAGCAATGAGGATCCCTCTAACCTGCTTGGAGGCATCGGACACAACGTTCCACGGCATCGTCCCAGGGAAAGGCGTATACCCCCTGGGCAAAATCAACCTTGACGTCATATTCGGCACGCCAAAGAACTTCTGGCACGAGCGCATCGACTTTGAGGTCGTCGACTGGCCCTCACAATACCACTGCATCCTCGGACGCGTCGCGTTCGCTAGGTTCATGGCGGTACCCCACTACGCCTACCTGCAGATGAAAATGCCAGGTCCCAACGGCGTCATCACGATCAACGGGATCTTTGAGTGATCTGATAGTTGCGACAGGGAATTCAACAGAATCTCCCAGTCCTTTGGCATGCAGGAAGAGCTCGCGCGATTGAAGGAAACGACAGACAACAGTCTGCCTCCCCTGAGTAGGCCAAGCTCACCTAATCTCTTCTTCGACTCATCTGTGCACACAAAGAAGGTGCAGGTCCATCCGACAGATCCTACCAAAACGGCCCTCATCGCCAACAACTTGAGTCCCGCATAGGAACTCGTGCTCGTCGAATTCCTCCGTGAGCACTCGGAAATTTTTGCCTGGTGTCCTGCGGACATGCCAGGAGTTCCCAGGGAATTCGCCGAGCACGCACTCAACGTCAACCCCGACGCAAGGCTAGTCAAGCAAACAATCAGGCAACTGTCTCAGCCAGGAGGGCAGGCAGTCGAAATGGAGATCAACAGACTCCTCGAGGCCAAATTCATATGCGAGATCAAGGAAAGCACTTGGATCACCAACACGGTGCTGGTGCCAAAAAAGGACACGGATATCCTACGGATGTGCGTGGACTTCACTTCTTTAAACAAGCACTGCCCAAAAGATCACTTCTCGCTACCACGGATTGATCAAATCATCGACTCCACCGCTGGATGCGAGCGCATTTGCTTCCTCGATGCCTACTCAGGCTATAACCAAATTCGAATGAAGGAGGAAGACCAGGAGAAGACCGCGTTTACAACGCCCTTCGGTGTGTTCTACTACAACACAATGCCCTTCGGGCTAAAAAACGCGGGTGCCACCTACCAGCGGTGCATGCAGGCTTGCCTCAAGGAGCAACTGGGTCGCAACATCCAAGTCTATGTCGACGACATAGTAATCAAAACCAAGGAGGAAGCCTCTCTAATCGACGACTTGCGCGAAACATTCGGCAATCTCGATCGTTACCGGATTAAGCTCAATCCGGACAAATGCGCCTTCGGCGTACCATCTAGGCAGCTGCTCGGGTATCTCATCTCCGCGAGAGGGATTGAGGCAAACCCGAAAAATATAAAAGCCATACTGGCCATGGAGAAGCCAAAGAACATAAGAGGCGTCCAACAACTAGCCGGACGAATCGCGGCCCTCAGTTGATTTATCAGTCGAATGGGAGAAAAGGCACTGCCCTTCTATCAGCTCCTCCGCAAAGCTGACAAATTCGAGTGGACCAATGAAGCGCAAGAAGCATTTGAAGATCTCAAGCGCCTGCTATCCACCCGCCAGTACGGGTGACTCCACGAGAAAGGGAACCACTACTACTGTACATATCCGCTACCAACCAAGTGGTTAGTACAGTGCTCGTCATCGAGCGGGCCGAGGAAAACAAGGTCAATGGCGTACAACACCCGGTATACTACCTTAGCGAGGTCCTCACGCCAACAAAACAGCGGTACCCGCTATCAGAAGCTGGCGTACGGCGTCTTCATGACCGCCCGGCGACTGCGCCATTACTTCTAGGAACACCCAATCGTGGTAGTTAGCGACGCCCCATTGGGACATATCCTCAATAACCCCGACGCCACGGGACAAGTCGCGCTTTGGGGAATCGAACTGTCTCCACGAGACATCACATACGAAAAGTGCGACGCAATCAAGTCGCAAGTTCTCCCTGACTTCCTCGTGCATTGGATGGAAAACCAACTCCCGGACAAGCCAGATATGTCCTACCTCTGGACCATGCACTTCGATGGATCCAAACGGAAAGATGGAGCAGGAGCAGGTGTCATACTGACATCACCTCAAGGGGACAAGCTGAAATACATCCTGCGAATGTAGTTCACAGCCTCAAACAACGAGGTTGAATACGAGGCCCTGTTGCACGGGATGAGGATGGCAAAAGCATGCGGCGCAAAGAGGCTCATCATATATGGCGACTCCAAGTTGGTCGTCAACCAAACAATGCACGAGTGCGACGTACTGAATGACAACATGATCGCATACCGCGACCTCTACGATACACTCGAGGGAGACTTCGATGGTTGCGAGTTGCGACATATAGGTCGCGAAAGCAACAAGGAGGCGGACGCACTCGCCAACATAGGCTCTACCTGCGCCCCATACCACCTGGGGTATTTCTCGAGCGCATCTGCGAATGCTCCATTAAGCCAAAGGCCGCAGAGAAGAAAACAAGCGCAGCAACGGACTCGGGGGGCTATGCCACCCAATGAGCCAATGGCACTCGATGACCTGGAGCTAGACACAGGGCTCGAGGGCCCAATGAGCGTCATGATGATCGAACAATCCTGGACGCAACCGTACATTACGTACCTCCTCAGTAAGCGCCTACCGGACGACCCGACAGACGCACGGCACATCGCGCGACGCTCCAAGGCATTCGCCATTATCAACGGTGAATTGTATAAACGCAGCCTCACGGGCGTGTTACAACGATGCGTCTCCTTGGCCGATGGAAGAGCAGTCCTCCTCGACATTCATGAAGGGACCTGCGGGCACCACGTCGGCAGTCACGCCCTCATCGCCAAAGCTCTACGAGCTGGATTTTACTGGCCCACGGCCATGCGCGACGCCAAGGACATAGACCAAAAGTGCAACGCTTGTCAGCGATTCGCGGACAAGCCACACGCACCAGGCGCAGAACTACGGCATATTCCATTGGCCTGGCCCTTCGCACAATGGGGACTCGACATGGTGGGCAAGCTCCCAAGGTCCTCGCAAGGAGGCTATGTCTACCTCTTGGTCGTAGTCGACAAATTCACCAAGTGGATTGAGGCCATGCCAGTGACCAAGCAATCAGGTCACAACACGGTCAAGTTCTTCGAATCCATCATCTACCGCTTCGGCGTGCCGCACAACATCATCACTGACAACGGGACGAACTTCACATCCAAAGAGTTCCAAGAATTCTGCGAAAACCTGGGGATCAACATCAGTTACGCCTCAGTCGCGCATCCACAGACCAACGGTCAAGTGGAAAAAGCAAACGGGCTCGTCTGCAGCGGCATCAAGAAGCGACTCCTTCGATCACTCGAGCAGGCCACGGGTTGCTGGCCAGATGAGCTCCAATCCGTACTGTGGAGCCTACGAACAACTCCAAACAACGCCACGGGCTACACGCCATTCTTTATGGTGCACGGAGCAGAAGCAGTACTACCCGCCGAAGTTCAGTACAAGGCGCCGCGCGTAGTCGCTTACAGCGAACAAGAGTCATCTCTTGCACTCGAAGACTCCGTCAACCTCCTCAACGAGGCAAGATAAATCGCCGCAGAAAGATCCCTGCCCAACTACCACAGTAGAAGGCTTCACCCCAGATCCTTCGCCGAAGGTGACCTGGTCTTGCGACTGAAGCAGCAGGGGCATCTCAAGCTCGAGTCCCCCTGGGAAGGACCGTACGTGATTATAGAAGTAATCCCAGGTGGCGCCTATCACCTTCAAGATCTAGAGACAAGAGTCGCATACTCCAACCCTTGGAACGTCGCACAACTGCGACGCTTCTACCCCTAGCTGTTTTTACTTTTACATCACAAATAAGGCTACTTAGCCAAGGCTACTTAGCCACACATTGTACCTCGTACTGTTCTTCAAATAAATAAAAGCTAAGTGCCCCAAAACTCTGTGTTTTTTCTTTTTACTTCTGTCAATTTTATACTCGAGGGCTAGGCCACCCTACATACATCTGTTCTTCGAACCAATAAACGCGATATCCTGAGTAGCTAGCACATCAATCAAATCCCTTAACGCAAACTCAACCCAGCTGCAACGCACCTGGCAGGTTGACAAAGGCATGCCCAGGCTAACGAGAAGGACTCGCATAGTGCAACGCACCTCACGCCAACAAAGCTGTTTATACACATTCAACAATAAAATATCTACAACCTATACATGAACTTTACAACACAAATACACTTATGTGCAGGATACAAATCTGGCTACTGCTGCAACAGAAGAACATTGGTTTGTTCCTCGAAGAAGTCGACAATCTCCTCTGCTGGACGGTCCACCGCCTGATAGTGCGGCACCATATTCCAAGCAGATCCGGCTGGCGGTGCTGGCGAACTGGAAGCAATGGCGGCGACATCCACGCTAGGCCTGTGCAATCGCACCATCGAGAGGGCAGCCTTGGCACCAGCCACCAACTGCTGCCTCACGCACTCGCGAACAGCGGACATATCTTGAAATTTGACCAGAAGAGCCAACAGGCTTGATGGAGTGTCATCCAACGGGAACATCGCCCGATAGATGTTCTTCAAACATGACTGCGACTTCTTCAGGAAGAGCAGCACTCGCGAAGCGCGATCCTGCAGGGTCGCCAATGCAGTCGCACGATCATGATGTACCCAGAAGTATCCACTCTCTTGAAGTTGCTCCTGGGTGAGATCATGAAGGCGGATGGCAATCCTATCCCTCTCCTCCTGCGGACGGCGTGCGTTAACAACTACACGAAGCAGCACCAACAATATGAGTACAACGTACCATTGCGACTAACTACAAAGGAAAAGATGAGGACGAGCAAACTAACACTTAAACTGGTCGCCCAGCTGCGTCACCTCGCCAAGCAGATATTGCTCGTGGGCGGCGGATTTTTCCGCCTTCGACTTCCACACGTCTGCGTTACCACGGATCAGGGGCAACTCACGCTCCAGCTCCTTCTCGCGATCACGAAGTCGCGACAGCAAGGAAAACTCCTCTACTCTGGAGCGCGGCGGTGCCACTGTCTCATCAAGACATTGTGAATCCTGGTTTTCCCCCACAGGACCACTCGATGCACCCTACCACAAGTCAAGACAAAGGCAATTAAGGCGACCAAATTAACACAAAGGCAAGGGGAACAGATGCATTCAAGATAAGCATAAGTGTTTACAAACACACTCGCCAGCAGGCACGTCCTTAGGCTAAAAAGGCAACTAATCAATTATTACAACAAGCTAACTACAGAGCAGCTGGCTTCTTCGACTTCGACGGCTTCGGGGGCTTCATCAAGTCCGTGGCAGTATCAGATACCAGTGACTTTCCGCCGGCCCCTGAGGCCGAAGCTTTCGCCGCCTTCTTCGCACGTTGGAGCTCCTCCGAATACTTGGCAACAGTATTTATCAAGGAATGGCCATATTTGGCACAAGCAGTCGCAAAGGGAGCAAAGACTACCTGCTGACCATCCGCGCCAACAGGCATCGCCTTCGACACCGCAGAGGGATCTATCTCGAGTCCGTGGGCTTGCACCATGGCGAGTGACATCATCGCACCAGCCGCCCGGAGGGAGTTCTTGTAGAGGCACACCCCCGGCGAGTGACTCCACCAGCTTGTCCATATTATCGACCAGCTCCGCCTTTGGCATCAACTCCTCTCGGAGGCGACTAAGGGCGACATTGGCCTTGGACAATGTATCCTGGATGGCGGTGCTTCGGTCCTCGACCGCAGATACCGCGCCGGCCAGAGCGTCATCACGACGAAGGGCCTGCGGGTCAAAATTCAAGTCGCCAGCATCTACACCAAAAATACACACATGGATCAAACTTCTAGTGCCACCGGCAAAACTCTAGATGCAGATAGGAACATCAATAAAATATCTACCAGTAAAGGTACTTGAGAGGGCCTTGGCGACTGAGAACAGTTGCTCTTCGAACAACTTTTCCCTGGCCAGAAAGGAGGCGCGCAGATCCTCTTCACGCTTCTGGGCATCATCACGAGCTGCGATTGCCTCGTCGCGCCCCTTCACAGTTGCGGCTAATGTCTTCTCCAACGTGGCGACGTTGCGCAGTAAAGCATTATGTTCAGCTACATGGTAGTCAATAATTGGCTATCAGTCGATTACACCAAAACAGAGAGAAGACGAAAAGATAAAGTCTAGAAGCACTCACTTTCGACCACGCGGTGACGCGTCTCCAGCATTGCATGCTGGCGACCCATCGCCATCACCTGCTCCGCCACTTGCGTAGCTTCCATTACAAGGAGCTATCACACAAAACAAGGAGTCAGAAGAGGGCAACAGAAGGCGTTGACTGCCACACTAAAAAAAGAAGGAAGGATATACTTACATGGTCCTCTAGCTACTCCGAAGAAGTTTGTTGAACCGTCATCCGAGCAACTATTCGATGCTCCCCTACGTGAGGAGAGCTCGAAGAATTGTGCCCGGAGTGGGCCGCCGCCGGAGGAGAAGGAGCGCGCTCGACCTCTTCTTTGGCCCTTGAGGTTGCGATTCCAGATTCCTTCACAAACTCGACGTCGCTAGAAGATGACGACGCCTCTTGGCTACAAGACCAAATTCACATTGAGAAAAGGAAAACTCCAGGGCAAGGCCAACAAGAAGAAAACAGAAAAGAACTAGTGAACTCGCAAATTTACCAGTCAAAGTTGTCAAGATTAAACGTGGCCTCCGCCGACTCTGACGAAGACTCCTTCGGCAATCGCATCTTCTTGCGAGAAGATGGTGCCACAGCCCTCACAGGAACGGCGGGAATTGGTGACTCCGCGCCAGCAGCTGCGCCTTCTAGAGTCAAAGGAGTCGACGCATTGGAGTCCTCGTTGCGCGAACGCTTGCGAGTATCCGGGCTCTCGGACTCGGGGGCTTCCTCTTCCACATCAGAAGGTAAGCTACTACGTAGCACAACTGTACCTCAGGAGGAGGATTCGAAGCATCGAAAGGAGGAACGACTGGCTCATTTGGAAGCACATCCTTGAAGGTGTACTTCGTGACCAGTCGCACCCTCTTATCTACCTCACTTGTGGACATGCCATCGGCAGACACGCGAGTGGCATCATCAGCGCCACCCCATTGAAACATGGGATGGACTCTGGCCTGGAGAGGCTGGACGCGACGACGCAGCCAAGTCCTGACAAGGGCGCAACCTCCCTCTTCCGCGCCTATGCGACTCTCAAGGTCGCAGACGCGTTGATATAGCACGTCTGTCTCCGCGAGTTTGGAGGGCATGATCACGTTCTTCCAAGAACGCATCTTCTTGCAGGGAGTCACAGGATCGAAAGGCGCGAGTCCAAAGTGCTCGTCCTTGGCCTTCTGGTCGCGAACATAGAATCATTTGTCCCTCCATCCCTGGACGGACTTGGCGAGCTTGATGTCGAAGTAGGTGGCGGACGGGTCGACATGGATTCCACAACCACCTACGTCATAAACTAGAGAGCCAGATGCGGACTGACGCTTCAGCTTAAATAAGCGTTTGAAAAGGCCAAAGTGCGGCTCGATTCCGAGCCAGCACTCGCAAAGAGTGATGAAACAAGAGATGTGAAGAATCGAGTTTAGGGACAGCTGATGGAGCTGGAGCCCGTAGAAACAAAGGAGACCCCTAAGAAAGGGGTGGAGAGGCAAAGAAAGGCCGCGAATGATAAATGCAAAAAACATCACTCGAAAACCGGCGGGAGGCACAGGAATGGTCTCACCGCTGGGGACGCGCGCATCGGCGACTGCTGTGGAAATAACTCCGTCTTGGCAAAGAAGACGGAGATCCGACGCCTTGATGATAGAGGGGCGCCACGCGCCATTGGTCACGCGGGTGCACGCGACCTTCTTTTTCCCGCCAACGGTGGTGCTGGTGCCCGCAGCAGCGGGGCCACCCTTCTTCTTCGTCGCAGCGACGGTGGCCGCGATTTCAGCGGCAACGCCTCCCTTCTTCTTTCCCATTGCGCGGCGGCGATGAGAACGCAGAAAATAACTTGGAAATGAGCGGAGGTGGTCCAGAGTTAAGGAGGAGATGAGCGCAGGGAAAAGCAGATGAGCAGCAGCAATGGTGATGTCAGCGAGAAAGAAAAGAGTGCAGATGGAAAATTACCGCCGTAGCACCGCTACTTAACCCCTAGGAGATGCAATCCAACGGCTCACAAAAACCCTACTGGGCGTGTGGCACGCATCGCGTTCGACACGTGGAGAAGAGGAAGCGCGAACCGTCCCTCTACTGCTCCCATTACGCGCGGAAATCGAGGAGGCATAGTTAATAATAAGATTACGCACGCCTAGTCAAATCAAAGTCAGAAAGTGGGACCCACCGCTCGTCACGTCCCGTCAAAATCGCTCACGTGGGCAACTGAGGTCATGCAAGCGTCAGCACTGACATCATCAACAGCTACGCAGCGGAAAACTTCGACTACTTTAGTCCTTGCTGGAGTCTTCGACTCCACCAAGCACTCGGGGGCTACTCCCATAGGGAGCACTGGCCGCGCACCCTACGATTTTTTCTTTTCTTATTGCAGGGATATAGGCAATCAAATTCAAACCCAACCACTCGAAACATGGTTCGACTATGGACATGGGTTACTCCCAAAGGGAGCGCCGGAAACAATTTCGACTGAAACAAGCAAGCAGAAGATGACAGCAGTCGCAAATGCGTTTTAGTCCCTGTTTGAGTCTTCGACTCAACCAGGCACTCGGGGGCTACTCCCATAGGGAGCGCTGGCCGCTCACCCTATGATTATTTGCACAAAAACTGTGTGTTGATAACATCCGCACTCGCAGATCATGGCAACATCGCCTCATAATTTTCCCTACAAAGAGACTACGTCTCCTGGGTCGTCCGAATCGTCTCCGCGATGATAAAATTCGGATGTCGCGCTTACAGCGTGAAGGTAAGACCTGAATAAGGCCTGGAAACGCATTTAATTGCGCACTACCAGAAAAATATCCATGCCTGCAGGCACGATGAACATGCCTTGACGGACGCGTGAAGTGCTCACACCCATATAACTGGAATTCGACTCATGTAAGACCTCCGCGGCCTGCGTCGAATTACGCCAGCACTTTTCCGGATTCGAGACCGGGGACTCGAGTTCGAGTAGATTGCGTTGTTTCACCCTAAGGTGGTTAACTGAACCAATACTTCGGCTATATCAGGCACGTATATCAGACAATCCCTATGACATAAATGAAAGCAGTCGAAAATGTACTCATTCAGGCACTCGAAGACTTCAAAAAGTACCTAGTCGAATCTGCGATTCCACTGGATACTCGGGGGCTACTGACATGGGTATACCCTACAGGTACTCGAGCTTGGTATATACGGTCTAAATACATACAGGCCCATGGTGTTGCCAAGGCCCAGATGAAAGGACTCGAGTAACCTGCGGACTCTCGATTGTTTGAAGGACAAGAAGAAGCTAAAGATAGAAAGTTTGAAGGGGAAAAACCCTAACTTGTAACCGACTCGACCTGCTACCTGAGACCTAGCTTATCTATATAAAGGCTAGGAGGGGGCGGCGAGGAGGACACACACAACCCTAGTTTCCACAACCCTCGCCAGATTACATCTACGCACCATTGTAACTTTCGACTCCTTCGATAATTCCACGAGAAGACAAGCAGGAGTAGGGACCTCTACGAGGCCTGAACCTGGGTAAATTCTTTGTCCCCTGTGTGCTTGTTTGCTAGCCGATAGATGTCTCCAGCGCTCCCTCCTTCTCCAAAACCCAAGTCCATAACAATGGGCATTGATGAGTTAAACCCTCGTCAGGCCGCAAACTGGCCAACTGATGTGGCAGGGTCTATAGGAGTGGGAGAGGAACATGAGGTAGCCGGAGAAGGAGCGTAGGAAACAACATACTAGAGACGATGATCCAGAGAATCAAGAAGAGAGCTCGACAAAAAAGATAGGGAGGTATATAAAGCCACAACCAGATTGGCCGGTCGCTTAAATGACACGACAGTAGATTGAGTAGTGTTTAACCACCTAGGTAGAGTGATGATTCTTTCTGTGTTTCCTCTAATACCCGAACTGGTTGAGCCAAAATATGTGCGTGATCCAATTTCCTTCCACTTTAATATGGTGTGTTAGTTTGTCTTCTAAAATTTTCAAAATGTATCGGTACTTTATCCTAATCTTTGTATTTATCATAGTAATTATAAGTATGTTGTGCTTATTGTGTACTAAAAGTGGGAAAAGTAATGCTTCCTCTCTATGTAGTATCTAAACATATGACAATTGGTGTGACCTGGTCGTGCGCTTGATTTATGCGATTTATTGAAGTACAATCATTCACACATATATCTTGATACTATTTTTTGTGATATCCCGCTGAAGTGAAACTAAACAAAGTTTTGGTGTTATATGTATAGAACTGTATTTATGAATTCGTTGAAGTTTGTTATTGCATAAGATTTAATACCTAAATTATGATATTCGTGATCTTCAACAATGAAAACTTGTCATATTATAGTGGCATGCTCTTATTCTCGCCTGAATAGACTAACATCTAAATATTCTTCTTACTGCATGGGAGAGCATAACTAAATTGTCATTTTTAAATGTCCCCTTTGAGTATTTATATTAGGGTTGCAATCACTAAATTGTTATTTTTGCATGTCCCTTTAATCGTGTATAGTAGAGTCGTACTCGACGGCTTATCACTGTATCCTGGAGAGGGTCGCGCATTCCCTCTCCCTAACCATAATACACTAGCAGAAGAGGAGATGAGAGAAGGGATGAGGAAGAGAAGCATTATATTTTTGTGGAGATATACTAAAATGATACAATACTTCAAGAGGACTGCATTAGAGTGTCTATGAATCAAAATTGTTTGTCTAGGACGTCTATTTGATATCCTGTAGCAACAATACTTCAAGGGGACTGCATTTGAATGTCTATGAATCAAAATGGTTTGTCCAAATGTTTATTTGATATCCCGTAGCAACGCACGGGCATTCAACTAGTCCACTAATAAAATCCACACACGATATACCTTTTGATGCCCAGGAAAGATGTTGCAGATTAGGTTGTTGTGTCCTCACCAGTTCAACTATTGTTTCTAATCATGTTGGCATTGCAGTACCCACAAAATACATAAACATCAATTAACTACTTAAAATCTGCACTGTCCGATATCAAAATGCACCAAAGCAATTGATATAATTCAGATACATCAAGGAATTTGGAAGAAGGACATTGGAATAGGTAAAATTAAATAAGGGCACGTGTGACTGCACATCTAAATCCCGTTACCTTGATTGGAACACGCGTAGACCGGAATTCAGGCCAAAAGTCCTCAAAACGGTCAGGCGGTGGTAATATTGAGTATGTGCGCCAACATCGCTCTGCCAGTAGTTCTTCAGGTTCTGCACGCCATGCAATCATATATATTACGGAGAACATAGCAGAAAACTTTGATTAATTACCACAAAGTTGATTAGAATCAACCACAGAAAGTGAGAAATTACCTCCTCTGATTCGGCAGATATACAGTCATACAATTACAAATTTTAGAGAGCTCTTGGCGCGACCATCTCTCTGTCCGTAATATGTAACTCTAGATGCTTTGAAGTAAAATTCAGGTGGGGACTCCCCCCCCCCCCCCCCCCGGTGATTGCCTCCGCCCTGCTCTGTAGTCTTTCCCTCGACCTTCCACAATCCCAGCTCCTCCCAAGCCTCCGACGAGGTCTGATGAGGGCTCTGGCTCGACCTCGTCCACACGCCTCTGGCAGGCAGGCGGGAAAGGCAGCGGGCCCAATCCTCATATCCCCTACGCTGGACTGCCGGGAGCCAAGGAGGCAGGACCCTTCCCCATAACGAGATGCGCCACCTTGCCGCAGCCACCACCCGCCGCTTTCCCTCCCTCAGATCGAAGCGCCGCCGCTCCTCCTCTTCACCATAGAGCCTGAGGTGGTCGGCATGGTCACGGAAGATGGAGATTGGGGAATCGCTCGATCGGGGGAGGATTAGAAAAGGAAAGAAAAAAAGATAACCGCACCACCGGTCCTAATTCTTTGTCAATACCTTCAGTTTAGCCCTAAATCTTTGAAATTAAACATCTAAGTTCTAAATCTTTCCTAGGTGATTCATCCTAGGTCCTATTTTGCTTTGACCGCTTTGATCTGTCTAGGTGACATATTGACCACTGCTACGCCGGCAGTATGGGCACAGCAGAGGTAGTAGCTGGACATAAAAATTTCTAAATAGACCCCTGGGTTCTATTTGTACTTGCTTTAGTTGCAAATTTTGCGGCGCGTTGATTAAAAAGGCCCCGGGTTCTATTTGTGCTAACTTCACGCAAACGCCTAGGCGGTTTTGGTCGGTTGTTACAGTAATGAACTCGATATGCGCCTTAACCCTCAATTAGCAACATGTAATCGTGTACTAGTACCTGCTAACTCAACACCAAGGCAGCTCGATCCAAATCCCCCCAAAAGAAAAAATATTTTGAGTATCGATGTGAATTGATTATTAATTAACCTTGCTCCAAATCGGATATCGAGACGGAATATGTCTAGCAAGATCAGTATTTATGGTATGTACGTACAGTCCTCCTCCTGCTGCCGCTGTTGCTGGTACGTACTGTTGCATGGTCATCAAGCACATTTAGTAAATAGGAGTAGGTACAAGGTGCATGCATCGTGCATGCATATGTGAGATCGATTGGCCAATTACTCTTTCTTTTCTGCATGCGAGGAACGATGAATTTGACAGTTAATTAGGGTTCTCCGTTAAGTAATCTTGCGTGGACAATCCGCCACCTGCAAAAACTAAGGCCTAGTGCATTGTATGTGTCGCTCCCGTATAGCTAAGCTGCCTCTAATCTACCAACAATTTCAAACACGGCCACATTTAAGTAGTTAAGCAAGATTAGTTAGCTAATCGAGGACAACTAGACATGGTGCAAGTGCAGCCGTGCATGCGAGCAATACAGTATGGCGTCACTGGTGTGACAGCGCGGTGGCGATGTCAACGCAGTTAGGGATGAGCTCCTTCGCGGCAGCGAGTGCGTCGTGGGCGAAGCTCAGGCACGCATCGGTCTGGTCCTCCTCCGCCGCGCTATGTGCTATGTTTTAGAAGAAATGCAACCATGGGGATCTATCCGTAAATATATAGACTAACTAGTATGTCTCCTGGCCCTCACTACTGACATAGCAACGGTCAACATGGGTCAAACCAATTTAGGACCTCGCGTGAATCAGTTATCAAAGATTTAGAACTTAGACTTTTAATTTTAAGGAATTGGGACCAAAGTGAAGGTGAGGCGAAATAATTAGGACCGCCCATTCGTTTCGGTGGCAACGTGCGTAATATGCGATTTGGTGGGAGGGCAAAATCGTCCAAATAAAAAGCTGGTTGACTTCTTTTATTATTAGGTATAGGTATATATAGATTTGATTATATCATTAATTTTAGTTCGAATTTATTCAAAATCAAATAAAATTTAATTGTTTTGCACGAAATAATTTACGAAGTTTTGGAAATTTCGTACATATCATGAGTCAGCGAAATTTTTATGCAAACGAATTTTTTTCCTTGATCAGGAGCTAGCACAAAAGAAGACGAGGGTGCGGCAATGCCGCCCTGGCTAGGGGTGTTTGGGTTTGGCACATCCCCGTGAGGAAGAAGGGTCCCAAGTGGGGGATCCACCATCCTCGGGCTGATGGTGAGCAAGTGATGAGGAGACGACAATGCTCGGACAACATCAGCAGACGATCAAATCAATTCGGTTAGGCCAACTCCAACGCCCCCTTGCAAACAGATTCGTGGGTCCGATCCTGTCCTCCGGACATAGCCCATGGCCCAACGTGCACTCGCAAACGGAGAGGAAAACACGGCGGGGTCCGTTTAAGCGCAAACCGGGCCCAAACCTGGGGCTATAATGCGGTTGGACGGACGTCTGCCTCGTCCGGCCATGTCCTCCTCAGGCTTCCGTGGGTCCCACCTGGCGGTGTCCCAGAGGGAGAGGTGATAACCCACAAGTATAGGGGATCGTGTGTGTTTTCGATAAGTAAGAGTGTCGATCCCAACGAAGAGCTAAAGGTAGGATAAATATTCTCTAAAGTTCTGTCAACCACTGATACAACTCTACGCACACTAAACGTTTGCATTATCTAGGAAATAAAACTAGAACAACAATATGAGTAATAGAGATAACTTTGCATGATAATAAATAACAAGAAAGTAAAGTTAGTTGCTGCAGCAATAAAATACGCTAAACTAACAGAACCATGAGTGTAGAATAGTGGTGGTAATTGTGGTGGTTTTGTCCAAGTTTAAATAGCGAATAGATCAGGTTCATTGTCTTCGATGCAGTTTTGTATGTGGGAGAGGCTAAATATACATGCACTTCACTACTTGGAATTACATGTACTATATGATTGGATTGTTAGCAAACATCCGTAAGTACTAATCAATGCATTAAGGTTTCCCCAACCATAGCCTTAAGTTTAATGGTCCTCTTACTCCCATACGTGCAACGTTCCGGTTCGCGTCCTCAGGTTTCTGTCACTCCGGCAGAACTCCCCCTTCCTTTTACACATACTATAAACCCTATGATGTTTAAGCCATGCGCGCACAAATATAATGGACACCAAAGGACTCTACCATATCAACATACAACTCTAATGAACCAAAGACGTTCAACCATTCAATCTAAGAACAAAGAAACTACACAAACATGACATAGATCATATGATTATAACTTATAGCATCAAACACCATGTTTACATTGGACGGTATAGAGGTGTGTGGGAGGATGAACCACTACATACTAGGAGGATTATATGATGGAGATGGCGGTGAATATGGTGAAGTTGGTGAGAGGGCGCGGCGGCGCCGGCGGCGGCGCGGGGGACTCCTTCCCTGCCGCCGGTATCATGGGGGAGCACCGCCCCTTAATCCCCTTCCTTCATGGCTTCTTGGGAGCCCTCCCCCATGGAGATGAGATCCACGGGGGAGGCAAAAACGTGGCTTTGATGGCTGCAAATTCGTGGGTGGAGATGGCCTGGGCGAATTAGGTTTCCTCCCTTTATATAGCTTTTCAGATTCTCGTTACCCATCTTGGGCTGCAGTAAATTGGGCCTAAAAGGCCCGTCCGGACTCGGAATCAGCTAAATTTTATGTGCAGAACGTTTGACGTGAAATTTTCAACAACTTTGTAGTTGAAGAGTTTTCCGTTTGACGCCGTCTTCGACCCGTAACGTGACCATATTCAGAGACATATTTCTGGAAAAATCCCAATTTGACTCCAATAAGGTTTCCACTTGTATTCTCAGTAATTCCTACACATCAAAGTATAAAACAAGAACATTGTGCACTTTTGCAACTATTAGTAGGTTAGTCGAAATAAATCATAAACTTTATACAAAAGGAAGTGTCAAAAGCATATTATTAGCATAAAACCATCAAAGATTATAGATACTTTATGGACGTATCATCATCCCCAAGCTTAGTTCCTGCTTGTCCTTGAGTAGGTAAACGATCAAAACAATATAAGTTTTGAGGTGACATGCAGACAACACAATATTGATCATCATTATTGTAAAAGCATTGGTAGCTAGGATTAAGGTACTCTAAATATGAATCATGAAAGATAGAGTTCCAACAATAAGATATAGCAACTATGTTGTAACATGAAAATGTACAAACAAAAGATTAATTAATAATAATACTTTGCAAGGCGTTTGTTTATTTCACATAAAAAAAGCATAATGAGAATGGTATTCAGCTTGTCCCTCATAGAGTAGCAAAACATAAATGCATCGGACACCTTCAAAGTTTATAAGGTGACTAGATACAAGTACTTTAAGAACAAGCAATATCAAAGTTATGCATCAATCAAAAAATCTTGGGACAATGCACATTAAACTAAGAATGGCCATTATGCTCTTTTAATAGGTGTATAAAGATAGAAGATGGAGACTAAACATAAAAGTAAAAGAAAGCCTTCTTAGAAGGAAGCGGGGATTCAAATCTCATAAAGAGCTTCCAAAAATTATAGTACTTATTAGCTTTCAGCTCGCATTGCCCCTATCATAAGCATCTTGAAGTGATTAAGGTTAAAGTGAACAAACTATGGAGTATATGCTTGACAAAGTATAAGTTGGAAATCTCATGTCCCTTGAATACGAGGGTCGCACCTCATGCTACTCAGGTTTAGTTACTGGTAAGTTCTTGTCATAGTAAGTACATGTGTATCATAGAGAACCGCCGACGGGGTACCCCTTGCCCGATGATACGGAAGAATCCCCATATCAAAATGACAAGGCAAGCAGACAATGAGCATCTTAGCAATCTTCTTATTTACCATGGGAAAATGGTGCCTTTTTCTCTCTTTTCTCTTTTCTCATCTCTTTTTTTCTCAATCTCTATCTCTTTTTTTATAAGAAGAATGCTTCATAGATTTCTCATTATGGTTACGCTGCAGGTTTACACCATGATTAGGCATGGATTAGACCGGCGGCCTAGGCGTTTCTCTAACACACATACATAACTCCATGGACTTACAAGCTCCCCTTTCATTTCACACCGACGACATCCATAAACAAAAGAGAATGATATCAACTAGGTACAATGTACAAGTGCAATGTTGAAAGCGTTCCTCATAACAACATGGTTCTGCTAATCCCCAACATATAAGTGCAAGCATATATAACATAGATGACACAATGGTTCAACTTTATTAGGGGCAAGAAAAGTAAAGTTTGCCATCCAGTTCGTGAGAGCTTTAATCACTAGTTTTCTCATAATAAGTTTAATTCGGAAGGTAGATAAAAGCATGAATATACTTGGAGTAGCAAATGCTAATAGGTATATATGGTGGACTCTTTGGGATAACTTGGTTTTATTTGGAGTTGGATGCATGAGTGGAACTCATACTTGGTTATGGAGGCTAGCAAAGGACTAGGAGCAACCAACTAAAAGAGCAATAATGGCCATAATCATGCAAAGCAACAAAACATCATTAATTAAAGCATAACATGATATTATAAGTCAAAAACTAAAGGATCATACAGGCTATGGTGACTTGGGATAGTCATAACATAGTGTGAGCATGCGCCAAGTCAACCCAAATAAAGCATCAAAGGAGAATACCACAATACTATGCTTTAATATGCTAAAACAACACATGATTCTTTCAAGGCACATTAAGCAATCTCAACTGTTTATAAAATGTCATGCTACAACAAAAATCACTAAGCATAAAGCCAAAAAAATATCAAGCATGACATGACAGAGCATAGGTCACCATCAAAAACGAGCTCCTTTTACCACTTAAGCATGAACTTTTCCTACTCTTTTTCAATCCAAACCACACTTATTTGAAAACTAATGTATGAAAGAGGGGGTCCAACCAATTTATTCAAGTAAACTAAGCAAACCAAGAAAACGAAAACCAAAAATGAAAACGCTCCAAGAACAACACAGCTATGCATGAAACAATAAAAATGAAGTGTTTGGAAGAACCTGAGATTTTTATTGATGAAGAAGGGGATGCCCCAAGGCATCCCCAAGCTTTGACGCTTGTACTTCTTGGATATTTCTTGGGGTGACACAGGGTGGCATCCCCAAGCTTGAGATTTTCTTCATCTCATTGCATCATTCTTTCCTTAACACCTGAAATTTTTCCTTCATACAAAACTTCACATAATCTTCATTAGCAATATTAGTGTACTCAAGGTAATAAGTCTTTGGGTTCAGTTTCAACACCAATAAAACTTCCATTAAAACACAAGCTACTGTAGCACTTCCCTTAAAAAGCTCAATTCCCCAAAGAGAACCCAAAAAGGAATCAACAAGAAGCAAATACAAATAATGGCAGAAATCTGTCAAAGCAGAACAGCAGATAGAAAACAATTTTTTCGAAGATCTTCTGTTGCTCAAATCAAAAACTGTTTAACTAAAGAAAGTTGGATAACAACCTGGGGCAGAAGCACAACAAATTACAGCTCAAACCGACGTACATATATTTTACACGAATATTTACAGTGAAGCACAAAAATCTGTTTCAGGACAGCAACTTTCCCAAGCATTATTTCTCTCATTAGAGGTTACTCTTGGCACAAAAAGAAAATAAAAGGGATAAGGAAAGGTTATTATTGAAGCAATAAATTCCAAGACTCAACTAAAACTTTTGAGTTATCTCCCAATAAGTACTTTTCTTTAACGTCTTTAAGTTAGGCATAGGAGCAAGATTCAAGTATTTTCGAATAAATAAGCATTAAGATCAATACCAAAAATATCTTTATTTTTCAAGGCTTCATGCATTCCTATAAGCTTTTTACTGAAAATCTTCTATGGAAAGATTTGTTTTGGTTTCAGAGGCATGAACACATGTGTTCAAGGTCGACCCCCACTTAAGCATTACTCATCTTTCCAATAACTTTCCTTTTTGAAAACGTTTTTAGGTAACAAGTACAACTATTTTTTTTGTAATTCACATTCCCTATCCATACTAAGATAGAGAACAACTTAAAACTGAAAGTAAACCTACTTAGAGATAAAGCAAACAAGTGCACACATGAATATTCACCCACACGCTATTGCTCCCCGGCAACGGCGCCAGAAAAGGTCTTGATAACCCACAAGTATAGGGGATCGTGTGTAGCCTTTTTGATAAGTAAGAGTGTCGAACCCAACGAGGAGCTAAAGGTAGGATAAATATTCTCTAAAGTTCTATCAACCACTGATACAACTCTACGCACACTAAATGTTTGTATTATCTAGGAAATAAAACTAGAGCAACAATACGGGTAATAGAGATAGCTTTGCATGATAATAAATAACAAGAAAGTAAAGTTAGTTGCTGCAGTAATGAAATACACTAAACTAAAAGAACCATGAGTGTGGAATAGTGGTGGTAATTGTGGTGGCTTTGTCCAAGTTTAAATAGCGAATAGACCAGGTTCATTGTCTTTGATGCAGTTTTCTATGTGGGAGAGGCTAAATATACATGCGCTTCACTACTTGGAATTACATGTACTATATGATTGGATTGTTAGCAAACATCCGTAAGTACTAATCAATGCATTAAGGTTTCCCCAACCATAGCCTTAAGTTTAATGGTCCTCTTACTCCCATACGTGCAACATTCCGGTTCGCGTCCTCAGGTTTCTGTCACTCCGGCAGAACTCCCCCTTTCCTTTTACACATATTACAAACCCTATGATGTTTAATCCATGCCCGCACAATATAATGGACACCAAAGGACTGTACCATATCAACATACAACTCTAATGAACCAAAGACGTTCAACCAATCAATCTAAGAACAAAGAAACTACACAAACATGACATAGATCATAGGATTATAACTTATAGCATCAAACATCATGTTTACATAGGACGGTACAGAGGTGTGTGGGAGGATGAACCACTGCTTACTAGGAGGATTAGATGATGGAGATGGCGGTGAAGATGGTGAAGTTGGTGAAGAGGGCGCGGCGGCGGCGGTGGCGCGGGGGACTCCTTCCCTATCGCCGGTAGCATGGGGGAGCACCGCCCCTTAACCCCCTTTCTTCATGGCTTCTTGGGAGCCCTCCCCCATGGAGATGGGATCCATGGGGGAGGCAAAAACATGGCTTTTATGGCTGCAAATTCGTGGGTGGAGATGCCCTGGGCGAATTAGGTTTCCTCCCTTTATATAGCTTCTCGAATTCCCGTTAGCCCATCTTGGGCTGCAGTAAATCGGGCCTAAAAGGCTCGTCCAGACTTGAAATCAGCTCAATTTTATGTCCAGAACGTTTGTCATGAAATTTTCAACAACTTTGTAGTTGAAGAGTTTTCCTTTTGACACCGTCTTCGACCCGTAACGTGACCATATTCAAAAAGAGTTCTGAGACATATTTCTGGAAAAATCCCAATTTGACTCCAACAAGGTTTCCACTTGTATTCTTGGTAATTCCTACACATCAAAGTATAAAACAAGGACATTGTGCACTTTTTCAACTATTATTAGGTTAGTACAAATAAATCATAAATTTATACAAAAAGGAGTGTCAAAAGCATATTATTAGCACGAAACCATCAAAAATTATAGCTACTTTATGGACGTATCAAGAGGCCGCGTCCTTTTTTAGTGGGACCGCGTCATTGTCCCCATCCACATCCACACTCCACTTCCACTCCTAGTCCCGCTTGGGTCAAATCCCAAAACCCTAGCCACTCCCTCCCTACTGACAAGCCCCTCTATCGTCGGGCGCGATGACGAAGGGGAGCTGGAAGGGCTGGTTCCGGCCAGGCCCGAACAACCACGACGCTAGCTCCTCCAGCGGCAGCGACTGTAATCGCTGCTATTTCGTCTCGAGGTCACCGCTAGCGCTTTGCTCCTTCTTCCATGGCCCACCGGCGCGTGCACAGTCGCGCCCGTGCTCCGATCGGCATGTGTATGTCAGTCTCAAGTTCGCGTGCACGCTGGCCGAGGCTAGCATGACGTGCCCGTGGTCGGACATGCACCTGCCGACGGGCTGGGACCTCAATGGTGCCTATGTGCCTATGCCGGCCATCCTGGTGTCAGGCCTTGCTCGTCGTAGGGAGATCTTCCGCTGCCAGGCCTTCCCGCCACCAGATTTGAGATGAGACCCGATCTACTCCATGCACTCCGACCTCTAGGACCGGTGGTTCGAGGCGGAGCACGCGGCACGACATGAGTCTATCAAGGCCCACCTTGAGAACCTCGACAACGATGAGGACTACTGGGAGGAGTCCGACAAGGACTCCGGCATGGACAATGAGGGCGAGGACAACGACTACCACTTCCTAGCGCCACAACCCGGCATCCCTGACTGGTCACGCTAAGGGGGCGCCGACACCGTCGAGTCCGAGGTGTGGCCTTAGTGGCGCGACCAGGTGGCGGTCAAGCTAGAGGAGCCAGAGACGACGTAACCCCGGCCGATGACGGAGGAGGAGGAGCTCGAGGCTGCCATCCTCGCGTCGCAGCTGGAGGAGGAGAAGCGGTGGGACGGTACCGCCCAAGCCCTGCATGAGTCCTGGATGGCCGATGTAACATCCCAGGATTAGCACCTAGAAATAGATAGGACACCTATCTATGCATTGCATTCATGCATAAAAAATCTGGATAATTTTCGCACAAAACTAAAGAAGCCAGTGAGGGATCGGGATCTCTCTTGTTCTGATGAAAACATCTAGGAAAGTGCGATAGACTTCGACATGACCTCTACTTTATATTTGTGTTTAAGGGGAATCATTTCATATTTGAAAATACAAATGATTAAATTGAATTCAAAAGAAATTTGAATTAAATTATAAATAAAGAAATGAGTTATTGAATTCATTAATGTTATATAAATATTACAATGAATAAATAAAATGAATAATGTGTAAGACTTAATAATGGAAAAGGATAATCTTTATTATTACATATATACATATAGTATTATTGTTCTTCTACAACAAAAGAATGAAAATAAAATACAAGAAACAAATAAATAGAAAAAGGAATTATAGAAATGAAATAACTAAAAGAATTCTTTATTACAAAACAATATATATATATTACAATGTCTTTTACAAAGTAATAAGTAAATTACAAAAGAATAAAGAAAACACCTATAACTAAATTCCTACATCCAGTAAAGATCTTCCTGTATTTCCTCTTGGCACCTGAAAACAAAGATTAATAAGACAAAAACAAAGGGGTTAGTGTTAATTAGTGTGCTCTCAGTTTGGCAATGAAATGCATTGTTATTCACATCATTGAGCAGAGTAAAAGAGGGTCCAAAGAGTAGTATTTGTTCTTATCCAGATTTTTGCCTCAAACTATATGCAACACTGGCCTAAGAGAGGGGCAATTTTCACCAAGTCAGATAAATAGGCAAAAGGTAAAACAGTAGGAAATAACAAGTTTCCACTTGAGCTTATCCCCAAGAGAAATATTTGTATCCATTGAAACTTGGACCTAAAGGTCCCACTTGCAAGCAGCTCACACATAGCTGCATGTGGATGTGCTATCAACACCAGAGAGGAAGTAGCATGAAGTGATATGAGGAAAACCAGTCATAGCTAGTTAGCCCAACATCAGCTTCTCCACAGCACCAACAGCACGCTAGCCAAACTCTACATGCCCACATCTCATCTTTCTATTTCCACATGTTTGAAACACACTACTAGAACCATACTAGTACTTGTTCTTGCCAATTTAAAACAAGCATCAGTTGGGGGAGAGAGAGCTCTCAGTTTAGTGTAGAAGTGTTACACTAGTTCATCCTAGAGCTGTAAAAGGCCAACAAAGTATTTGTTCTTATCTTAGAAGAATTTGGCCTCAGCCTTTGCATCACATGCCACAGATGTATCAGGAGCTAGTAGGAGAAGCATAAGAGGGAATCTAGAATTTAAAAGGAGGAGCCTTCCAGGTCCAGAAGGGACAATTGATCAAGCATAATCTCAGGTACAACAACATTAAGCTTCCACACCAGGTTACTATTCATTACCAAACCAGCTAGTAGTAATGGGGGCATAGGGATAAACTTGGTATATGCAAAAGTGTCATATCACACTTATGTCAAGATAGAATCACAATATCAGGTTTTCATAATACCTAGAGCTCTATTTCTTCAAAAGAAAAAGCACTAAACATACCAACTCATGTTAAGCAAATATTTACCCTATGCACACTCAGGAGAGGTACCACATGTGTAAACTCGGTATAGCAGGAGCACATGGGTACAAATGCAAATAAAGCTAAGCAACCCTCAGATCTTAAGATCTCAAACAAGACCAGTAAATAAACTAGGTCTAGAAGGCAGGCAATAAGTGAATGGATCCTCCACAACTTTAGTTTGAGAGGAGATTACTCTCAATCTTGCAGGGGTTGCTCTGCAATATCATCACAGAACATTACAGCTATTAAAACTTAATAATTGTTCCTAACCAAACATAAGACCTCAGCCTTAGCATCATTGGAAGTCACATATGGGCTTATTCTTTTAGCCAATCAAGTATTCAAAGCCAACAATGTGTTGTTCTCCACTGTGCACACTCTGCAAGGAGGCACCACAGTGAAGAACACAACCTTAGAAGCTTTTAATTACAGGAGCAACAGAATAAGCAATTAACACAATTTTCATTAACCATATGCTAGCAAGCAGAGCGTGAGTCTATATGATTTCCCTAATAGAGAATTAGGAATCATAATTGATCAGACTAATCTTATCAAGATTAACAGAAATTAGTCTAGCTGTAGCATTGAATTAGAGATTTAGTAAGCTAAGCTATGGGGTATTGTCAAGTATAGCCAAGCCATAAGTTATTAGCCAAGATTTGGGCAAACACAGAAATAGCTCAACCATTATTATTTCTGCAAGAAGTGGATAACCACTTAAAATCATTTTCCTAGTTAAACAACTAGAAATCATATTATTCTAGTAATTAAGTGGCCAATACATATTGTACATCATCATTGGCGTTTAAATACAACATACATTTGACTCAGAATATCACACCTTCATCAGATAAGTTCAGTACAAGGGCCATGGATGATTCAATCCTCCAGGTATTGCCAATAGCATAACACAATTACCACCACTAGCATCAGGAAATCGAAGCACAACTATGGATTAGATCCATCAGCACAAAGGCTGGTCACAAAAGAGATCAAAGTTCACCGAGGGTGCCGAGCACCTGGAGCGGAGGCGCGACGAAGTCACGGTGGTCGTTGCTGATGTCGAGGTTGCGTAGTTATAGCAGCGCCATGCCGCTAACATCGAAGTTGAGGTAGCAACGTGCACCACCACACCATCATCTCCTCTACAGCAGGGCCGCGAGACGGCAACGTAGGACGCCGGGGTTGCATCAACCTGCTACCATCCCGCCGGCGTCGGGGTTGAGGTCGCCGTGAGGGAGCAGCAGGAGGCGGGCCTCGACTTGGAGGCACTCGTCGGTAACGGCAAGGACCAGGGGATGCCGGGTCGCCTCGTCCTCAGCGCCGGCGACCCAAGCCGTGGGGGCTAGGGTTTCGTGGAGGCATGGACGGGAAAGCAGAGCGGCAGCGAGGCGACATGAATTGATGGAGGAGATCGAGACGGGGCCTCGTCGGCAGGCGATAGTGCTGGATTTGGCCGGTGACCAGCCGGAGCTACAAAGGCGGCGGTGCTGGATTTGGGCAGCGACCAGCCGGAGCGGCGCTGGTGGCGGCGCATCGTGCGGGTAGAGAGAGGAACGAGAGGATCGAGTGTGTGCGTGTGTGTAAGTGAGAGGAAAGAGGAGAGGTGTTGGGCTAGGGTGGGGTTTGACCCTAGGCCCAACTAGGCCGGGTTGGGCTTAACTAGCCCGCAGGCCAGAAGTAATTTTTTAGGAAAGAGAAAAATAAATAGTGTAAAAGAAATAATAAACAAAATGTAAAATTACCAAAATACCCCTGAAATTGTTTTAGCCCTAGAAAAATATAACTTTACTTATTTAAATGATCACAAAAATAATATCTACCCAAGAAAAATATAACTTTACTTATTTAAGTTAAATAAAATACAAATAAATATTAACATCACTAAAGTCTAAGTGATATTTCATAAATTAAGGAAAAGTCCTAAAAATGAAAAACAAATATTTTTGCATATGAAAATGAATCTACTATTTTGTAAAAATACTAACTTAATTTGTTACAAATAAAACATGAAGAAAAATATTTAAAGATATATAATCCTTTGTGGAAATTTATAAAAATAAGGATAACACCTAAAATTAAATAAAATTCACTTTTAAGATCTTAAGTAAGTATGTTTTACTAGAAAAATACTAATTATATTATTCCAACACATTTTAAGGTTATTAAGAAATAATCCTTATCTAGTTTATAAAATACCTCTTTTGTAAATTCTTTAAAAACATTTCTTAAGTAAGAAATAATCGCAATTCTATATGAAACTTTAAGTCCTTTATATCTGAATACCAATTCTAAAACCATAACTTGAATATATAATAAAACTTAAGTGTAACTTATTAACCTTATAGAATTATTTTAAAACCATAAATCTAAACTAAACCAACAATTTTAAGTAAACACAATTCGCTTATAATAAAAGTGAATGCACTTTATCTCTTAACCATTCTTAACATGACTTCAAACCCTAACCAATTAAAAGATCATTCAACTATGCCTTGTTTAAGAATAATATAGTATTTCATAATAGCAAATCACATTTAAACTCATCTTTCACTTAAATTGAAAGTAAATGATCTCACATTTTTAGCATACTTATCATAACCCTAAAAACTTGATACTAGTTCAACCACATCACACGTAAGTCTACTTAAGTTTTATAGTTAACTTTTGTCTGTTACAAATTAAATCATAAGGCATCTCAAACCGACGCTTATCGGATAAGCGCAAACGATATCGATCACATTCGATTAACCAAAAATATTGCTTAAACTTTAACAAAGAAATATTTTCCTAAAAGTTATTCTTTTAAGAAACATTAAAAGTAATCCTTAAGCACTTCTTTAAAAGGATCTAATTGATTAGTAATCTTGCTCAAGAAATCTTTTAGATACCATGCCCCATTTGAGTGATTTATACTACTTGTTGTATTTACATATCATTTCACACACTCACAAGCCTTAATAAGGAGCACAAGTGTGAAACTGGTATAAAAGTGGAACATATTCAAAAGATATCATCACAAACTGCAAACTCTAGATTAGATACGATTAGTTCGGGGATTCGCATTTATCAAACTGCATTACATTACTTATGCATAATTGCATGTTGCTTCTTTAAACATTAGTCCTTACCGGACCAATGATACTATTTCCAGATTTTGGATCTTCTATTGTCTTGAAGACCATGAGTGCATAATCTTGCAATGAAAAAAGGCAAGTTCACAACTTGCTCATGTCCTTTGATTATTTTCTATCAAATGCTTGTAACTCAAATATTCTCATCACCTGCATTTCAAAAAGGTCGAAAACACTATTTTCATAATTAATTGGAAGTATCGATTACTGATCCAAGGTGATCAACTAATCTATTATAACTGGCAATGGAAACGCCATTGTACATGAATGTATCACCTAGGACTTAACAACCAATGTCGCTAGTGATTCTAGCACTGTATATTACGCGTTAACCATGAGATTTGGAATGGGATGGAGAAGTTAGCTATATCTTCTTCCTCTCGCATGCATCCGGATGGCTAGGTCATGGTTGTTATCCTCGTAGTGTGCATTTATTGGTGATTTGTAGAGGATATGCAGCATATGGGTAGGAACCCTCAACGTCCCACGATAGTTCTGGCATCTGACGGTATGTACTAACCATTGCCATAATTCAAGATGTGGGCATGGCGTACACCAAGGAGACATGCGGGGTCACGAAGGGCGCAGTGATTGGCTTGGATCTTAGGTTGGGCCTCAAACCATGGAAGTTTGAATGGGGATATACTCCCGTCCGTGCAACAAAGCTTAAGGTCTCTCATGGGAAAAGTGATGCACCTCTGCAAAGTGTAAGAATTGTTACATGTTACTCCCTGTTCCAGGAAGGAGCTACGAATGCGGCAGGAAAGGAACCCCATGAAGGTTCTGGTCAACCTGTGAAGGCTGTCGGACATAGTTTTCAGAATAAAAGTAATCTTTAAAGAAATGTTTATGAAAACCTGTATTGCCTATGAAAACCTGCATTGCCTATGACCTTTGGTCTGTGGCTGTAGAGGTAGTGCATCAAACACTTCTTTTTAGTGAACTTGCTGAGTACACTCGTACTCAACCTTACGTTCTTAACCCTTGCTAGGTTCTAAGCCCTTGAAGACTGTGTCAACATCAATTTCTACTCAAGAAACCATCATCGACAGCTCAAATTCTGCAATAAAGTCGATGAAGTCAACATATACATCAGCTGAAGTGAAGATAAAGTGACTGTTTAGATAGGAGTAGATTCTCTATCCATAAAACCTATTTATGTAGAGCATTGCAATAGCAACAATGGAAAGCCAAATAGTTTAGATACTAGTCTTAGTTACTAGATAGTTCTGAGTTATTATTTCTGGTTTTTCTTTGTAAGAAGTTTCTTTATCTCTCTTTAACCTAGAGTATTCTCTAGATCTTTTGTAAAGAGTCGAGTTGTAATCTATAGCCATATCTTGGACCTGTTGTGTTTCTGTTGTGCACTCTTAGGGATGTAACACTAGTGAACGGTGTTTCATTGGTGTTATATAAACGACTATAGTGTACTACATCATGCAGTGGTATGCTGGGTCAGCGCAGCCGCGTAGGCCCAGATGCCCCCTTCGCCGCCCGCGCTCCCAGCGCCACCTGCGCTCCTGACACCTCCCGCTCCGTCCATGCCTCCCTCTCCGGCCCAGAGCGGCGCGTGGCCACCGCCCCAGGTATTCATCGCCGTCAACGATGACGAGTAGGCGGCGTGCAACAGCAGGACCAGGCGCCGGCCGACTAGAACGTCGGTTCCTCTCCATGCTACAACCCCCATAATATTGGGGGTTTTTAATTTTGATATTTGTGACAGGGACCTTTTAATGTAATATGTATAATTATTTTTCGACCTATTTTTTCTACAATGTTTTTTTGTGGGGCAGTAGCCGTTGGGGGCACAGGCCATGACAAATGGCCCGAGCCCGGACGGCTTGTCCGCCACCCCCACAAACGGACCGAATGGAATGGATTCGGTGTCTGAAATGCGGGGCCCGTTGGAGTTGGACTTAGAGAAACTCTAACAATGCATCTATTTTTGCGAACTGTAAAACCGAAGAATAGGCTTTTCACGATACCGAATGAAAACGTATAAACAGGTCGCATTTCTCACGGCGTAGAATGAAACCTGCAAAGATGAACTGCATATTCAAATTTTTGAAATCACTGCATAGTTCATCGATTAACAGAGAAGGTTCTGATGCGAATTAGTTCTAATTACACATAGTGCAGCTTCACAAAAACTGCAATTACATAGAAAATCTACTATCGGTGGACGCTGCCACAACCTAGACAAAAATTGAGCTCTGGTGTTGGCCGGAGCTGCAGGTTGCAGCGGCGTTGGGGTGGCGTCGACCTCAGTCTTGAAGTCGATCAGGTTCGCCATCTCCACCTTGACGACCGCCGTGGAGGTATCGACTCCTCGCGGTTCATCCAACGCCAAGTCGCCCGCTTCTTGGCGCCCTCCGAGCGGATGATGGACGAAGGCGTCATGCGCAGCCTCGTCGATGAAGCAGCGCGCTCCGCCGCCGAAACCTCCCCTGCCTCCGGATCGGTGCCCCCAAGCCAGTAGCAGCTACTGTGGCTCGACATCGTGGGATATGAGCACGTGGATGCAATGAATTGCTCGTCAGAGCGGTGGGCTAGCGACAACGACGCTAAGGTTGGGATGGCAGAGGAGTGCGGGTTTGGACTCTCGCTCGCTCACGCAGGCCCTATATGTACCGGACGCGGAGAATGTTAAATGGGACGCGATAAAAGTTTTACAAGCCAGGCCCCGTATACAGGCCTCGCTAGAGTAGCACGATTTGCATGGATCTGTAAAGAAGGAATTTCATAGTTCCGAACGGTTTACGGGCATTGTTAGAGTTGCTCTTAGCCAATGTGTTGAAGAACCTAGAGGAACGCTGCTAGTGGGCCTAAAGCAAAGGACGACGATGTGTTGCATGTAGGTAGGGTCCACTACCCAGTAGTTGAGGATTTTGAAATCCTCGTCGATATGCACAATCAACAGTAGGCGGTGAAGCCTCCCGAACTGCAACTCCTACTAGTGTAGGAAAAGTGGCCTCGCCTAAGCCCTCTAAGGATGAAGAAATAAGATTGCTCCACCTTTTCTTCACGGACAAACAGTGGCGGTAGGAACATGCCCAAGACCGCCAGCGGCATGATTCGTTATGTCATTTCTTGCTCACACCTCTTCTCCTACTCCGAGCTAGCTACCTCTTTGGTGGTCGAGAAAGTCTCCATCGTACCGCTGTCATCGGTGTCCTACATACAGAACCAACCGATGTACCTACTAATGGTGATGGAGACCTCTTGTTCCTCTCCTGGAACCTAGACTCCACCATAGGGAAACCCGCGTCCACCCAGAACTCCTACACAACCTCTACATCTTCCTTCGTGAAGTGTTAGACAACGTCCACCCGACGGGAACCTTTTCAAGGATGTGTTTCATCGCTTCTTTCGCCACCTCCCGCATCAGATCCTCTACTCCCTCTTCCCACTCATCTTCTGAAGCCATCAGGGAGAACCTTGTCCCTGACGAACTGGTCGGAGAGGTGGAGGGAGAGGACCTAATCAACAGACCGAGGGTAAGTCAGCGATGGCGTAGCACCTCCCTAGGAGATCGACAACGGCTCTCTCATCAGCACAAATGCATATATGTGGAATGATGGGTGATGGGGTAAATGATGAACTAGTTCTTGTTCGGATGGGCTCCCCTTAATGACGTGGACCATCACGTTTGTCTAGAAGGGCTTGGACTGACAAGACCCATTGGGTCGGCCCCATGGGATATGTTGCCCCTGTCTGGTAATTGGTATGGACGTGGATACACAGCGCGCGTGCACTGTGCAGTCTTCCACGGCGCCCCTCCTAAAAGTAGAGAGAAATATATGTTCATCCTCGCGTGTTACCAAAAAAGGAAGTTCTAGTCCCCTCCCCGGTCCCTCGCGTCCCATGGTTCCTGGCACGAGCAACCACTATTTCGTCGCAACATGAAAAAGTACCAGGTCTGTTGCTAGTTCAAGATAGAAAATAGCATAATCCGCATCTGTGGTTTATGAAAGCCAAAAAAGAAATATCACAGGTACATCTGCATCAACTTTTACTGTATTAAGTTACAATGCATCCTCGATTGTGCATAGATGAAATTTGGCCCCTGTTGATCGATAAAAGATACCTTTCTGCAAGTAGATGTAAAATATAACCACTATTACATCTGTATGTTGGTCTGGTGTTCAAAAACGTGCATGGAAAGAAAAGGTGTTAGATCTAGGTACTAAGTAAAATAAGAGCATGACATAAAAAATAAAAACAAAGAAATGGATGTAACAAATCAATATGTTTTATATAGCGAACGTCTTGCATGGGAAAAGTACATGGCGATATATGAACAACTACATTATGGTTGTGCAACCATTGCATTAAAGCTAAAACTACATGTAAATAATAACCCATAGTAAAAGGTTCAACTCATGAGGGAAAATACATCTTAGACATGATCATGTGTCCAAAAAGTCCCTCGGGCATAACAAACACATATCTACTTGTATAAAAGTACATGTAACACAATAATTTAGAGAAGGCATAATTTTTATTTTTATTTGCACTTAAACGACGATGATTAATCACTTAAATTGTACATTCTATGCAAAAGATGATGTAGATCATGCATGTAACTAATGCCCTGAAGCTACAGCCATACATACAAACCGTGCATCATACCACCCCATTGTTACATAGAATAAGTAATGGGGATGTAAAAAATAAAGGGAAAGGTCTAGCTTAATTTTTTAAGTAGAGTATGGCACAAAAAGTAACACACTTGTAATACTATACATATAACAAACAAGATCATTGGTTGTATTAAAATTAGCAAAAGTTGTACTAAAATAGGGTATTAATAACAAAAAACCTAGGAGGTATTATTGCCCAACGCACATTTAAGATGCACCAAAAGGATTGTGGATGTATGAAAATCATCCGAGGATGTAATAAAAATATGCATTAGGCGCAACAATTACATCGCATTGGGTAAAAACTACATCTCGAAAGTAAGATCTCAACCCCTCGTACCATCCTAAATCATTATGCATGAACTTTGCCCAGCAAACCTCTGGCCATCTAGGAGTTGGAGTTTTAGCATGGCAGATCCACATACACTTAAAAAAACCAAGCTACATGTATCTTATCTATAATACTAGGTACAGTGGCGAAGGACGGGGAAAAATTATGGTCGGGTGAACTCTCCCTCGCCTTCTCTAGCTCGCCGTTTCACAGGCTGGTCATGGCAGGCTATGGTACAAAGATACAAGAGGTGGCCCTTAGCACGTAAAACAAAAAACACATAGATCACTTGAAATAATTTTCTCTAAACTTTTTGGATGCTAAGTTATTGCTAAGAGTACCAATTTCTTCGAGAATTTTACCGTTTTTTCTCATTGGTTTGTTTTTTCTACTATAGCTAAAGCCAGTCCATGAGAAGTACCGGTACATCTTCTAATTGTCCTAAAATTATCTCAATGGCTCCCTTCTGGTATTCGCTAGTTTTTTGTTCTTCTATTCCTAGACAAATACTTATGGCACTAGCACAGAAACAATACCCAAACCAGGGTGTGGAATTGATGAAACAAAATCACCTGCTAGAGGCTGGACTGGTCTCCGCCTGGTGTGTAGCTGCCAGTTCTGATGTCCAGACATGGTGACATTGGAAAAGAAAACCACCGCCGAGCATTGCTGCCACGATGGAGCGCACCTCTCTAGCTTCACCCGGCATGCTATCCGTCACCGTCTAGTCCAGCCCCTCGCGGCGTTACGCCAAGTTCAGGAGGAGTGGCAACGACGAGACCTGGATAAACCAGTGGCCAAAAGCGAGTGGTAAGAGGCAGCCTCGATTGAACGTGGTCTCTATGGGCGCTCATTGTCTTCCATGCTCCCGTGCATGGCCTGGTAAAAGCCTGATCAAGCAAGGTAGCGACCAAACGAGGACCAGCTAGGTTACGTCCTTTTCTTATTCCGAGACAAGCAGAATATACATGAGATTGTACAGAGATATATATAGTACATGTATGTATATATATGAACTTTTTGCAAAAAATTAGGTAGGGCAGCTGACCCTGCCTTGCCCAAAGGGGAGCTCCACCCCTACTAGGTAGCAAGGCTTGGAAGCAACAGTGCTACAGCAAAATACATGTGAGGAGGGCCTCGATCTCCAACCAACTTAGCATGATAGGATGGTGGCGGCTATAACGCAGCAACAGACACACGCTTGGGAAAGCCCAGAGGTGGTGACACACGACATGTCAAAAGCGGAGTTTTCCACTCTGGATAAAACTTCATCCTCTAGATATAAAAATTGTTGGATTATTAGGCAATTCCCCATGAGATTAATTACCGAAATCAACATTATGTAAGAACTAGTAGATCTTAACACATGCAGCCAAATGATGAGCCACAAGTATAGGGGGTGTATCGCAGTATTTTCGAGGGAAGTGAAACCCAATTTATTGATTCGACACAAGGGTCCAAAGGATATTTATAAGCCTTAACAACTAAGTTGTCAATTCAGCTGCACCTGGAAACAATCTTGCTCACAGCAGTTTATCAGTGGCAACAGTTTGTAGTAGGAATAGTGAAGTAATAACAGTAGTAAAGTAAAGACAGCCGTAACAATAGCAACAAACAGTAGGATTTGAGTGCGATAGGCATAGGGATGGATGGATGGGCGTTGCATGGACAAGACAATTCACATAGCAATCAGAACATAGGGCAATTGCACATAAATAAGATAAAGCATCCAAGAACTAGATAATCCTAGGCAGGTGTTCCATATATAGTCATACATGCTCGCAATGAGAACTTTCACAACATCTTTTGTCCAGCCAGCCCGTTTGCAGCGGGGCCTCAAGAGAACTATTGGCAATTAAGGTGCTCCTTTTAACAGAGCATCGGAGCAAAGCATTAACACTCTGTAAACACATGTGATCCTCACATCAAAGCCATTCCCTCCGGTTATCCCATTTCCTGTTACTTCGGGGCCATTGGTTCCGGACAACAACGTGTGTATACAACTTGCAGATAAGACCATAAACAATACTATCATAATGAATTAATAACATGTTCAGATCTGAAATCATGGCACTCGGGCCCTAGTGACAAGCATTAAGCATAACAAGTCGCAATAAAGTCATAAAGCACTAATAAAAGATACTAGGCACCATGCTCTAACAATCTGATGCCATTACATGAACGATCTCATCCAATACCTACCATCCCCATAGCCTACAGCGGGGGATTACTCACTCATAGATGGGGGAAACATGGATGGTCGATGGAGAAGCGATGGTGATGATCTCCTCCAATTCCCCATCCCGGCAGGGTGCCAGAACGGAGTTTCTGGTGCTGTTTCGTGAAATCTGGTGGTGGCGGCAGAGCGGAACTCCTTTTGGAAAAACGTCGAACCCCCCATGAGTTTTTAGGTCAGAAGGCAACTTATAGGCAAAGAGGGAGACCGAGGGGGAGTCTGGGGCGGCCAGACCACCTCCTGGCGCGGCCTGGGCTAGCCTACGCTCCAAGTGGTGTGGCCTGGGCCCAACCCCCCTCTGTCTCGTATTCTGGCTCCGGGAGTCTTCTGGTGATATAGTATTTTTGGCATATTTTCCGGGATTTTTCCTGATAGTTGATTTTCTGCAGAAAAAGTAGACACCAAGGCAATTCTGCTGAAAACAGCGTCAGTCCGCGTTAGTTGCATCCAAATCACACAAGTTTAGAGGATAAACAATAGCAAAAGTGTTCGGGAAAGTAGAGACATTTTGGTCGTATCAACTCCCCCAAGCTTAGCTTATTGCTTGTCCTCAAGCAATTCAGTTGAAAACTGAGTGCAATAAAAGAACTTTCACGAACACATTTGCTTTATATGATGTATATATTCTCAGCATGTGATCAACTACTTAGACAATTCATAATAAGGAATATGCAACTAAGTTTACTTAATAAGCATTGTAAGCTATGAAGAAATTCCAACTCAAAAATAATAAGTAGCATGAAGCATAAACATAAGCAACATTACAATGCTCATAAAAAGGTATTATAGAGTGGTATCTCACTTGCCTTTGATCTAAGGCACCTCTGAAGTTCAAGTGAAGACTAGAAGTAAAGATGTCAAACATACAAGCATCAAAGTCATAACACAAATAATCAAGTTTTGAGGCAACCACATTACACTAAGAATGACAACTATGCTCTCAAGAAGGTGCTCATAGAATATGTGGAGACTAAACAAGGAAACGCAAAAGGTTTTGAATAGTTTGAAAGGCTTCCAAATGCTGAAAGTATGGTACTCGTTAGCTTTGAGCTCTCATTGCCCCTATCATAAGCATCTTTAAATGGTTAAGGTTAAAGTGACACAACTAAGAGGAATTGCCCCTATCATAAGCATCGAAGTCTCATGCCACTTACTTACGAAGACCGATGCTCATGCTACTCAACTTCAATCAGGAGGAAGCTCTTGTCATTGTAAGTATATACGTATCATAGAGAACCGCCAACGGGTACCCCTTGCACATGATACAGGAGCTATCCCATAATCAAAATGACAAGGCAAGCAGACAATGAGCATCTCAGCGATCTTTTTATTTACTATGTGCATAGATTTTTATTGAGGATGCTTCATGGAATGCTCATTATGGTTATGTTGCAAGTTCCCACCATGATTAGGCATGGCTTAGGCTAGCGGCCCAGGCGTTTCTCTAACATACATACAAACTCCATGATCTTACAAGTTCCACTTTTATTTCACACCGCCGGGGTCCATAAGCAAAAGAACATGATATCAACGAGGTACTAAGTACCAATGCAATGTTGAAAACGTTCCCCATGATACATGGTTCTGCTAACTTCAACTTATGAAGCGCAAGCATATACGCAACAAAGAAGGACGCAATGGTTCATGTTTATGAAATGCAAGAAAATAAAGTGTGCCATCAAGTTCGTGAGAGCTTTACTAACTAACTTTCTCATAATAAGAAAACATTTTATTCGGAAGAAAACAAGGCATATTGAATATGCACGGAAATAGCAAATGATGTTAATAGGTAGATATGGTGGACACTTTGGCAATGTTTGGTTTTAGGGAGTTGGAAACATGAGTAAAATACTCAGTGAAAATGAAGGCTAGCAATAGTAAGGGAGCGACAAACAAGAGAGCAATGGCTATCATAATCATGCTTGCAACAAAACAGGACTAATCATGGCATGAAAGTGATTCAAGATCCTCAAGGAAAAAATTCATCGAGGCTTAACTGATTATTTCAGTCATATGCATGCGTGAGCATGTGCCAAGTCAATTCAAATGAAACATTCAAAGGAGGATACCACGGTGTCATACCAAGTTATGAATAGAGTAATGCAAGCAAACATTCAAAAGACATGCTACAAACTATTAGCAAGCTGGAACTAATCATACGAAAGCAAGAACTACTAAGCATCCAAAGATAACATACACCCTACACGAATAGACTAAGCATGCCCACAATGATGAGTATATGTACAAAAATGAAAACAAATAGAGTTCGTTACCAGCCTCATACCACACCTCAAGTTGTCATTAATCCTCATTATTGTTCTTCACTTGTGTGGCTTGAATAATAATATTAAACCAATATCCACTGAGGAATGCTGAACCCTGCAACAAACTCACAAAACCAAAGAAGAATGACAAATATTTTTGTTGTTTTCGATTTTAAAAATAAGAACCCAAAAGGAAAAGCAAGCAAAGCAAAATCTTTTTGGGTTTTTCAAATAGTTCAAACAAAGTAAAAAGGGAAAAACAAACCAAGGCGAAAAGAAAAAGAAACAAACCAAAGAGGAACAACAGAAATATTTTTGGTCTTTTTGTGTTTTAGAAAGCAAAAGCAAAGAAAGAACGAAAACTAAAAAGAGAACGAAACATGAATCTACAAAGTACCGACGCAACATGATAAGGCGATGAGTGCAATGTCGGTGTACCTCCCCCCAAGCTTAGGATTTTGGTCTAAGTGGGTGTCAATCCGTGTATGCATAAGGGTTCCAAGTAGGCTGGTCATGATAAGAATGATCGTAGTTGGGCCCGTGGGAAGAAGAAGAAGCTCCCCAATCACAAGCAGGCTGCTGATATGAAGACTCCCCCTCATTCGAGGGCTGGACCGAATCATCTGTGTCCTCCCTTCTAGTATCCTGCTCCTATTGGGAGAGCTCTCCCAGGTACGTGTCAAGCTCCTCCTCAGTGAGGGACCATCCTACCCTGTTGTCAAGGTTAAACAAAATAGGTGAAGGCAAAAGAACAACACGCTCGGACTTGCTCTTTCTCCAACCAGCTTTGAGAAAGGTTATTTCATAAGACAACTCACTCAAACTAGTCCACGAGGAAACAAATTTATGTTGTATCATGGAATTAAGATCAAGCCTTTCTATGGGGAATTGTAGGTCTAGATGATGAGGCACTAAACCATGCAATGCTAGTAAACGAGAAGCAATGAGGTCTCCACAAATTCCACCTTTATCACGGTTAGCAGCAAGACGGAAAGCTATCAAAGAACCTAAGTTGTAAGACCTATCTCGTTTAAGAGCAGCAGAGATAAATCCTAGATCATATGAAGATAACTTATTGGCAGTTTTCCTAGCAAGAACACACTTGGCAATAAGGTAGGCAAAGTAGCAAATAGAAGGAAGATGAATGTTACGTATTTTTCCACTCTCCTTTGAGAAGCTGCTCCCTTGGCAAATTTCTGCATATAAATCCATAAGTGGTTCAAGTCACTCCTTAATCCTTCTACATGATCCCCATTGAGGTACCTTAATAGCTGCACAAAAGTCATCGAGAGAAAGGTCAACAGCAATATTGTAAATTTTGTAGTGGACCATGGGGTTAGGCAAAGAGTGACTAAATTGAAAATCATGCACCACAGACATGGTTAGCTTCACAAATTGACAAGGTTCATCTTCCAAAAAGTGCTCCAACCCTGTATTAGAAACCAAAGTGTGGAAATCTTGGAGAATTCCTCCAGCTCTCATGAACTCAGATCATGGATAAATGGAAGGAAAAACTTCCTCCTCCCGATGGACCTTCATGACCTCAGGCACCCAAATTTCCAGTTGGTTTAGTTGATGCTCATTCATCTTCTATTCTGAAATTTAAACACCTATTAAACAAGTGATTGCAAAGTGAATAAAATGAAGGATACTACTCATAGGAACTTGTAAGAGGCCTAAACATGCATCAAAACTATATCTCTAAGCATCAAACAAGCTTACAAGCTCTCATAACCTGTCACCTACAGCAGCAAAATACTCAAGATATAATCCACTAAACACAAATCTACTTGGATAAGGGGAGGAGTCACATACCAGGGAACAAGTGCTCCAAATTTCAGCAACAAAGATGGGCTGAGCAAGGAGATCGAAAAAATCGAGAGCAAGCACAGCAAGAACGCAATTTTGAGCAATGAACTGGAGCTTACTCGGGAGAGAGAAGAAAATGGCAGGTGAGAGAGTTAGTGCAGGGCCAGGGTGGCGCACACCATGGCATGGCGCCACCAAGGGCAGGCCGCGCCACCAGGTGGTGAGCCTTCCTGGTGGGTCCCCGTGGTACCCTCCAGGCACTCCTCTGCCCCTTTTTTCACGTAAAAATTTAATATGAATTTTCTGGAATTTTTCGAGACACTTTATTTTTGGGCATTTTTCAGGTATAGAAGAATAATTTTCTGACAGACAGGTTTTTTTTTAAATGATGCAATGACAAAACAAGGCTAGAACTACAGGAGTTCTAAGACACTCTGACATGCAAGCAACTATCAACAAAAAAGAAAATTAAACGAAAGCAAAAACTAAAATGGATAGAATAGAAGTAAGCGGAGATAATCATAGTGAAAACATTGTTTTGTTCAACGAAATCATTTTGTTAACAAGGTTGATCAAGTCTTGTTACCAAAACAATTTCATATGAGACAAAACTTTGTATTCCAATTATGATTATGTTACCTCAACCTTGATAGCAATGGTCTCAATCATAATAGTTTCAAAATTTTCTTTTGGTATGGGGCAATATATCTCTCCAACTTGAATGCCCTCAACATGTTCAATTGAATTCAAACCATAAGTTCTTTCAATCTTCTTAGGGAATTACATAGTATGTTCCTTGTCATTAACACTGAAAGTCACCTTTCCTTGATTACAATTAATAACAGCTCCTGCAGTATTAAGGAAAGGTCTCCCAAGAATAATGGACATATTATCATCTTCAGGCATTTCAAGCACAACAAAATCAGTTAAAATCAAGCAATTATGAGCCACTTGAACAGGTACATCCTCACATATACCAGCAGGAATAGTGGTAGATTTATCAGCCATTTACAAAGATATATCAGTTGGTATTAGTTTTTCTAGTTGAAGCCTCTTATAGAAAGAGAAAGGCATAACACTAACTCCAGCTCCCAAATCACACAAAGCAGTTCTAACATAACTGTTCTTAATAGAGAAAGGGATAGTTGGAATCCCTAGGTCTCCAAGTTTCTTTGGAACCTTACCATTGAAGGAATAATTAGCAAGCAATGTAGAAATTTCTTCATTAGAGATCTTCCTTTTATTCGAGACAATATCCTTCATATACTTTGAGTAAGGAGGCAATTTAATAGCGTCAGTAAAAGGAATTTGCAAGAAAAAAGGTTTCATGAACTCACAAAACTTATTATAGTATTCATCTTCCTTTGACTTTTGTTTCTTATCAGGGAAAGGCATAGGTTTTTGGACCCAAGGCTATCTTTCACTACCATGTTTCTTAGCAACAAAATCTTCTTTAGTGTATTTAGTATTCTTAGTGTGCTTTTTAGGTTCTTCTTCAACTTTTTCTTCATTAGGAGCTTCATATTCTTCATTACCACTTTCAGTTTCAGCATTAGATATAGATATACTATTAGGATCTATAGCAGGTTTAGAGGGTTCTACAACAGTTTTATGTTTCTTTTTCCTTTTCTTATGAGTAGAACCACTATTTTCAGCTTGTTGAGAATCCTGATCAATTCTTTTGGGATGCCCCTCAAGATATAGAGGATCCTAGGTAGCAGCACCACTTCTAGTTCTAATTTCATAAGCATGTTTTTTAGCAGCATTAACTAGCAGTCTTTTTGCACTTTAACGAGTTGATCTATTTGAGTTTCAACCTTTTGAAAGTGTTTAACAATCATTTTAACATCATTAGCGGTTCTTTCCACAATATCTTTCAACTCAACAATATCTCTTGTGTTTTCCATTAGATGATTTTGCACCCTTTTATTAAAATTATCTTGCTTAACAATAAAGATATCGAATTCTTCTAAGCATTGATTAGGAGGTTTAGAGTAAGGGATATGACCTTCATCAAAGTGTTGGAGAGAGTGTACCTCGATAGTGGATGAGTAGGGAATAGGCTTACATAATTCTTCTATAGGAGGTAAATTATTGACATCTGCAACTTTAATTCCCTTCTCCTTAAGACATTTCTTATCTTCCTTCATCACTTCATCATTTCATTCAATAACTCCCCTCTTCTTTGATGTTGGAATAGGTACTGGTATAGTAGGTTCAGGTACAATTACTTCAGGTATAGCTTGTTCAGGAGGAGTCCAATCTTCATAGTTCTTACTTATTTTAGCCATCAATTGCTCAGCTTCCTTGGGAGTCCTATTCCTGAAAACACAATCAGCACAACTATCTAGGTATGTCCTAGATTCTTCGGTTAGTCCATTATAAAATATATCAAGAAGCTCATTCTTAGGTAATGGACTTCCAGCCTGTGCATGAATCAAAGCACAAAACCTTGCCCATGATTTGGGCAATATCTCTTTTTCTCCCTGTTTAAAATCAAAAAGTTCCTGCAAAATAGCATGTCTAGCACTAGGAGGAAAATATTTCTACAGGAAAGTACAAATCAAGCAATCAGGGCTATCAATAGATCCAGGAGGTAAATTACTAAACCAAGTTTTAGCTTCTCCTTTCAGTGAAAAGGGGAAAATCTTAGCAACAAAGTAAGTACGCATCTTAATATCATCAGAAAACAAGCCACTCATGGTAGAAAGTTCATTCATATGTGCTACCGCACTTTCATTCTTAGTCCCACAAAAAGGTTCTTTCTCTACAATAGCTATATAAGATATGTCGAGAGAAAAATCATAATCTTTATCTTTAATGTTTATGGGAGAAGCAGCAAACTTAGCAATAGGAGACAACTTGGGTCTAATAGTACGCCTCTTAAGGAGACTCTTAGCAGCGCTCCTATCATGGGTGTTTTTACATTCTTTAATAAATCCATCGGTCGTCTCAACATAACCATCTTCAATATCATAACTCTCACTAGACTCAGGAGAACTAACAGGTGTGGTAGTGTCTTCATTAGGAGTTTCAGTATTTCCAGCTATAGTTCTAGCAATCCTAGCATCTAGGAAAGGACCTAATGAACCACTCTTATCAAGCACAGTAGAAGCAGCATCATAAGCATCAGATGTTTCAGATTCAGCAGTAGTAGCAGTGCGTGTAGCATGTGTATGTGGTGGTGTAACGAGCTTACTCATAACAGATGGTGAATCAAGAGCAACAAAGGTGTTCAGAACCGTACCTCTTCTTGTAGTGGATGGTAAAATAGGAACCTTGCCATCACGAGACTTACCCATCATGGATGGATAGCAGCGAACAATAGAGAATCCAAGTGAACTTGATAAATAAAGCTATGCTCCCCGGCAACGGCGCCTGAAAATAGTCTTGATGACCCACAAGTATAGGGGGTCTATCGCAGTATTTTCGAGGGAAGTCAAACCCAATTTATTGATTCGACACAAGGGGATCCAAAGAATATTTATAAGCCTTAACAACTGAGTTGTCAATTCAGCTGCACCTGGAAACAATCTTGCTCACAGCAGTTTCTCAGTAGCAATAGTTTGTAGTAGGAATAGTGAAGTAACAACAGTAGTAAAGTAAAGACATCAGTAACAATAGCAGCAAACAGTAGGATTTGAGTGCGGTAGGCATAGGGATGGATGGACGGGCGTTGCATGGACAAGACAATTCACATAGCAATCAGAACATAGGGCAATTGCAGATAAATAAGATAAAGCATCCAAGTACTAGATAATCATAGGCATGTGTTCCATATATAGTCATACGTGCTCGCAATGAGAACTTGCACAACATCTTTTGTCCAGCCAGCCCATTTGCAGCGGGGCCTCAAGGGAACTACTGCCAATTAAGGTGCTCCTTTTAATAGAGCACCGGAGCAAAGCATTAACACTCTGTGAACACATGTGATCCTCACAGCAAAGCCATTCCCTCCGGTTATCCCGATTTCTATCATTTCGGGGCCATTAGTTCCGAACAACAACGTGTGTATACAACTTGCAGATAAGACCATAAACAATACTATCATAATAAATAAATAACATGTTCAGATCTGAAATCATGGCACTCGGGCCCTAGTGACAAGCATTAAGCATAACAAGTCGCAACAAAGTCATAAAACACTAATAAAAGATACTAGGCACCATGGCCTAACAATCTGATGCCATTACATGAACGATCTCATCGAAACCCTACCATCCCCATAGTCTACTGTGGGGGATTACTCACTCATAGATGGGGGAAACATGGATGGTCGATGGAGAAGCGATGGTGATGATCTCCTCCAATTCCCTATCCCGGCAGGGTGCTAGAACGGAGTTTCTGGTGCTGTTTCGTGGAATCTGGTGGTGGCGGCGGAGTGGAACTCCTTTTGAAAAAACGTCGAACCCTCCTGAGTTTTTAGGTCAGAAGGCAACTTATAGGCGAAGAGGGAGACCGAGGGGGAGTCTGGGGCAGCCAGACCACCTCCTCGCGCGGACTGGGCTAGCCCGCGCGGCCATTTGGTGTGGCCTAGGCCTAGCCCCCCTCCGTCTCGTATTCTAGCTCCGGGAGTCTTCTGGTGAAATAGGATTTTTGACATATTTTCCGGGATTTTTCCTGGTAGTTGATTTTCTGCACAAAAAGTAGACACCAAGGCAATTCTGCTGAAAACAGTGTCAGTCCGCATTAGTTGCATCCAAATCACACAAGTTTAGAGGAGAAACAATAGCAAAAGTGTTCGGGAAAGTAGATACGTTTTGGACGTATCACCAAACAACCACATCTAGTAGATCTGAAAATCTAGCAAAACTAGTGCATATAAACAGAAGAATAGCACATATAGGTTGACCGGGAAGGTCGTCACCACAGCAGCACCTTGGTCCTTGTTGATGTTGCCCATGGTGCTGATGAGGTGGCCGGTTGCTGAAGAAGAACGCATGAACGGTGGCGAGCAGTCGCGCCGAGACGCTCCCACAAAATCTTGTCGCCCGTCTCACGTTGCAGGATCTCAACGGACGGGGTTTTAGAGGCCTGCTCTCCCGGACAGCAGTGCATGCAGTCGTCAGGATGGGGAAGCCTAGAGAGCAGCGCAGCAAAAGGAACACACATGAGAGAGACAGAGAAAGAATTGGATTCATCTATATTTGTTCAGTCTCTCCCTCTATAGCTTGGGAGGTGAGCCGACCGATTCTCCATGCGGTGGAAGACAAGGACACACGTCAAACATGCACACGAATGTTGACACGTACCCATCAGCTGGTGCACCTAGCAAAAATTGTGTTTTCCACAAAACGAATTTCTAACTCAAACTCGATTTAAGAAACACGACGCGCGTGCGGGCGAGGTGAGGCAGGCGACAGAGGAGGAGGAGTGCGTATGGACTCCTTCTCTTCTCACTCACTTAGTGGGAGTGAAACAGCTCACCTTATAAGTTGGTCCAACTCTCTCCCAACTAGCAATGTGGGACTAAAGTTTGTCTCCCACATAGCTCCCAAGATACCATAGTATATGGGCCTTGAGATTTTAGGATTTATCAGACTAGATGGGCTGTCTACATGGTTCACAACCCATATAAAGCTAACATCCCCCACCAGATCTCAAAGGCACATCATATGGCTCATTAGTTCCAATCACTGTTTAATATACCTAAAGTTCAGTGGAGACTGTTAAGTTGAACTTCCACCTAGACAAAGAGATATGCTTACTACAACTGAATAATGGAATATGCCTTGAATTGCTAGTCTTGCGTAACAAGTTTCACTCAATACCGTTACCGGTACTTGGCTGCCATAGGCTACCCCTCGGGTGGAGCTTATAAGTCACACTCCCCGGCCTTTCATGAACTTCCTAGATATTCACCCAGATCTCATACACTATGACCAACAGTGTAGCTCATATAGGTGTGTTCTTTCAAGATCGCTCTGTAGGACAGTGTCTTTGCTCCCAAGGAGACAGACAAAACACATTAAGCTTAATCAACCTTCCTTATAGTTTGCTATGAGAGAACTGCATCTGCAACGGAGCGGGAGTTTTGAAAGTTTCTCTCAACTCAGTTGTTTAGGTTTGTTTTCCCAGGTCCTAATTCACTGGATCTCTGATCACATAGGTTGGGTTACTCCCTTGACAACTCACGCGGGTCTCAAACCCATCTCCCTTGATGCATTTTCTATCAAATTTCTTGATAGTCCTTTCGTAAAAGGATCTGCCAAACTTTTAGCCGTTTGGACATAATCCAATGCTATAACTCTGGAGTTTCTCAGCTTTCTGATAGACTTCAGCCTTCTCTTGACATGTCTTGAACTCGTCATATTGTCCTTAGAACTGTTCACTTTGACAATCATAGTTTGGTTGTAACAGTTCATAAGGATTGCCGGTATTGGTTTTTCATCCCTAGGAAAATCTATTAAGAGTTCATGAAGCCATTCTTTTTCGACAGTCGCAGTATCTAATGTTGTGAGTTCTGCTTCCATGGTTGACCTCGTTAAGATGGTATGCTTGCAAGACTTCCATGAAACAGCGCCACCACCAAGAGTGAATATGTAACCACTTGTGGCCTTTGTCTCATCAGCATCTGATATCCAATTTGAATCACTATACCCTTCAAGTACTCTTGGATACCCGGTATAATGAATTCCATAGCTCATTTTTCCCTTTAGATAGCACATTACCCTCTCAAGAGCATGCCAATGATCATATCCCGGGTTGGCCACAAACCGGCTAAGTTTGCGCACAGCAAACGAGATGCCAGGCCTCGTAGAGAAAGCTAAATACATAAGTGAGCCAATAATCTAAGAGTATCTCAATTGATCTCTAGCTGCCTTTTGATTATTTTGAAGCAAAACACTAGGATCATAAGGTGTGGGAGAGGATTTGCAATCATCATATCCAAATCTGCTCAACACCTTATCCACATAATGTGATTGCACAAGTGTAATCCAATTATAATCATCTCTTAGTAGCTTGATGTTTAGGATAACATCAGCTTCTCCAAGATCCTTCATCTCAAAACATTGAGACAAGAAGGTTTTGACCTCATTAATCACTTTGAGACTTGTCCCAAAAATTAATATGTCATCAACATAGAGACATAGGACAACTCCCTCGCCCCCATCATGGCGGTAGTACACACATTTGTCGGCTTCATTTACAACAAAGCCCGCAGATGTCAAAGTTCTTTCAAACTTCTCATGCCATTGCTTGGGAGCTTGTTTGAAGCCATACAAAGATTTCTTCAATTTACACACCTTTCTCTCTTGACCTTCTAGTACAAAACCATCAGGATGTTCCATGTAAATTCCCTCGTCTAACTCTCCATTTAGGAAAGCCGTCTTAATGTCCATTTGATGAACGAGAAGACCGTGAGAGGCAGCCAGTGATAGTAGTACTCGAATTATGGTCAATCTAGCCACATGTGACTAAGTTTCAAATAAATCTTCACCTTCCTTTTGGGTATAGCCTTTAGCCACAAGCCGAGCTTTGTACTTTTCAATAGTACCATCAGCCCTAAGCTTCTTTTTAAATACCCATTTACATCCTACAAGTTTACACATATACGGACGTTCAGATATCTCCCATGTTCCATTAGCCAAGATGGAATCCATCTCGCTTTGAACCGCTTCCTTCCAGTAGTCTACATCCGGAGATGCAAAAGCTTCTGAAATGGTAGTGGGAGTGTCATCCACTAGGTACACAATGAAATCATTACCAAAATATCTTGCAATCCTTTGTCTCTTGCCCATTGTGGGAGCTTCATTGTCACCCTCATCCGAATCTGAACTCTCATTATCTGATTGTTCATCAGTCCCCATGGGAGTTTCAGGTTCAGAAACTAGATCATATTCCTTATTAAATATGCTAGGCATATCTCTCGTAGGAAATATATCCTCAAAGAATGTTGCATCTCTTGATTCAAAAATGGTACCGACACTCATGTCATCTAGTTCAGATTTCACCACAACAAATTTGTAAGCAATGTTGTGAGAAGCATAGCCAAGAAAAACACAATCCACAGTCTTTGGTCAAAGCTTATGCTTCTTGTTGATTGGCAGGTTGACCTTTGTCAAACAACCCCAAGTACGTAAGTAGGAGAGTGTCAACCTTTTCTTTTCCCATTCTTCAAATGGAGTAATCTCTTTATTCTTAGTTGGAACACGATTTAGGACATGACATGAAGTCAATATAGCCTCCCCCACCATTTCTTGGATAAACCAGCAGTGTCTAACATGGCGTTAACCAAATCTGTTAGAGTCTGGTTTTCCCTCTCAGCAATCCCATTGGATTGAGGGAAATTGGGAGGCGTCATCTCATGTATAATACCATGCTCCAAACAGAATAAATTGAACTCATTAGAAAAGTACTCTCCCCCGCGATCAGACCAAATTCTTTTAATCTTTCTTTCAAATTGATTTTCAACTTCTGCCTTATAGATTTTAAAGAAAGCTAAGGCCTCGTCTTTGGTTTTCAAGAGATATACATAACAGTGCCTAGTAGAATCATATATAAAAGTCATGTAATATTTGTTTCCACTAATTGTCAACACACCATTCATCTCACATAGATCTAAATGTATGAGCTCAAGAGGTGTCAAGTTTCTTTCCTCTGCATGCTTGTGAGGCTTGCGAGGCTGCTTTGCTTGCACACAAGCATGGCACTTATAGCCTTTGATAATAGTAAATTTCAGAATTAAACTCATACCAACAAGTCGCGACATACAACCGAAATTAATATGACAAACTCGTGAATGCCAAACATTAGTTTCATTACTAGTAGTGCAAACATGGTTCACTACATCATCACAGAAGTCTACCAATGAAAAACAGAACATGCCTCTGCATTCATAGTCTTTTCCAACAAAGGTTCCATACTTGGACAGTACAACTTTATTGGACTCAAATACCAACTTAAGCCCATCTTTTAGAAGACCGGAACCACTAACGAGATTCTTCTTGATAGAAGGGACATGCTACATGTTCTTCAATTGCACGATCTTGCCCGAAGTAAACTTTAGATCTATCGTGCCAGCACCAAGAATAGTAGCATGTAAACCATTCCCCATCATGACTGAGGAATCTTGAGCCTGGTAAGAGGTGAACATGGAAATGTCAACACACACATGAACATTGGCACCCGTATCAACCCACCATTCTGTGGGTTGAAATACTGAAAAAATAGTAGGTAATAAATTACCATACCCAGAACCTGAAGTTCCTGCATCAGTATTGCCAATGACCATGTTGACAGATTTGGAACTCTGTCTTGCCTGACCCTTCTTTCCTTTCTTTTGTGGACAACGATGAGCCTAATGGCCAATATCGCCACACATCCATCAAGGTTCTTTATTTTCCTTGTTCTTCCCCTTCTTCTTCTTGAAGTTGAGTCTGGCAGACTTTGTTATTTCCCTTGGACTTGTGGACATTTTTCTGTACCATATTGGCAGCATAATGTCCCTCGGTTCCACTAGTGTGTTTCTCTTTTGCTCTAGCCTTTTCTTCAACATCCAGAGAGCCAATGAGATACTCAACAGAGAGCTCATGCCTCTGATCTTTCACAGAAGTGGCAAATTTCCTCCATGAAGGGAGAAGCTTAGTGACAATGCATCCTGCGACAAACTTGTCCGGAAGCACACACTTGAGGAGTTTGAGTTCCTTTGCCATGATTTGTAGCTCATGAGCCTGTTCTACTACAGATCGGTTTTCAACCATCTTGTAGTCATTGAACGTCTTCATCGCATACAGTTCACCACCGGCATCGGCAGCACCGAACTTAGCATCCAGCGCATCCCACAGTTCCTTGGCATCATGAATATGCAAATATGCATCAACCAACTTGTCTCCAAACATACTGAGTACAAAGCCAACAAAAAGTATAGTGCCCTCCATGAACGCTCTCTCTTCCTCGAGAGTAAGCGGACCTCTGGGGGTGCCATCTGTAACTTTTTCTATGCCCATTGCAGTGAGCCACAAGAGGGTTTTCCCTTACCATCTCTTAAAATTAGCACCCATAAATGGGCTCGGTTTAAGCGACGCAGCAAAGGCAGATGACAAAAATTGCCTAAATAAATAAGGTTTTTGGATTCTTGGATTATTAGGAAATTTTCCCACGAGATTAGTTACCGAAATCAACATTATGTAAGCACTAGCAGATCTAAACACATGCAGCCAAACAACCACATCTAGTAGATCTGAAAATTTAGCAAGAACTAGTGCATACAAAGAGAAAAATAGCACGTACAAGTTGACCGGGAAGGTCATCACCACAGCAGCACCTTGGTCCTTATTGATGTCGCCCATGGTGCTGATGAGATCGCCGGTTGCTGAAGAAGAGCACACGACCGGTGGTGAGCAGTCGCACCCAGACGCTCCCCAAAAACCTTATCGCCCATCTTCTGGTGCAGGATCTCAACGGACGGGGTTCCGGAGGCCTTCTCTCCCAGACAACCGTGCACGCAGTCGCCGGGATGGGGAAGCTTAGAGAGCAGCGCAACAATAGGAACACACACGAGAGAGATAGAGAAAGAACTGGATTCATCTAGATCTGTTCAGTCTCTCCCTCTATAGCTTGGGAGGTGCCGACCGAGTCATCACGCGATGGAAGACAAAGACACGCGTCAAACATGCACACGAATGTTGACACGTATCCATCAGCTGGTGCACCAAGCAAAAATTTAGTTTTCCACAAAACGAGTTTCTAACTCGAACTCGATTCACGAAACGCGACGCGCGTGCGGGCGAGGCGAGGCGGGCGGTGGAGGAGTTCGCGTGGACTCCTTCTCTTCTCACTCACTTAGTGGAAGTGAAACATCTCACCTTATAAGCTGGTCCAATTCTCTCCCAACTAGCAATGTGGGACTAAACTTTGTCTCTCACATAGCTCCCAAGATGCCATAGTAGATGGGTCTTAAGATTTCAGAATTTATTAGACTAGATGAGTTTCCTACATGGGCCGCAACCTATATAAATCTAACAAAAAATACATTGAAATGCATGGTTCCTTGCAAAAAATGAATACAATGTACATGAACCGTTGAATTGAAAAATTCAGAGAACCTTTTATGCTATGTACACATATTGAGCACAAAACAAACATACACACTACCGTAGATTGTTAGTAGTATGTAACTAGTCGAGCTGAGACCACCTTGGTTACCCCATGTATGTAATAGAAAACATGCCATATGATGTGCATCAAGTGCACAATAAAAGTAGTTGCGGAATCATGGCTGAAACAACACTAACGGGGATCCTTCAACCTTAGCAGCACTAAAAGCCTGATAGGGGAGGGTGAGCCATGCCTAAGTAACGACAACCTATGAAAATTGCAAAATTGAAGCAGAAACCAACAATACTGGCTAATCCTTCGACCCTAGCAGCACTACCATGGCAAAAAAATAAGGGGCGCCCACGCCAAGCTAGGAACCAGAGCATAATCGACGGGGGGAGAGGGGAGATTGGGATGGATCGTGCAGAACTTACCAGGTCAAAATCGGCACTGAGATAGACGGAGTGTGCCGAAGATGGTCGCCTCTCACCACGGCCACTCCCCGACTCGTCGGATGCGTCAATACGGGAGACCTATACGCCCGTCTCACCACGACCACTGCCCTCGACGCGTCGATCCGTACGTACCTTTCGTAGATACTCCTCCGCTACTTCTCCCACAAACTGGTACGCCAATCCCGCTGCCTTGATGCGTCTCCTGACGGGAAGCTCGTCGCCGACGAGGGAGATTTCACTGGAAGAGCGACGCGGGGGAGAGACGAGAGGGGGCTGCGGATAAGAGGTTGCATAGACGAAGGTTGAATAGTCGGGGATGGGGTTGTTTTTCTTTTTACGCTTATGCTGCTTCATCCGCACCACTCGATTAGGATCTGAAGCGCACAAGGCATGAGCACCGTGTAAGACAAGGACGTGCCCAGGCAATGATTAGAAATTGGGAATTGGTATCCCAAATACTTCATGTGTAGCCCCTGAGTCTTTCACGATTTGGTTGCAAATCTTCTTGCCTAAATTGTGTGGGAAAATGATGCCATTCCCCCGGACGGCCATCGTCCGGGTCGACTCGCATGAGCGTGCGACTATTGCTAGACTGCGTGCCTGGCCGCTGCTTGTCGCTGGCTGGCCGCGTCGCGCCCATCGTGGTCCCCATTGGCCGTGTCACTGCTGCACGCTGTCGCCCCTGCGCCCGCCTGCTGACCGTGCTCGCACGCGCTGCTAAAGACCAGCCGCGAGCTGCTGATGGCCGCGCGCACCACTGGCGTTGGTCACGTGCCCGCGCATGCAGCTGGCCGGACGCCGCGCTGAGCCACCGCCGCACCAACCCTGCTGGCCGCCTTGCCGTTGCTGGCCTCTGCTCCTCCCCCACGCGCCTTTGCTCCTCTCTAGCAACGAGCCACCGCTCCTTTACCTCCATGACCTAGGGTTCCTCCTTAGGTGGTCGCTGCAGCAATGAAAGACATCACTGCTTCCTGTCACGTTGGCAATTTTTGCTATGTGCAGTGGTAAAATTTGCTACATACGGCGGTCGGCATTGCTACATATGATGGACTATTTTTCAACATAGCGTGTGTCTCCCGTGAAGTTGGTTTTTGCTATATTTTTGTTATTTTTTTCTACATTAGAAGATTTTTTTCTACAACCGTCTTGTAATTTTGCTACATCAGTGTCAACTATTTGCTACAAGGTCTCCAACGAGATTCACCGGCAAGTTTTTTCCGACGATGTCTCCGGCGAAGTCGTTTTTGCTTCATTAGCATATTTTTTTGCTGCATGGTTTCCTACGAGGTCTCTGGCGGGACGTTCTATTTCTGGAACGAACCTTTTTTTTTTTGCTTCGGAAGCAAAAACGAGAACATTTGTAGCAAAACGGGGTGTTTTGCAGCAAAAGCGGGATTTGGGCGATTTTGGGACACGTGTCGCACGCGGAAGCAGGACGATGGGAGCTCCCCCATCGTTCGGGGGACACCTAGCACTTGCCAATTGAGTGGCTTGGCTTGCTTACTTTTTGAGTAGACCCCGCCTAGGCGCATTCCCGGTCAGCTTGTAAGAAAGTTGTGAATGCCACATGTTTTTTTAAATGGGGAGCGAAGTTCCGGCCTCTGTATCAAGCGATGCACACAACTTTTATTTACTATTAGAGCAACGATGTGTGGAAAAAGCTATTATAAAGATCATACAAACCGGAACTACCAAACTAAAACATCGAGCAAAACAATAACCATATCGCCAGCTCCCAACGAGATCTAGCAAACACCTAGCTGCCTCATGCACTCCAGGAGACCAAATACACGCAGGCTATCCACGAAACGGTGCCCACACACGTGCTCCGGATGTTGCCGCCTCCACTATCTTCCGCCAAACCATCATCAGCATGTATATCGATGTGTAGACTCTCTTCACACCAGCCACCGACACCACCACGGTGCCAAGTAGCACCACCTTCCTGTGCACTATCTCCAAGGCAAACCATGGTTGCCACCGGTACCTTGCAGCACCATGGCGCCAAGTACCACTAAAATTGAAGTCTCTGGAGGATCTGTCGTGCGTAGCACCTGCCGAACAGGCATAACTCAGCGTAGCACCTGTCGATCAAGCATGACTTGACATTTCCGCCAAAGCTCCGTGCAAGACAAAGTCGCTCCACATGTCTTGCCTCTTCCATCCAGCGCTGCTCCGCACAAGTGATTCTCCCAAGAGAGAACACGACCACGGTGCTGCCATCGCCCAATCCAAAGATCTTACGGTTTACCCTAGAGTAGCACGATTGAGGTAGACATTAGGTGCATGATGATGCCTTCATCAAGGTAACGACGTGGTAACGCTGCCATCGCCCGCCAACGGCTCGGTTTTCACTAGCACCTAGGTCTTCCCGCCTCGCTGCCGAGACTGGATGATAGATCCCGAGATCCGCCAAACCAGCCTCAGGCCGACCACCTTCAACAGAGGAGATTCCCACCGCCACCAAACCTAGGGCCTTTGCCCCGAGCGTCCTCATGATGAGTAGTAGATCCCAGAGAAGACGCACGACGTCCGACCAAGGACGATGGAGGGCAGAGTAGCAGGACGATCCAAGAAAACTAGATCACCGCCTCCATCCGCCTAGCCGCTGTAGGAGCTCCCTTGCCGTCGTCACGATGCCATCACTGCCGCCGGTCGAGCTGCAGGCCACCACCGCTGGTCGAGGATGAGGCCACCACCACCAGTATCTAGATCAGATTGGGACGCGAGGACAAATGCCACCACCGCCGCGCCGCGGGGGCTTTGCCCTACGACGTTGACGTCGGCGGCGGGGAGGAGGGAGTCGCGAGGAGGGAAGAACCGACTAGGGAGGCGGGTGTCCGCTCGGTGTGGCCCGGCGGCGGCCGCACGGGGACGAGAGCTGGTAGGGGACGTGAATGCCACATGTAAATCCTGAAAGTAAAGAAAATAATTGTGACGATAAATGTTCACCCATGTGGATTCTCTTAAAAATCGTGTGTGTCCTCCATATGGCATGATCACATGCCAACCATTTACATGTATGGTGTCAGCGACGGGAGGCTATAAAAGGGGACAAAATTGCTCCAGCGTCGAGCTCGGCTTTTTCGCTTCAGGCACTCACACTGAATTATGCACTAGCGGCATCGAGGGCCACACCAAAAGAGATTTCCTGGATAAAACCACCACATAGGAAATATGAACTGAATGTTGATGCTTGTTTTTTCTCAAGTGGTCAAGTTGCAGTGTCAGCTATCATTAGAGATGATCATGGACAAGCAATTTCAGGGGGATCCCGGCCCTTATCTAATGTGTCGGATGCATCCACCATTGAAGCTCTTGCTTTGAGGTATGGTTTAACTCTGCTATAGAATGTGCCATGCACACCAGCTATAGTGGAATCATATAGCTTGGAGGTATGTACCTCCTCTTCCTCCCAGGTTCACGTACGTACCTCCTCCCCTCCTGCGGGGCACCCCAGGGCGCCGCCAGGGGGGTCCCCTCCCGTTGCTTACCCCTCCCCCTCCTTGATCTTCCACCCCTCTTCCGCTGCCGCTGGTGCTGACCGCGGTGGCGGCGGGCCTGGCGCCGAAGGGGCCGGGGAGAGTAGATCGCGGTGGCTATTTCACTGGTGGCGGCTAGGGTCGGCGCTGGTTCTTTGGCTGCGCGCGGCAGCCAGGACGGCGCCCCTGTTCGTGTGGCGGCGGTGGATGCCCCCGGACGTGAGATCCGATCATGGAGATCGGCTGTTTGTAGTGGCTAGGCTGATGCCTGGATCTGTTGCAGCGGTGGCTTCCCATCTGGGCGCAGTGTGTGGCGGTTGTGGTTGTAGGTCTAGGATTCTGCCTAGATCCACCATCAACACGGTCTTTTGGTTGCCTGAAGGTGCGTGGGGAGGTGGCACGTTGCTTCTTGCTCAGGCCAACAGACCGACGGGGGCACTTGGTTATTGAAGGCTTGTCTCCTCTTTCGCCAGAGGGGACGAGCGGAGGATGGCGGTGTGGGGGCCTGTTGTTCTGTCCAATAATGGCGGGCGGTCCTAGGGTTCCTTCAGCGTGAAGACAAAGTTCTGCTTGTTGCTTGCTCTCGTGGATCTAGCCTGGAGAGGCGTGTTCCGGAAGACCCCGTCGGCGAACTCCCATGGGTGCATTATGCCTGGAGATTGCTGGATTGGAAGGTATTTGGTCGTGCGGACCTTGTTTTTCTGGCCATGTGGTTTCAGCGGGAGCGTTACGAAGCTCTGCTGTTTGTTCCCACCAAGTGCCATTCAATGAGCCATGGTGAAGTCAGATGAGGAGAATATCAGGAAAGCGGAAATATTATGGCAACAATGGTGGTTTGAGTCTTTGTGGCGACGGCGAACTGTCTGCGTGATCCGTGACTTGTACCAGTGACTGTTTGTGGGGGGAGACAACACAGGAGGAGTTCCCAGTCTGACCTTGCAAGGTGAAAATCCAATGTCTGGCCTTAAATGGTTATGCCTGGCAATGGTCTGGTTGAAGGTATTGTTTTGCGAGTGAGGACTTTTTCCAGGGTGAAAACTTATGATCTTTGATCGGGCAACGACGGCGCTTGTGCACTATTTCCTTCTTGAAGGCGTTGTTATTGGAGTGGAGGACTACTGGTGTTGTTCTGGTGGTGTCAGTGTCGTTGCGTTGAGGAATAGTTCTCTATAGCGGGACATTTCTTCTTTTTTGTAATTCTTGTTTCTTCTTTCTGGGCTGTGTGCATCCGTAAGACCGCTAGGGCATGCGTTGTTGCAGAAGCTGGGTGTAATTGGTATCTCTGTGATATTAATATATAATCTTTTCCAAAACAAGATAGGTTGGAGCTTGTTAATGCATGCAATGGCGATGAGATTTGGATCCCATACACAACCATACTAGTAGACTGCTTCCTGATTTCCAATCGCATAGGATTGTATCTTTCCAGCATTGCAGAAGAGAAGCAAATAGAGTGACGCAAAATCAAGCTAGATTAAGTTTTGATTCTAATTCTTTTTCTATTTGGGACGATGATCCTCCATCATCAGTTTTAGTGGATGTAATAAGCAATCTATGTATGTTAATTGAGAAATAAAGTATGTCGCTTGTTTAAAAAAATTTACATATACGGTGTCGGTAGGTTATCATACCCGAAGGCTAAAAGATGATCTATTTAAATGGAAATTGTTTGAATAATAAGAGGCTTAATGACTTTTAAAAATTCTGCCAAAAAATCTTACACTTCTCTAGAAGATTATATGACTAGGAATAATATTTTCATCTCATGTTGGTTAGAAAATTGAAGGATTGAGTACGATTAAAGTTTCACCAAAATTCTAATTGACATCTCTTGGATTTTCATCAGATGTTCAAGCAAAAGTTAGGTTGCACCTAAGGTGGTCGAGGCGGTAGGTACTCGGAGAAGGGATTGCAGGACCGTAGCTCAAGTGGTTCCTGCCAGCAACTGGATGCTGGACGTGACCAGTACCCTGGGGGAACAGGGACGTATGTAGTGGGTCGTGCTTTGGCTTGAATTGCGGGAGGTATAGCTGTCAGAGAGGCCAGATGAGTTTGCTTGGACTGGATCGACCTCTTGAGCTTACTCTGCCAGGAACACGTATGAGATGTTATGCCAAGGAGGGGAGCGCTCTAGCGTGGCTTCGCCAATTTGGAAATCGTTTGCTACTCCCATGTGCAAGATCTTCTGTTGGTTGGCCATGTGATATAGGCTGTGGATATCGTAGAGGAGGGAGCGACATGGCCTGCAGGAGCACGCCTTGCCCTGCTTCACGTGCCTACAGGAGAAGGACACCGTGGATCACATTCTGGTCCAATGTGTGTACGCCAGGAGTGTTTAGTGGGACTGTTTGAGGAGGACCGGAGTGGTCTATCCCCAACCGCAGCGGGATGGCACCCTAGAGGATTGGTGGATGATGGCCAGAGAGAGTTCGTAAGGAGGAGATAAAGACCTTAGACACCCTAGTCATCCTCATGGCTTGGATGTTATGGAAGCAGAGGAATGCTAGGGTTTTCGGCAATGTGAGAGATCAATGTGATGCTGACCAGCTGGTGAGCCGCATTGGTGAGGAGTTCAGGCTTTGGCAGTTAGCTAGGTCAAGGAGAGGAGTTGTAGCCATGTCGCGAGAGTAGGCCCTAGAGCTCCAGGTGAGGGAGGGTGAGCGGGAGAGGTTGTGTGGTGTGTGTGAGTTCGGCTGGGAGCCTTGTCCGCTAGGTGTTTCCCCGCTTCTTGTATTTGTTGTTGTTGCCTTCTATAAAAGTTTGGTACGCCTTTGGCGTACCCTAAAAAAAAGTTATAATTCAGCACACTCTGGCGGACCTGGGAATTTCTTGAAGCCTGAGCAAACGTGTCTAAGATGCCATTTTTTGTATGGTAACAAAATCATTGTACAAAGCCACGTAACGCAGGATGTGGTGGCATAGGCAAGGCTTGGGCTTTGGGTACAAGTATTATGCTTAGTAACAACAAACAGGAATTCCAAGGTGCCTATTTTCTAGGGTTTCGGTTACCGCTCTGGCGATAGGAAATTCCTAGGGTTTCTGGGTGATTTTGGTATGAATAAAGATTCTCTCTTCATCGCATCCTAGTCCGTGCCCCTCTCCGATCCTGTGTTCCCGTCCTTCTTGTTTGGTCCTCTTGATTGGGGTTGGCGCACTCGTTCGGGTGATCAAGGGGCAAACCTGGTTTGCTACCCACCCTTGACAGCGTACGCGGATCTGATCTTGAGTGTGCACAATGGCGGAGGACTAGAACATGAAGGCGAAGGGCGACATGGCGGGGGGAGAGGTATCCAAGCTAGGATCCCAACCTACTGCACGAGTGGATCCATCGACGGGGAAGACATCTGTTGCACACGATCCTAGATTGAGTGCGGGTGATGGTGTGGCAGCTCTGTTCGGTCGGCTCAAGTTAACCTCGAAGGAGTATAAGACCTTCGTTCTCGATGCAGCTGCTGAGGCGATGGTGAACTGCCTAGAGTGGGCGCAGGTGGGTAAGGTTCTGACACCTAATCATCTGCATATTGAAACGATCAAGGAGATTCTCCGTCAGGCATGGGGTAATCTGAAAGGGATGTATATGCGGCACTTGGGACCAAAACCTTTTCTGGCTGAATTTGAAACAAAAGCTGACATGAAGAGGGTCATGAATGGGTCTCCATGGTAATAGGAAAAAATGATGTTCTTCTGAAAGTATTTGATCCTACAGTGTCGCCCTCTAAGGTGGTTTTTGTTGGGTTCGCAGCATAGAAAACAAAAAAATTCCTACGATGAGAACTATACGCCAAGATCTGTCTACTTGATACAAGCAATGGGTGGATATACATCCACGGAGAACTTACCCTCGAAGACAACAAAGCATTGTTAACGAGTTGGAACTCGTGGATGATGTAGTCGTATGCTTGTCGATCTCAAGATCGTGTGGAAGTCCTAGTGCGGCAAATCAGCAGCGCATTCATGCTCGCAAACATGTTCAGGACACCGAACAACCTCCACCTCCTCGCTCTAGCGAACCAGCGGAAGCAGCAACTCCTTCCAGACACAATGCCACCGAGAACATGTATCTCACTAATCCGATACCATGGGGGAATATATCTAGAGGGGGAGAGAGATCCTTCACGAGGAGGTGTGCTTTGTGAGGGAGGAGGGGCCTTTTATAGGAGAGGGGGGCTCCTCCCCTCCCATGGCCGGCGCCCATGGGGGGTGCCCCCACCTCTTCCTCATTCATGTGGTGGAAGCTCCACTCACATCAATTTAGCCTCCACCAAAAGTTCCACTCACATGCATTAAATTTCCACCCAATTTAATGCAACTCGCATTTAATAAAACTCTTTTATTTATTTTATTCAGAATTTTGTTAATTACTTTAATTAACAAACATTCACATAAAACCCCTTGTAACATTTCAATATCACATGCAGAACCAGTTTCTGCAATTTCACCCGAAACAATTCTAGTTTCCATCGAAACAATTCCAGCGCTTTGCAATTCTTTCATCTAAAACATATGTGCTCCAAAATGGTGTTTGGCAACCCTTAAGTGTGTCACCCTAAGGTTCGCGAATAATGTAGACATGATTGAGACTCCTCTCAAATCAATAATCAGAAGCGGGACCTGGAGTTCCATTTTGACTCATGCACATTCAACGGTGACTTCTATGATCGTGAGAACCTTTAACGCTAGTAATTTAATCCCTTTGTCTCATGATATATTACATGTCTGAGATTCGATCATCGGCATCCAAATACCTAGTTTGATCTCGTTACCGACATGCACTCTTTTCTCGTTCCCGTGATATAACATTCTAGTGATCACATCACTTGCTTGCAAGCTATCTTAATGTGATATCACCGAGAGGGCCCAGAGTATATCTATCCATCATCGGTATTGACAAATTCCACTCTTGATACATGAGCCTCAATATAAAAATTTCGGAGTATCTGAACCCACATTTATAGTCACCATTTTACGGTGTGACATTTGATGTTATCAAGTTACTCTTCTGATGTTAGCAATTAACATGATCTCATGGTCTAAGGACTAAGATTACTTCATATGATGTTATAGCAATATAAACATAATGACTTTGATTGTAATGTTGTACTTCGGATGAATGTTCATCACATCATTTCACAAATGTTGTGACCTCGTTATTAACAACATCCAATGTCCATGATCAAGAAACTTTGATCATCTTGTTAATCAATGAGCTAGTCTATAAGAGAGGCATAACTAGGAACCTTTTATTTGTTAATTAAACACACATGTATTGACGTTTCCAATCAATACAATTATAGCATGCAAAATAAACATCTATCATATACAAGGAAAACATAATAACAACTTTATTATTGCCTCTCAGGGCATATTTCCTTCAGTCTCCCACTTGCACTAGAGACAATAATCTAGTTCACATAGTGATAAATCTAACACCTATGGAGTTCTAGTGTTGATCATGTTTTGCCCTAGGGAGAACTTTAGTCAATGGATCTGCTACATTTAGGTCCATGTGTACTTTACAAATCTTTATATCTCCATCCTTGACATGCTCGCGGATGGAGTGAAACCGACGCTTAATATGTTTGGAATTCTTGTGAGACCTTGGTTCCTTGGCGTTGGCTATGGCTCCATTGTTGTCACAATAGATCACCATTGGGTCCAATGCACTAGGAACCACACCTAGTTCCGTTATGAACTCCTTCATTCAAATCGCTTCCTGCGCCGCTTCTGAAGCAGCAACATATTCCACCTCTGTTGTTGATCCAGCCACCACAGGTTGTTTGGAACTCCTCCAACTAACTGCTGCTCCGTTCAAGAGAAATAGATATCCAGATTGAGACTTAGAGTCATCCGGATCGGTGTCAAAGCTAGCATCGACATAACACTTAGCGACCAGCTCTTCTTCACCTCCGTATACAAGAAACATATCCTTAGTTCTTCTTAAGTACTTAAGGATATTCTTGACCGCTATTCAGTGTTCTGAACCTGGATCAGATTGGTACCTACTAGTCAAACTAATACCATGTGCCACATCCAATATTATACATAGCATGGCGTACATTATCGAGCCTATGGCTGAGGCATAGGGGATCTTATCCATTATCTCTCTTTCTTCCGTCGTAGCCGGACTTTGAGTCTTACTCAATGTCTTGCCTTGCAACATAGGTAAGAACCCCTTCTTACTTCCGTCCATATTAAACTTCTTTAATATCTTATCAAGGTATGTACTTTGCGTTAACCCGATTAGGCGCCTTGATCTGTCCCTATAGATTTTAATGCCTAATATATGTGAAGCTTCACCAAGGTCCTTCATTGAAAATTTGCTGTTTAGGTAACTTTTAACACTGTTTAAAAGATCTATATCATTTCCAATCAATAATATGTCATCTACATATAATATCAGAAATGCCACATTGCTCCCACTCACTTTCTTGCAAATACAAGCCACTCCATAAGTTTGGACAAATCCAAACTCTTTGATCACCTCATCAAAGCGAAGATTCCAATTCCGGGATGCTTGCTTCAGTCCATAGATGGATTGCTGAAGCTTGCATACCTTATCAACATCCTTAGGATCGACAAAACCCTTAGGCTGTATCATATACAACTCTTCTGCAATATTACCATTGAGGAACGTAGTTTTGACATCCATCTACCATATTTCATAAATCTAACACCTATGGAGTTCTAGTGTTGATCATGTTTTGCCCTAGGGAGAACTTTAGTAAATGGATCTACTACATTTAGCTCCATGTGTACTTTACAAATCTTTATATCTCCATCCTTGACATGCTCGCGGATGGAGTGAAATCGACGCTTAATATGCTTGGAATTCTTGTGAGACCTTGGTTCCTTGGCGTTGGCTATGGCTCCATTGTTGTCACAATAGATCACCATTGGATCCAATGCACTAGGAACCACACCTAGTTCCGTTATGAACTCCTTCATCCAAATCGCTTCCTGCGCCGCTTCTGAAGCAGCAACATATTCCACCTCCGTTGTTGATCCAGCCACCACAGGTTGTTTGGAACTCCTCCAACTAACTGCTGCTCCGTTCAAGAGAAATAGATATCCGGATTGAGACTTAGAGTCATCTAGATCGGTGTCAATACTAGCACCGACATAACACTTAGCGACCAGCTCTTCTTCACCTCCGTATACAAGAAACATATCCTTAGTTCTTCTTAAGTACTTAAGGATATTCTTGACCGCTATTCAGTGTTCCGAACCTGGATCAGATTGGTACCTACTAGTCAAACTAATATCATGTGCCACATCCGGTCTTGTACATAGCATGGCATACATTATCTAGCCTATGGCTGAGGCATAGGGGATCTTATCCATTATCTCTCTTTCTTCCGCCATAGCCGGACTTTGAGTCTTACTCAATGTCTTGCCTTGCAACATAGGTAAGAACCCCTTCTTACTTCCGTCCATATTAAACTTCTTTAATATCTTATCATGGTATGTACTTTGCGATAACCCAATTAGGCGCCTTGATCTATCCCTATAGATTTTAATGCCTAATATATATGAAGCTTCACCAAGGTCCTTCATTGAAAATTTGCTGTTTAGGTAACTTTTAACACTGTTTAAAAGATCTATATCATTTCCAATCAATAATATGGCATCTACATATAATATCAGAAATGCCACATTGTTCCCACTCACTTTCTTGCAAATACAAGCCTCTCCATAAGGTTGGACAAATCCAAACTCTTTGATCACCTCATCAAAGCGGAGATTCCAACTCCGGGATGCTTGCTTCAGTCCATAGATGGATCGCTGAAGCTTGCATACCTTATCAACATCCTTAGGATCGACAAAACCCTTAGGTTGTATCATATACAACTCTTCTTCAATATTACCATTGAGGAACGTAGTTTTGACATCCATCTGCCATATTTCATAATCGAAATATGTAGGAATTTCTAACATAATCCTAACCGACTTTAGCATCCCTACGGGAGAGAATGTCTCATCGTAGTCAACTCCTTGAGTTTGTCGACACCCCTTTTGCGACAAGTCGAGCTTTGTAGATGGTCACATTTCCATCAGCATCAGTTTTTCTTTTGAAAATCCATTTATTCTCAACGGCCTTTCGATCGTGAGGTAAGTCCACCAAGGTCCAAACCTGGTTTTCATACATGGATTCCATCTCGGATTTCATGGCTTCTAGCCATTTGTTGGAATCCGGGATCATCATCGCTTCTTCATACGTCGCAGGGTCATCTATTTCATCAATCATGAAATTTATAACAGGATTTCCGTACAGTTCAGGAGCTGCACGTGTCCTGCTTGACCTGCGAGGTTCGGTAGTGTCCTCTTTCAGAGTTTCATGATTATTATCATTAGATATCTCTTCATATGGTGAAGTCAACTCCGAAACAATTTTTGGTGATGTGCCACTCGCCATTTCATGAAGAGAAGGTTCAATAACCTCTTCGAGTTCTACCTTCCGACTACTCACACCTTCCGTGAGGAACTCCTTCTCAAGAAAGGATCCATTCTTGGCAACAAAAACCTTGCCCTCGGATCTATGATAGAAGGTATACCCAATTGTTTCTTTAGGGTATCCTATGAAGACGCATTTTTCCACTTTGGGTTCGAGTTTATCCGGCTGAAGTTTCTTCACATAAACATCGCATCCCCAAACTCTAAGAAATGACAACTTAGGTTTGTTTCCAAACCATAATTCATACGGTGTCGTTTCAATGGATTTAGATGCTGCCCGATTTAAAGTGAATACAGCGGTTTATAGTGCATAACCCCAAAATGACAGTGGCAATTCAGTCAGAGACATCATAGATTGAACCATATCCAATAAAGCACGATTACGACGTTTTGACACACCATTACGTTGTGGTGTTCTAGCAGGCGTGAGTTGTGAAACTATTCCACAGCCTTTCATATGTGTGCTAAACTCGTCACTAAGATACTCTCCTGCATGGTCAGACCACAGAAATTTGATCTTTTTGTTACGATGATTTTCCACTTCATTATGAAATTCTTTGAACTTTTCAAAGGTTTCAGGCTTATGTTTCATCAAATAGATATATCTGTATCTGCTCAAATCATCCGTGAAAGTAACAAAATAACGATATCCACCTTGCGCAGACACACTCATTGGTCCACATACATCAGTATGTATGATTTCCAATAAATCTGCCACCCGTTCCATTGAACCGGAAAATGGCGTTCTAGTCATCTTGCCCATAAGGCATGGCTCACATGTATCAAATGATTCAAAATCAAGTGATTCCAAAAGACCATCGGAATGGAGTTTCTTCATGTGTTTAACGCCAATATGACCTAGATGGCAGTGCCACATACATGCAGATATATCATTATCAAGTTTAATCCTTTTAGCATCAACATTATGAATATGCGTAATACTACTATCGAGATCCAACAAAAAAACCATTCATCACATGTGCATGACCATAAAAGATATCATTCATATAAATCAAACAACCATTGTTTTCTGATTTAAAGGAATAACCACTTCGCATCAAACGCGATCCGGATACAATGTTCATGCTCAGTGCGAGCACCAAATAACAATTATTTAGATTTATCACTAATCCCGATGGCATATGGAGAGGCAGCGTTCCGACGGCGATCACATCAACTCTTATCCATTGCCTACCCGCATCATGACCTCATCCCTTGCTAGCTGCCGCTTGTTCCGCAGCCCCTGAATCGAGTTACATATATTAGCAACCGATCCCGTATCAAATACCCAGGTGCTACTGCGAGTACTAATCAAGTACACATCAATAACATGTATATCATATATACCTTTGTTTTCCTTGCCGGCCTTCTTGTCCGCCAAATACTTGGGGCAGTTGCGCTTCCAATGGCCAGTCCCCTTGCAATAGTAGCACTCGGTATCAGACTTAGGGCCAGCTCGGGATTTCTTTTCAGGTGTGGCAATAGATTTTCCGCCCTTCTTTCCCTTCTATTTGCCTTTCTTGTATTTCTTGAAACCGGTGGTCTTATTGATCATCAACACTTGATGTTCTTTCCTAATCTCCACTTATGTAGTTTTAAGCATTGACAGAAGATCGGGAAGAGACTTCTTCATGCCCTGCATGTTATAGTTCATCACGAAGCACTTGTAGCTAGGTGGCAGAGATTGGAGAACACGATGTATGCCTAGGTCAATGGGAATCGATATTCCCAAGGACACAAGCTTATCGGCGTACCCAGACATTTTGAGTACGTTCTCACTAACGGAGCTGTTCTCCTCCATCATGCAGCTAAAGAACTTTTCAGAAGCATTATAACTCTCTGCGGCAGCATGTGTATCGAAAATCATTTTCAATTCTCCCATGGTATCAAAAGCATTGCCATTTTCGAAACGCTTTTGAAGTTCTGGCTCTAGCCCATACAGTATGCCACAATGAACTAAGTTGTGGTCCTCCTGACGAGTTATATAGACATTCTTTTCCTCGTCAGGGGCATCAGGAGCTGGTGGGGGCCTAGCGGCGCTTCTAGCACATATTACTTTTGTGCAGCAGTGAGGAGAATCCTCAAATTCATGGCCCAGTTGGTAAAGTTGCTACCATTTGCCGCAAGTTTCTCTTTCTCCATGAACATATTGAAATTGAAAGCAGGTGGTGCCATCTACAACATCATTTGTAAAGTTTATTTAGACTAAGTTTATGATAGATTGAGTTCAACTAATCCAAATTACTAATGAACTCCCACTCAAAAACGACATTCCTCATGTCCTTTTGGTGATTACATGAACCAAATCCACTACACCAAGTGCAATCATCACGTGAGTCGGTGTAGGATCAAAGGCGAGCATCTATATGGGCATCATATCAACTATATGACTCATGCTTAACCTTTCGGTCCATGTTCCGAGGCCATGTCTGTACATGCTAGGCTCGCCAAGTAAGAACCTTAGTACTCGCGTGTGTAAAACTGTCTTACACCCGTTGTATGAAATTTTAGAATTGAGTACACCCGATCATCACGTGATGTCTCGAAACACGATCCATAGAACGGTGCATACTTAAGGAATAACACATTTTATCTTGATATTTAAATGAGGGATCATCTTACAATGCTACTAAAAGCGCCAAACTAGCAATATAAGATGCGAACATCATCTGTGTAAAGTGGGATGATATGGTCCATGCATTTGATCACCATCATATGCATCGTGGTATGATCTCTATCATTCCTTTGTGTGTAAGGCCAAGGTCTATGGAACTTACATGTTAAGTGTGTTGTAAGGGTATCTACCATACTTCAACTTACAACATTACCATATCATGACACTGGCCCAGCAACATTCTAAACTAGACACCTCTAATTTATCCATTATAAGTTTTACGTGGCTTAGGGCTTTCGGAGATAGAACCGGTCTTACCTATGAACATGGAACCACAACGATGATAACTAAGTTATTAGCAACTCGTTGTAAATCAGATATTGCCTATAGTAGGAGAGACACACACCCGCCAGCCACTTATGCAAAACTAGTTGCATGTCAGTCGTGGAACCGGTCTCATGTGCGATGACACCACCACGACAGTTAGCGCCCACCGTGGGGCTAGCGGCGCTAGCAGGGGTGAAGATCCGGATGGGAAACCTCATCGGCACCGGCGAACGCATCGTCTCCGGGCTCGTCCAGCGCTTTGGAGCGCTGGATTTCATCAACGACAATGTTGGCTGCTTCGGCATGTGCCCTCTTCCGCGCAACGGCCTCTTCGTCAAGCTCGGCACGCACAAGGTCTACGTCGATGTGGATGTATCCTGCGTTCATCCGCGACACGTCGTCGAGGCGGGTGAGCCTCCCCTTAGCGTGGCTCACGGGGCGCGTATCACTCGCTCCCCGGATTGTGCTGAGGTGATGTTGACTGCGCCTGGCGCTGGCACAAGCAAGGATCCGGCACCAGATCCGGAGGTCACACCCAAGGCACCAAGGAAAGGTAGAGGTCCTCCACTAGAGAGGCCGGAGGATGTGTTGCGGGAAGCGATGGATAGCTTGGCAAACCCTGTAGCAGCAGTGGTAGATCCGGCTCAGGCACAGGCCGAGCTAGAGGAGACTAGGCAAAAAATTCTAGAGGGTGCAAAAAAGATAGCTGCGACTCAGCAGTCGTTGAACATGACGCTGCGTGAGTACGCAAAGGCAAACAAAGTTGATGCTGTAAAAGTAAAGGGGAGCAATCTCATGAGTCAAATGAACAAAGAGGGTGATACTAGGATTGAGGAGTCAGAAAACTGTTTGTCCGTGGGGCTGCCGAGGTACAGTACCCCGGCTAAAAACCTCAGAGCAGCAGATGCAGCTGCATCCGAGCTAGAGGGCCTTACGGCTGAAGCCCGTCAGAGGCAACAAGAAAGGGTCAATGAGTTGGTTCGGATCGCGAACAGACAAAATGAGGAACTGCTCAGGGCAAACCCGGAGAGAGCTGGGGCCTCCAAGATCGTTCATCGGCGGTGGGTAACCCGGAGAAATCCGCTGGAGCTGCATTGTCTCCTCATGGCGGCCCTAGGAGAGAAGAGGTAGTAACCTCGGCCAGAAGAAACAAACAGATCGTCTCGTATGACCCAACGAGGGCAGGGAAAGGAAAAGAAGTATAGAGAAATGATGATCGACGAAGTGTGAGACGAGGTGAAGCTGGCCGAGGTAATCGCGACCAAGGCAATGCCGGTCAAGGAAACGCTATAAATGGCAATGCCGGACAGCGTAACTCGGCAGGACAACCGCAACAGCGGAATATACCAAGGCAAGAGCAAAGTGCCGGCCGGGGTATGTAACAGAGAGGCGCTCCAAGAGAGTAGGACCGGTATAATGATGGAGATTCGGGAATGGTGAATGCGGGATACCCAAGGCCGGACTATCATGTGATAGGGTCGAGATTGGGAAGCAGAGATTTGATGCCGGATGATGCTAGGCTAAAACTGGATCGATTGTATAGGTCGGAACAGATTGAGTCTCAAGGTCCTCCGGGTCCTGCGTGTTTTGGGCCCCGGATCATGAAGGAGCCTCCGGTGCCTAACTTCCAGTTACCCAGAGGTACTAAGACGTATGACGGTAGTACAAATCCGGCGGATTGCTTGATAAAATATGCTACAGCTGTGAAAATTGCTACAGGCAACTTGAGATGGGTTGTTAGATACGTACCCCAGATGTTGGAGGGGCCAGCGAGGGTGTGGTTGAACAATTTGCCACCCGGAAGTATTAACTGCTGGATAGTTTTTTAGGAAATGTTTATCAGCAATTTCTCAAGTACGTATCAGAGGCCAAATAGGCCACAGACCCTAGCTATGTGTAAGCAAAGACCGAATGAGACGGACCGAGAGTTCTTAACCCGGTGGTGCACCGTGAGAAACTCATGTGAGGGCATGATAGAGTCACAGGCCATAGCGTGGTTTGTGCAACGATGCAGATATGCAAGCGAGCTGTGGCAAAAGTTGCAAAGGAAAATGCCAACTACACTGGCAGAGATGATCCGGATCGCTGATTTGTATGCTCTGGGTGATCTGACTCAACCTAGGCTCATGTCAAACAAGTCAAATGATGAATACTACCAGAGAGATGGAGCAGGATCATCCCGGAGGAATGATTACGGAGGTAAAAGAAGAGATGACAGACCGGATCACCGGTACAATTCGCAACAAGTTGCAGCTGTGAATCAAGATCAGCCCGGGGCAGGGGCAATCAACGTCAGAAAACTGGAGGGCAATGGACTCCAAGAAACGATGGCAAGAAAACTTGGACACTAGAGCAAAAGAAACAGTGGCAAGAAAAGAAGGACCGTCCGAGGTATACTTATGAGTCAATGTTGGATCAGGCGTGTAAATTTCACACGCCAAATCCGAGTAACCCAGCGGGTCATAGAACAAGGCAGTGTGAGTGGATGCGCAAAATAGAGCAAGCTGGTTCAGGGAATGCTCAGGCACCCCGGAATGATCAACCTCGGTAGGAGTTACCCCGGCAGCAGTTGCTCTCCGGAGCGAACACGCAACAGCTAATGTTGCCTCCTCCTCCGCCGAGGTATGGTAACCATGAGAGAAGGGATGCAGTGCATCAAGTGGAAAACCAGCATCAACCGAATCAGACGTACCCCGGAAATGAAGGGAGGAATGAGTACAGAGAGCATCATCAAAGTTACTATGTGTTTACCACTGAGGAAACAGATAGAAAAATCTTGCAACGTCGACATATGGAGGTGAATGCGGTAATCCCCGCAGTGACGAGGTATATGCCTTGGTCAGATCAGGAAATTACCTGGAATATCAAAGATCATCCCAAGCTTTTGCCAAGTCCTGGTTCGTATGCGTTGGTTCTAGATCCGACATTCATTGGGCCTAACATCAATGTAAGGTTCTCAAAGGTACTGATTGACAATGGCAGTAGCATTAACATCATGTATGCGGATACAATGCGCAAGTTATGTATCTCGGAGAACATGCTCCAAGCTACAAGGACAACTTTCCATGGTATTGTGCGCGGCATTTCTTGTGAGCCCATAGGCAAGGTCCGGGTTGACGTATTGTTCGGCATGAGAGAGAACCGCCGAACTGAAAATTTGGAATTCAAAGTGGTGAACTTGGAAAGTGCGTATCACGCGTTACTCAGAAGGCCAGCACTGAACAAGTTCATGGCAAGTTGTCACATCAATTACTTGAATATGAAGTTGCTCGGGCCAAACGGAGTGATTACCATTGCTGGGGATTTCCGATGTTCCATTGAGTGTGCGTCAGCCGGGTCTAACCTGGCCGAGTCACTCGTGATTGCGCAAGAGAAAAGGAAAATCCAAGAGGTGGCAGCATTGGCTCAGTCCGCGCAGCAGTATATGCCGGCGCTGAGTAACCCGCATGGGAGTGTCTCATTCCAAGCCACAAAAGATACCAAGAAAGTTCCTGTTGATGATATGTTCCCAGAGCGCACCGTAACAATTGGTGTCGTGTTAGGTGACAAATAGGAAAGCACGCTCGTCAACTTCCTCCGTGAGAATCGGGATATTTTTGCTTGGTCCACACAGGACTTGCAAGGTGTTCCGAGGGAGTTGGCCGAGCACTCTTTAAACGTGAGACCCGGAGCAAAGCCGGTGAAGCAACCTCTCCGCCGCTTCGCCGAGGATAGGAGAAAGGTCATTGGAAATGAGATAGCTTGGTTACTAGCTACAGGATTTATCATGGAAGTTCTTTACCCGGATTGGCTGTCTAATCCGGTGCTGGTGGAGAAGAAGAAGGACGATCCGAATGTGGCGGTGGTTTGGCGTATGTGTATTGATTACACAAACCTAAACAAGGCGTGTCCAAAAGATCCATTTCCGCTGTCAAGGATAGATCAAGTCATAGACTCAACTGCTGGATGTGAATTGTTGTCGTTCATTGATGCATATTCTAGTTTCCACCAGATACCTCTGAATCCGGATGATCAAATAAAGACTGTATTTATCACCCCGTACGGGGCTTATTGCTATCGCACCATGCCGTTTGGCTTACGTAATGCAGGGGCAACGTACCAAAGATGTATGCAAAAATGTTTGCATGACCAAATTGGTCAACATGTACAAGTGTATGTGGATGATGTGGTTATCAAGACCAAGGAAAGCAAAACGCTCCTTGACGATATCAGGTAGACATTCGCGAACCTAAGAAGGTTCCGGATGAAGCTTAACCCAGAAAAATGTACCTTCGGTGTCCCGGCTGGAAAGTTACTTGGATTTCTTGTCTCCAGCCGAGGTATCGAAGTTAATCCAACTAAAATCTGGGCCATTGAATGAATGGAACTGCCGAAGTGTCTTAACGATGTCTAGAAGTTCACGGGTTGCCTGGTATCGTTAAGTCTGTTTGTATGTCGGTTGGGAGAAAATGCATTGCCTCTTTACCAACTCATGAAAAAGTCGAATAAGTTCGTTTGGACGCCGTAGGCCAATGAAGCCTTTGCCCACTTAAAGAAGATGTTAGCCACTGCACTAGTGTTAGCCTCTCCACTATCAAAGGAGCCAATGTTGCTCTATATAGCCGCAACCAACCGAGTTGTAAGTGCAGTAATTGTGGTAGAGCGCGATGAGGAAGATAAGTCGATGCAAAGGCCAGTGTATTACCTAAGTGAGGTATTATTTTCCTCAAAGCAGAACTACCCACACTATCAGAAGGTGGCGTATGGTGTGTACATGGTAGCTAAGAAGCTGAAGCATTACTTTGAGGACCATCCCATCAGGGTAATATGTGAGGCTCCTATATCCGAGATAATGAGTAACAAGGATGCGAGTGGCAGAATTGCAAAATGGGCAATTGAACTAGCTCCTTATGCGCCACAATATGACAGAAGAGAAGCAATCAAGTCTCAAGCTGTGGCGGACTTTTTTGTGGACTGGGTCGAGGTGCAATACCAACCGCCGCTACCAGATCCGAACTATTGGCAAATGCACTTTGACGGGTCAAAAACAAAAACCGGGCTAGGCGCCAGAGTCGTACTTACCTCGCCAAAGAAGGACCAGCTGAAATACATGCTGCAGATCCATTTCGCGGCATCAAACAATGTCGCTGAATATGAAGCACTGGTGCATGGGCTCAAAGTGGCAAAAGAGATTGGGTTACGTCGGATCCTGTGTTTTGGCGACTCGGATTTGGTAGTACAGCAAGTGTTGGGACTGTGGGACGCCCTTGATCCAAACATGGCTCTGTACAGATTTCATGTGCAGAAGATATCTGGTTACTTTGAGGGATGTGAATTTCACCATGTACCCCGGGTGGAAAATGAGGCTGCCGACATGTTGTCGAAGCTCGGGTCAACCCGACAAGCAATTCCACCGGGTGTAGCATTAGAGCACCTCAAAAAACCATCTATTAGGCTGTCCCCAGAAACTGACTCAATTTATGTCCCGGAAGATACAGAATCCGGAGCTGTGCCCATGGACATTGACATGGGAGGTGGTGCGCGAAACCCGGGGACTGCCTCAATGAACCCGGGGACTGCTTCGCAAGACCCGGGGGCTTCTCAGCGTGATCCGGTTGAAGTTATGCCGGTGGATCAGATGGAAATTGATGAGGATGTGTTCCCCGTGCGAGCAATACCAACTTGGGCACTACCTATATTTCAATTCCTGAAAGATGGAACTTTGCCCACTGAGGAGGTACTATCCAGGCAAACACAGAGGAGAGCTAAGGCACACATGATCATCAATTCCGAGTTATACAAAAGGAGTGTGACCAATGTCCTCCAGCGATGTGTTGACCTGGAAGAAGGGCTTGACATCCTCCGAGATATACATCAAGGGGAGTGCGGGCACTATGCCTCGTCCTGAGCCTTGGTGGCAAAAGCTTTCTGACATGGATTCTACTGGCCAAGTGCCTTAGAACAAGCAGAAGATCTGGTGAGAAAATGCAATGGTTGTCAGAGGTATGCTACCAAGACACATATGCCAATGTCGGAGCTCAAGACCATACCAATTACATGGCCATTTGCCGTATGGTGCTTGGATATAGTTGGCCCGTTTAAAGCAGCAAGGGGGAATATGACTCACATTTTGGTCATGGTGGACAAATTTACAAAGTGGATTGAAGTGAATACTATAAGAAAGTGTGATGGAGCTACGGCCGTAACATTTCTCAAAGACATCATCTTGAGATACGGTTATCCTCACAGTATCATCGCTGACAATGGCACAAATTTTGCTGAAGGAGCGTTTGCGCGTTTCTGCCAGGATAAGAAGATCCGGCTGGACGTAGCCTCGGTAGCCCACCCCGCATCAAACGGACAAGTGGAAAGATCTAATGGATTAGTATTATCAGGGATAAAACCCCGGCTCATTGAGCCGCTGCAAAGAACAGCGGGGTGCTAGATAGAAGAACTACCAACGGTACTGTGGAGTTAAGAACAACTCCGAATCGATCAACAGGCTATACGCCGTTTTTTCTGGTATATGGGGCAGAAGTTGTATTACCAGCCGACATAGAGCATGATTCGCCTAGGGTCACCCAATACACAGAAGCCGAAGTGCAAGAAGCCCGGCAAAATGATGGTGATCTGCTAGAAGAAGCGAGAGAACTGGCATTGTCCAGATCTGCCATATATCAGCAAAATCTCCGACGCTATCATAGCCGGAAAGTAAGCCCCCGAGTCTTTCGGGAAGGCGATCTGGTGCTCCAGTTGGTACAACGTACTATTGGCGAGCATAAATTATCCCCCCATGGGAAGGGCCATTCATTGTGAGCAAAGCATTGCATAGTGATTCTTATTATCTTATAGATGCAAAGCCACAGGAAAAGAACAAGGCGGACAGGTCTGGCGAGGAATCTAAGCGTCCATGGAATGTAGCTCTACTTCGTCATTTCTACACTTAACTAAGAAGTGTATGTATCCGAGTCTTCTCATATGTCGGTATGTATGCCAGCAATGAGCCTATCAATGAAATGTTGGCACCTCGAGCAGTAACTCGGGGACTGCCTTAATAATATTTGTTATCTTTTATTATTTATACGTCAGCTGGAGTAAGTTGTTGTACTTAACTCGGTTTAGTAGTGTGTGGGCAGCAAAAAACCCAACTCTTCGACTTGCTGATGTCCAACAAGAATTGGCTTCATGGCAAGCAAGAGAACAAGTTTGGAACTGCCTGGCACATGAAAAACGACTAAGGAAAAGAACTTAATTGAGCCGACGTTTGTTTTCCAGACTAACCTTGTATTTACATTCAAATTACTATCTTGAATTATTTTGAGCTAAGCCTAAAGTTTCCAAGTATTGTTAAAACAATTTTTGAAGCTTGGATTCGTAAGTTGTAAAACCGAATCAAGGTAGACACGAACCGAGCCAAAAGATTGGACGAACAAGAAAATGAAACTCGGGGACTACGCCCAAGCTAATCCGGCATAAGAAACTTAGTAGCAAAATATCACATGCGTACTGGATACAATTCCACCCGGCATACCGGGGATCTGATAGGTTTTCAAGTGTTTTCACTCAAGGAGCAGCAGGAGGAGGAAGTTCGGCATCATCTTCATCGTCTTCGATATCCGAGACATCGTCCTCTCCATCCTCGTCCGAGCCTTCTTCAACGTTCTCAACCTCTTCGTCACCAGCGGCTTCTAGGAAGCTCGGTCCCTCAGTCCATTCATGAATGGGAGCATATTCGATGAGGCTATGGGCGCAAGCCTGGCGCCGAGATACCCACTCCGGGTCATTGGTCCATTTGGACCCGGTGCGCAGGCGCGTCGGGAGGTTGAGATCGATCTTCTCGTACCACGTGAGTATATGGTGAAGAACGGTATCAGCTGCAGCACGTCCAGCGGACTCCCTCCAGAGGTCGAGCTAGGTCTCGATTTCCATTAACTTCGCAACAAGAATTGTGGTAGTCTCCGGAGTGTCTTCCACAGGCCAGAACGTGTTGAAGATTCGGACTGCAACGTCGAGGATATCCCTGCCATAGTTCTTGATGAGTTCCACGCGAGATGACAGGCTGACCAACAGGTCCTCCATGTCATAAGGAATCTCCTCACCGCCAGGAGCAGCGGGAGTACCCCTCTCTCGGCGGAAATCTGCAACTGCAGCGCTCGTGATGGCAGTGCCCTCAGGAAATTTGCCTGAAAACGAGACAAGAGAAACAAGTAAGAGAAAAGACATGTGAAGTAACCCGGAGAAATATGTCAGATAAGGGAAAGGAGCTTACGTGATATATGGCTGAGGATCCGGGTCAACTCCCTGGTATAGTCATCACATCTTTTGCGAAGCTGCACAAGTTCAGCATGCACCGACTTAAGCTCAGTGTCGGCCTCCTTGAGTAGATCCTGATCCTTGGTGATCCGAAGATTGAGGCGCTCCCGCTCTTCAGTGTAGTCCTGGCCAACCTTTTGGAGCTCGGACTGGTGCTGTGCTTTCATTTTCTCCATATCAGCCTTGAGCCTGGCAATCTCATCATCCTTGGTCCGGAGGAGGGCGAGCTCATCGTTTTTCTTTTTAACCTCGGCTTGATGCTGTCCTGCTTGTTCGAGAAAATGCAGCATCATATCAGGCATGGGCACACTATCTTCAAGAGATGCTGAAATAGTGTATTGACCCGGCAGAGCCGAGGTATGAATGTTCGCCGAGCCAAGGAGAAAAGGAGATGGAAAGCATAGCAAGGTTGGACAAAAGTAACTTACCCTTGATCTGATTCAGGTTCTTCCTCATAAGCTTGTTCTCAGCCTCCACCCCAGCTGCGGAAACCGAATGATAGGTTAGTTCGGCAGAGGAAAATGAAGAAAAACGGAGAAGTGCCAAGGAAGAAACTTACCCCTTTTCTTGTGTTTAGCGAGAAGTGCATTATGCTTGGCGCGCAGCGTCTTATGGGTATCAAGGAGACGCTGAAACTCAGCGCTACGATGGTTGGTGGTCACCTGCAAAGGGTACAAAGATATAACTTAGCCTTGTGCATATTCGAAGTGTACAAAATCCGGGACAAGTGGAACTTAACCCGGCTCTAGGTGTGTGCATATTCGAAGTGTACAAAATCCGGGCCAAGTGGAACTTAAACCGGCTCTAGGTATGTGCATATTCGAAGTGTACAAAATCCGGGCCAAGTGGAACTTAACTCGGCTCTAGGTGTGTGCATATTCGAAGTGTACTAAATCCGGGCCAAGCGGAACTTAACCCGGCTCTAGGTGTGTGCATATTCGAAGTGTACTAAATCCGGGCCAAGTGGAACTTAACCTGGCTCTAGGTGTGTGCAAATTCGAAGTGTACTAAATCCGGGCCAAGTGGAACTTAACCCGGCTCTAGGTGTGTGCATATTCGAAGTGTACTAAATCCGGGCCAAGTGGAACTTAACCCGGCTCTAGGTGTATGCATATTTGAAGTTATCAAGGAGCTACACTAGTTTTCTAAGGAGCATCCGGCCGAGTAACAAGTTACTCCCCCGGAGGCTCGGGGACTAATGGTTATATTACTAAATACCTACAACTGGCTAAAGAAAACGAGTAACGTACCTCCATCATCCAACCCGCGATGTTGAGCGCCTTAAATGCGGTGTTCATTTGAGCGGAGAATTCGGCGGGACCGAACTTCTCCAGGAGATCAGCGTCTTGGACTACCTCTGCCTTGTTCCAATTCATGACGAATTCAATCAGGCTCGGAGGGTATCGCTCGCCGGTGGGCATATGGGGTGCCACCAAGCCCTTCGCATGCGCCTCTCTCCTCTCAACCAGGGCAAGGGCCGGGCTGGTGTGCAGAACAAGTTGCTGCGCATCAGCTGGCTCGGCAAGGACGTCCTTCGGGGCTGGAGGTTTCTTGGAAAGCATGGATGCGAGGGTACGCTGTCCAGCCTCGACGGATGCTGTCCTAGTGGCGTCAGGGGCCTTTTTGCCCTTGGGCTATTGGGAGGAAGAAGTGGTCGCAGCAGATTTCCCCTTAGGAGCTGCCTGGGTACTTCCTCGTCGAGACTGAGAAGACTCGAATGAGGCAGAGGATCTTGGAGCTGGTGCTCTTGTTGCTGGACTTGGTGCTCTTGTTGCCGGACTTGGTGCCGGACTTGGTGTCGGACTTGGTGCCAGAGTTGGTGCTGGTGCTGAGGTAGTCTCGGTGGTTGCGGGTTGCGGCGTAGCCGAAGTCGTGGACGCCGCTGCCTCGGCTGGGCCAGTCTCCCCCGCTCCAAGGTTACCCCCCTCTTGACGAGGTGGAGCAGAACCCGGAGCCTCCGCAGAACCCTCTGGAATAGGGCTCAGCGGGCATGACTCGTCGTCACGAGGGGGAGAAGGGCTAAGTCGGAGCGGCGAAGAGATGCTAGATCCACTCTGGGGGACCTCCACCGCAGCCCTGCCGAATCAAATAATGTCAAAAGAGAAACTAAAACAATGCAAGGAAGAATAAATTGCAGAGGGAAAAGAGGCTTACGCATCCGAGGTCAGGGGCTCCTTGGGTTTCCGAGCCCTTCGTGCTGGGGCCTTGCCTGCTGGCTTAGAGGCGGTTTTGTCTCCGGACTTCTTTCGCCTTTTGGCGGGCTGAGAAGGTCCGGAGGAGGAACTTAATGCAGCTCCGTGCTTCTTCTTCGGCACTACCGGAACAGGTTCACCCATAGCAAGAGGAGGGTCCTCGTGGATCTGCCCACCGGGGTTAGCTGATGCCGGAAAAGCATAAGAAAGGGGGACAGCGTCAACAGCTTCCGTCACCTCCACATCTGAGTCATCTTCATCATCAGGCCAATCTCTAATGGAAGAGGGTTTACCGGTGGGTCGCTTCGTAGCGTCGGTCATCAGGAGGAACATCTCCTGATTCGGCTCTTCCTCGTCTGAGGTCTCTCGGTCAGGCGCCCAATTAAGGGTGGGGTCGTTGCCATCTTCTAGGGTCTGCTGAAGGAATAGCTAAGGAAAAGAACAGACAACAGAGTTAAAAATACAACAACGACCGACATGAGGTTTAATTCGGAGAAAGTTTGCGACACAAAACTTACCACGGGAGGAGGCCTATCACGGCAGAAGTGCTCAATGCCCCACGTCCACTCAAAGGAGAAGTCCTTGTGCATGGTGAAGAGAGCCTTGACCCGGCGATAGATCTCCGTGTTGCTCAACTCGAAGGACGAGGTCCGGTTGGGGTCGCGGCCCTAGCTCATGTGGCACACCTTGTGAGTGCGCTTCTGGAGGCAGGATATCCGGTTGCGGACGAACGTGATCATGGCATCCTCGTTGCGCAACCCGAGCTCCTTCAGCTCCGCGAACCTTTTGTTGACCAAGTTAGCCAAGGCCGTGGGCTTCTTGGGGACAACGTCCCACAACTCCGGGTTAGGAGGACCCGGAGCATAGGGGAGCAGCCGGATCAAGTCTTCGGTGCCTGCATTCCGGACATAAAAGAAAGTCCGGGCCCATCCTTTATAGGAGTCCAGCCTGGTGACCCGAGGGAAAACAGACAGCCTCCGGGGTGAGATGGACGCAGCTCCGAACTGAGTGAGCTGCTTGTCCTCCGGATCAAGTTGAATGTTCAGAATGACATTACGACGAAGGCCTAAAAACCGGATCCATAGCTCCTTCGTGGGCCATAGTCCGGCATAGCCTTCGATCGTGGAGGCGAAAGCGGAAAGAGAAGTAATTGCGTTGGTAGGAAGGTGGTGCGGCTGGAGTTCGTAGGTGCTTAACCAGTCATGAAAGAAGTCGCTGACTGGCAAACCGAACCCCCGTTGGAAGTGGGACAAGAACACGACATACTCACCCAGATTGGGCGAGGGGGCGAGTTCGTCGGAGGCGAGGCGCGCGGTGACACCGGCGGGGATGCGTCTGGTGCGGTAGAGCCAGTCCAGGTCATCTTGGGAAACCCAGGACCCGGCCCACGCACCTCGGTCCGCCGTGGAGAGGTCTTCCTCCATCTCTAGCTCGGCGACGGCGAGCTCCTCTTCTGTCATCTTGTGTTCGCTGCCCTCACTGGCGCTAGCGGTGGTGGGGGGCAACGGCCTAGATTGACAACGACCCGTGGCGGAGGAGGCACGTAGCGGTGGCGGCGATGCAGAGGCGTGGGGAAGCAGTGCGGCAGCGGCGCTGCTACTTAGAAGCAGTGGCGGCGGCGCTGTCGCAGGGAAGACGAAGGAGAAGAAGAGCTAGAGGCAGAGGGGCGCAGAAGGAGGAAAAGACCTAAGGGGTGCGCCCCTCCCCTATTTAACCACTCCCTCGAGGGGGAAGTGGGATCGTGTCATGCAGGTATGCCACACGGCGTGGCCGTGTATGTCCCGCGTCAACCAATCAACAGCGAGCCACACGGAAGGCCACAGGGTGTAGATGATCCCATGACATGACGCATTGATGTAGTAAACGAGGAGGCAGGCGTGACGTGACCCGCGCACAGTGATAACTGACAATTACTACAGCGGTTATTGTAGATGGCCCTTAAAATGAGACAACCTAATGATTAGCCTCCATGTGGGTTAGCGTACGAGAGAAGGAAAGAAGACCCGGATGAGACCGTGGTAACCCGGCCAGCAAGTGAAAACTTGGAATGTTCCAAGGGAATGTAAATCCATACAATCTGAGATAAGGAGGTAACTCGGAGATAACATCCAAAGCTCAGTGAAATTGAACCTGATGTGGCCTTAACGGCCAAGGCAGCTAAGACCGCACCAGCTTCGGGGACTAATGTTGGGGGGATACCCCCGGGTAGGGTCACGCCGGGGTATAAAAGGCCGAGTTAGCCGAGGTTCGGCAAGGCCAAAGCGGAAGCTGGCCGGGTCACCTCAAGGCAGGCCGAATCTCGGAGTAACCCGGACCAGGGGATGTCCACCTAACGGAGGCTCAACCGACTTAAGCAGTAAGTCGGTTAGGAGAATTTAACTTGTATGCAGGAACGGGTGTGGCCGGGTCAACTATGATCCGGGTCATATCTAGCTTCTAGGAGAAGGAAGGAATCTCGCTGGTCAAAAGTAACCCCGGTACGCACTGCATGAGGGAAGCGAATAGGGGCAGGACCACCGAGGCGTGGCCGACAAGAGGTGACGACGCTCGTGTCGGCTGACACAGGCGCCGCAGAGGCTCACGTAGCCTCTGCATGGGTGACGCGGGGGAAAAGCAACCCGGTCGGCTTACTATTTTGGGAGGAGGCATATTCCTTGGAATATGCCTCCACGTATGCCCTAACTAGAGACCTAGCCCCCCTATATAAGGAGGGCTAGGGCCTCTATAAAAGGGGTTCCGCTATTCAGATTGGTTTAGGTTCTAAGGGTTGATCTCTGGTCTTGTACGGGTCTACTGTGGTTGAGAGTAAGAGAGTTCCTTCTTCCTCCTCTCGCCAGTACAGCTCTAGGAGCACTTGTAACCTTGGAAGTGAATCATATATAAATCTTCTGTGTGAGGAATCACCTCATTATCCCTCCCTCGATTCCCCTAGTGCATTTAGTCCCCACCTTTAGCCTATCCATGGCATCTGCCGTGACACCACCACGACATAAGGTTGGTCCGGGCCGCTTCATCCCACTATGCGACCAATATCCAAAATACATGAAAGAAGCAATAACATGATCATCATCGCCCACATATAAACATATGTGTACTACCCGTGCAAAGCACCTACGCATAGATCAGGCTCTAATACCACTGTTAGGTTCGCAACATAGAAAACAAAAAATTTCCTACGATGGGAACTATACGCCAAGATCTATCTACTAGATACAAGCAACGGGTGGATATACATCCATGGAGAACTTACCCTCGAAGACAAGAAAGCTTTGTTAACGAGTTGGAACTCGTGGATGATGTAGTCGTACGCTTGCCGATCTCAAGATCGTGTGGAAGTCCTAGCGCCAAAAATCAGCATCACGTCCGTCCTCGCACACACGTTTAGGCCACCGAACAACCTCCACCTCCTCGCTCTAGTGAATCAGCAGAAGCAGCAACTCCTTCCAGACGCAATGCAACCGGGAACATGTATCTCGCTAATCCGAGACCATGGGGGAATATATCTAGATGGGGAGAGAGATCCTTCACGAGGAGGTGTGATTTGTGAGGGAGGAGAGTGGGGCCTTTTATAGGAGACGGGGGCTCCTCCCCTCCCATGGCCGGCGCCCATGGAGGGTGCCCCCACCTCTTCCTCATTCATGTGGTGGAAGCTCCACTCACATCAATTTAGCCTCCACCCAAAGTTCCACTCACATGCATTAAATTTCTACCAAATTTAATGCAACTCTCATTTAATAAAACTCTTTTATTTATTTTATTCAGAATTTTGTTAATTACTTTAATTAACAAACATTCACATAAAACCCATTGTAACATTTCAATACCACATGCATAACCAGTTTCTGCAATTTCACCCGAAACAATTCCGCTTTCCATCGAAACAATTCTAGCGCTTTGCAATTCTTTCGTCTGAAACATATGTGCTCCAAAATGGTGTTTGGCAACCCTTAAGTGTGTCACCCTATGGTTCGCGAATAATGCAGACATGATTGAGACTCCTCTCAAATCAATAATCAGAAGCGGGACCTGGAGATCCATTCTGACTCTTGCACATTCAACGATGACTTCTGTGATCGTGAGAACCTTTACTGCTAGTAATTTAATCCCTTTGTCTCGTGATATATTACATGTCCGAGATTCGATCATCAGCATCCAAATACCTAGTTTGATCTCATTACCGACATGCACTCTTTTCTTGTTCCCGTGATATAACATTCTAGTGATCACATCACTTGCTTGCAAGCAATCTTAATGTGATATCACCGAGAAGGCCTAGAGTATATCTATCCGTCATCGGGATTGACAAATTCCACTCTTGATCCATGAGCCTCAACATAACATCTTTAGAGTATCTGAACCCACCTTTATATTCACCCTTTTACGAGTGAAGTTTGATGTTATCAAGTTACTCTTCCGATGTTAGCAATTAACATGATCTCATGGTCTAAGGACTAAGATTACTTCGTATGATGTTATAGCAATATAAACATAATGACTTTGATCGTAATTCTATACTTCAGATGAATGTTCATCACATCATTTCACAAATGTTGTGACCTCGTTATTAACAACATACAATGTCCATGATCAGGAAACTTTGATCATCTTGTTAATCAACAAGCTAGTCTATAAGAGAGGCATAACTAGGAACCTTTTATTTGTTTATTAAACACACATGTATTGACGTTTCCAATCAATACAATTATAGCATGCAAAATAAACATCTATCATATACAAGGAATACATAATAACCACTTTATTATTGCCTCTCTGGGCATATTTCCTTCAGTTTTTGACAGTTTGAAGCTTTGGGTGAGGATTTATGGCCTTCCTTTTGCCTTGATGAATTCGGTGCGAGGTGGTCCCCTCGCTTGTATGATCGGCGAGGTGGAGAGAGTGGAAAGTGATGAGAAGGGAAGCGCATGGGGGTGATTACCTCCGTGTTGGAGTTAATGTGGACATTACTGAGATTTTCATGAGGTGCGTAGCTGTGTAGTCCTCAAGTATGAAACATACTGTTTATTATGAGGTGAGGTACGAGAGGCTCCCTATTTTTTGCTTTTCTTGTGGGCTGTTGGGGCACTCCTCCTTGACGTGTTCCACACTAGCTCTCCTTGACGTGTTCCACACTAGCTAGCAGAGATGCAGATGGAAAATTACCATGGGATGGTGATAGAATTTGTGTCCCAGATCCAAGGAAGAAGGACCAACGTTCGTTGTATGGTCAAGGCTCACATTCGGCTTAGGGGTGTAGTTCCCAGGCAGCTGGCAACATGGGCAAACAAACTGAGGTGACATCCCCCGTTAAACCTCGCAAGCCCCACACAAAGAAGGAGAATGCCACAGCTGGGAAGGACAAAACCGAGGGTGCTGATAATGGAAAAACGGCCAGGATTAAACACAAACAAGTGTATAAGGCGAAGACCCTGATGTTGACCATCACTAATTTCCCTGCTAATGGGGAAGAGCATGTCCAAGGGGACATTTTGGGTCACACGGAGGCTGCACATGCGGAGGAGATAGAGCAGCGCAGTGGTGATTCAAATAAGAAACATATGAGCAATGGTGCAGATGCAACAACTCGATTGGCGGATCTGGCGAAGGCTATGGAGCAGCCCCGCCGCTTGCAATGAGTATCCTGGTGTGGAACTGTCGAGGTCTTGGGTCTGACTCGACAGTAGGAGAGCTCCGGTGGCTCGTCAAATATTTTAGACATGCTCTCCTTTTCCTTTCGGAGACGAAGATGAAGGAGGAGCGTGATCGACGTTTTATGTGGTCGCTTCACTATACTGGAAGTTTGGGAGTGAGTAGTAATGGCCAGAGTGGTGGCCTTGTTCTTTTCTGGACGCATGCTTATTCTGTTTCTCTGCAAGGATCAAATCCGAATTGTATTGATGTAATCATCACAACAGAAATGGTATTGTCTTGGCATGTGACTTTTGTATATGGAGAACCCTGTAAAGAAAAACGACATGAATTCTAGGATTTCATGAGAAAAATATGCTGCAACTGGACAGGTCCGTGGATTTGTTGCGGTGATTTTAATGAGGTTCTCAGTCAAGATCAGCACTATAGCTCCAGCAATCGGTCTGACGCTCAAATTCATTTATTCAAAGAGTGTGTAGCAGATTCCAAACTGTACAATTTGGGCTATTTGGGTCCTAAGTTTACTTGGACCAACAAACCGGAGGCGGATTGTAATATTCGTGTCCGTCTAGACCAAGCGGTGGCTAATGAAGAGTTCAAGTAGCTCTTCGATGACTTCTTTGTCGAAAATGACATCACCACAACCTCAGACCATTATGTTGTCTTCATAAATCTAAAGAGAAACTTGGAAGAGAGTGTTAACAGGCCGGTGAAGACGGGCTTTAAATATGAAGCAGCTTGGCTGAGATCACTAGATTACAGGACCACGTTAGAGCAGGTTTGGGAGGAAAATTCTCATGGGGCTGTGTCAGTTGAAAACAGATGGGCCAAATTGCAACGGGTTGGTACATCTCTGGCCCAGTGGAATATTGATACTTTTGGGCTGGTTCGAAAGGAAATACTGAGTTGGAACGCTGTCTGAAATACCTCCATTTGGCGCCATGGGGTGCTGACTATGATGAGTTCAAAGAAATCGAACGAAATCTCTGTGAGATGTTTGAAAGGTAGGAAATCATGGCTAGGCAATGATCTCGTGTTGAGTGGCTAAAGGAACACTTCGTTCTTCCATGCTCGTGCATCTGCCCAACGGCGTTCGAACAAGATTAAGTCGCTTGTTAGGGAGGATGGCACTAGAAGTTCGGAACTCTCAGAGATTAAGGCACGAGTAGAGCAATTCTATGAGGTCCTCTTTGATGGCCCAAAATATATCGAGCTCGTTGGGGAACCTCAAGAGGAAGGTATGATGAGCACAGCAGCAAGTTTTCCCTCAGTACCAAACGAAGGTTATCAATCCAATAGGAGCAAGGAAACACCCCAAAGGTGTTGCTAGCTGAGCCTTGGCAGGACGCACTACCGGTGCTAGTAGCAACATGGATACCTGCACAACACAACCATAGAACTTTTGCCCCCCAACTTGCGATGAGGTTGTCAATCTCACGGGTTTTGCTGAAAACAAAGGATTAAACGTATCGAATGGAAGGAAGTAAAAGTTTGCAGAAAGTAAACACAAAGCAGTAAACAGTTTGTAGATTGTATGTAAAAGAAAAGAACAGGGTCCATAGTTCACTAGAGGTGGCTCTCCTTAAGATAGATAACATGTTGGGTGAACAAATTACAGCGGGGCAATTGACAAACATCGAGAAAGCATACAAGCATATACTAATAGTCTTGACTCCTTCGAGATTCGATTGGGCATTACAACATTATACATAGACCGCCATCCAACTGCATCCATGACTAATAATCCACCTTCATGTTATCATCCGAACCCCCTCCAGTATTAAGTTGCAAGCAACAGATTATTGCATTATGAATTGTGTGTAAAGTAAACAATACGATTGTTCTATGAACAAAGGATTGTTGTTTTCTCTCTAGTAGCAACAACACATCTAGTACCTTAGAGATTTCTGCCACTTCCCCAGATTACCAGAGGTATGAACCCACTATCGAGCATAAATACTAACTCTTGGAGTTGCTAGCATCTACTTGGCCAAGATAGCTACTAACAACGGAAAGCATGCAAGATCACAAATAACAAAGACATGATAGAATCTATAATCAATCTGAAATAGCATCTCAATATCCATCGGATCCCCGCAAACACAACATGCAGAATTACAAATAGATGATCTTGATCATGAACGGAGCTCACAAGATCTAAACATGATAGCACAAAGGACAACCATCTAGCTACTACATGGACCCGTAGTCCAGAGATGAACTACTCACACATCACACCGGAGACTTGCATGATGATGAAGAAGGCCTCCAGGGTGAATTCCCCTCTCCGGCAGGGTGCCGGGAAGAGCTTCAGATCCCTCCCGATCTAGGGATGGAGATGATGGCGGCTTTAGACTCTTTCGTGGATTTTTGATCGAGTACTTAGGGTTTCCGTATCAGAGGCAATATATAGGCGAAAGGAGAGGCCGAGGGGGTGCCTGGGGCGGCCAGACCACCCTAGCGCGGGCCAGGCCTGGTCGCGCGGCCAGGTGGTGTGGCCAGGCCCCAGTCCCTCTCCAAGTGTCCCCCGGTAAAATAATAACTTTGGCTTTTGTCCCGTCCAATTCCGAGAATATTCATTTTCTGACTTCCTGGAACCAAAAACACCAGAAAACAGGCAGCTGGCACTGTGGCTCTTGTTAATAGGTTAGTCCAAGAAATCATATGAAAAGTACTCCAAAGTGTGGACAAAAACACAAGAAAGTAGATAAAACCAAGCATGGAACATCAAAAATTATAGATACATTTGCAATGTATCAACATCCCCAAGCTTAACTCATGCTCATCCTCGAGTAGGTAAGTGATAAAAATAAAGAATAATTTTTTAGGTGACATGCACCATCATAAACTTGATCAAAGTATTTGTAAAACATGAAAAGCTAGGATCATAGTACTTCAATCATAGCATGAAATACAAAGTTCTAGCAACAAGACAAAGAAACTATGTTGCAACATGAAAAGGCACAAACAAAAGATTCATGAATAACAATGCTTTGCAAGACGTTTGTTTGTTTCACATAAAGAAAAGATAGCATAGTGGCATTCAGCTTGTCCCTCATAGAATAGCAAATATAAATGCATAGGACACCTTCAAAGTTCATAAGAGTGACTAGATACAAATAGTTTAAAACAAGCAATATCACGGTATGCATCAATCAACTAGTCTTGGGACAATGCACATAGAACTAAGAATGGCCACTATGCTCTCAAAGTAGGTGCATAAAGATACAAGGTGGAGACTCAATATATAAGTGGAAGAAAGACCTTCATAGAAGGAAGGAGGGATTCAAGTTTCATAAAGAGCTTCCAAAAGTTATGGTACTTAATAGATTTCAGCTCTCATTGCCCCTATCATAAGCATCTTGAAGTGATTAAGGTTAAACTGAAGAAACTATGGTGTACATGCTTGACGAAGTATAAGTTAGAAATATCATGTCCCTTGAATACGAGGGTCGCTCCTCATGCTACTCAAGTTTAGTCACCGGTAAGTTCTTGTTATCGTAAGTACATGTGTATCATAGAGAACCTCCAACGGGGTACCCCTTGCCCGATGATACGGAAGAATTCCCATATCAAAATTACAAGGCAAGAAGACAACGAGCATCTCAGCAATCTTCTTATTTACCATGGGAAGATGGTGCTTTTTTCTCTCTTTCCTCTTTTCATAATCTCTTTTTTTGTCTTTTTCTCTTTTTTTCCTCAATATAGGACTCTTTTTTTATAAGAAGAATGCTTCATAGACATCTCATTATGGTTACGCTGCAGGTTTCCATCATGTCAGCATGGATTAGACCAGCGGCCCAGGCGTTTCTCTAACACATAAAAACAACTACATGGACTTACAAGATCCCTTTTCATTTCACACCGACGACATCCATAGACAAAAGAGCATGATATCAACTAGGTACAAAGTACCAGTGCAATATTGAAAGTGTTCCCCATGACAGCATGGTTCTACTAATCCCCAACAAATAAGTGCAAGCATATACAACATAGACGACACAATGGTTCAAGTTTATTAAGGGAAAGAAAAGTAAAGTGTGCCATCAAGTATGTGAGAGCTTTAATCACTAGTTTTCTCATAACAAGTTTTATTTGGAAGGTAAACAAAAACATGAATATACTTGGAATAGCACATGCTAGTAGGTAGGTATGGTGGACACTTTGGAATAACTTGGTTTAGGGAGTTGGATGCATGAGTGGAACTCATACTTGGTTGTGGAGGCTAGCAAAAGACTAGGAGTGACAAACTAAGAGAGCAATAACAACCATAATCATGAAGAGCGACAAAACATCATAATCAAAGCATAAAGTGATACTACAATTTGAAAACTAAAGGATCATAAAGGCTAATGGTGACTTGAGATAGTCATAACATGGTGTGAGCATGCGCCAAGTCAACCCAAATAAAGCATCAAAGGAGAATACCACTATACTATGCTTTAATATGCTAAAACAACGCATGATTCATCCAAGGCACATTAAGCAATCTCAATTGTTTATAACAAGTCATGCTACAGTAAAGAATACTAAGCATAGAGCCAAAACAATATCAAGCATGGAATGACAAAGCATAAGCCACAGTCAAAAACAAGCTCTCTTTACCACTTAAGCATAAACTTTCCTACCCTTTTCCAAACCAAACCAAACTATTTGAAAACCAATGTATGAAAGAGGGGGTCCACCCAATTTATTCAGCAAACTAAGCAAACAAAGCAAACGAAAAACCAAAACGAAAACAAAAAGAAGACGCTCCAAGAACAACACAACTGTGCATGAAACAATAAAAATGAAGCCTTTGGAAGAAATCTGGGATTTTTATTGATGAAGAAGGGTATGCCTTGGGATCCCCAAGCTTTGACGCTTGTACTTCTTGGATATTTCTTGGGGTGACATGCGTGGCATCCCCAATCTTGAGCTTTAGTCCATCCTTCATCTCATTACTCATTCCTTCCATACACCTGAAATTTTTCCTTCATACAAAACTTCACACAATCTTTATTAGCAACATTAGTGCACCCAAGATAATAAGTCTTTAGGTTCAGTTATAACACCAATAAAACTTCCATTAAAACACTATCTACTGTAGCACTTCCCTCAAAAAGCTCAATTCCCCAAAAGAACTCAAAAAGGAACCAACAAGAAGCAAATGCAGAAAATGGCAGAAATCTATCAAAACAGACCAGCAGGTAAAGACGAATATTTTTGAAGACCTTATGTTGCTCAAATCAAAAGAACTGAACTAACGAAAGTTAGATAACAACCTGGGGCAGAATCACAAAAATTCACGCCTCAATAGGACGCACAGAGATGCTACATGAATTTTTACGGTGAAGCACATAAATCTGTTTCGGGACAGCAACTTTCCCAATCATTACTTCTCTCTCATTAGAGGTTACTCTTGGCACAAAAAGCAAATAAAAAGGATAAGGAGCGGTTATTACTGAAGTAATAACTTCAAAGACTCATCTAAAACTTTTGGGTTATCTCCCAATAAGTACTTTTCTTTAACGCCTTTAAGTTAGGCATAAGAAGCAAGAAAGAATCAAGTGTTCTCAAATGAAGAAGCATTAAGATCAATACCTGAAATATCTTCAACAAGTCAAGGTATATCATCCAAATAAGTTCTAGAGGATCCCCTCTCAATGCTCTTGGGTTCACTATTTTCATCAAAAGGGTTTTCAGGAACAATCCAATCAAGATTCTTTTCTATGGCTTCATGCATTGCTACGAGTTTAAAAGGTATCGGTATCTTAGGTTCCTCCCCATTAGGTTCGGTTTTGTCCATCTTTTCTCATGTACCAATAACACCTACGCATGAGCCTAGCATATTAAAACGTTCAAAGACTTTTCTAACTTCCTTGGCAACATCATAGAATTCCTTAAGAAAAGTTTCTAGAATAAAATCCCTCTTTTCAGGGTCCTCAATTTCTTTAAGTTTCAGAAACATTACTTGCATTAAGGGGTTAAGGTTAACAAACCTAGCTTCCAACATGTGAACTAAAGAATCTGCAGCAATCTCATAGTTTGGAGCAAGTTCTGCAAGGGATCTATCCTCAATATCTTCATGCTTACTAACATGATGAAAGAATTCTTCAATATTATCTCTTCCAATTATAGAACCACTACCTATTGAAAGGTCTTTCAGGGTGAATTTAGGGATCAACATGGTGTGCTAAGGGGAAGGTAACAACTATAGAAAGACTTAATTTTTTGTGTGTTTTTAATAAAAAAAGCAAACTAGGAAGACTAATTTTTTGTGTTTTTGATAAAGAAACAAGCAAACAAAACAAAAGTAAACTAAGGAAAACAAAAATAACAAAGTAAAGAGATTGGTTATGAGGGACTCCCCTTGTGAAGATGTCCTTGACTCCCCGGCAACGACGCTAGAAAAAAACTTTGATGGCGCGTCGTTGATGTGGGAGCTTTTTCTTTCGTTCCCCGGCAACGGCGCCAGAAAAAGAGCTTGATGGCCCAAAATATATCGAGCTCGTTGGGGAACCCCAAGAGGAAGGTATGATGAGCACAGCAGCAAGTTTTCCCTCAGTACGAAACGAAGGTTATAAATCCAGTAGGAGCAAGGAAACACCCCAAACGTGTTGCTAGCAGAGCCTTGGCAGGGCGCACTACTGGTGCTAGTAGCAACATGGAGACCTGCACAACACAACCACAGAACTTTGCCCCCAGCTTGCGATGAGGTTGTCAATCTCACCGGTTTTGCTGAAAACAAAGGATTAAACGTATCGAATGGAAGGAAGTAAAAGTTTGCAGAAAGTAAACACAAAGTAGTAAACTGTTTGTAGATTCTATGTAAAAGAAAAGATCGGGGTCCATAGTTCACTAGAGGTGGCTCTCCTTAAGATAGATAACATGTTGGGTGAACAAATTATAGCGGGGCAATTGACAAACATCGAGAAAGCATACAAGCATATACTAATTGTCTTGACTCCTTTGAGATTCGATTGGGCATTACAACATTATACATAGACCGCCATCCAACTGCATCTATGACTAATAATCCACCTTCAGGTTATCATCCGAACCCCCTCCAGTATTAAGTTGCAAGCAACAGATTATTGCTTTACGAATTGCATGTAAAGTAAACAATACGATTGTTCTATGAACAAAGGATTGTTGTTTTCTCCCTAGTAGCAACAGCACATCTAGTACCTTAGAGATTTCTGTCACTTCCCCAGATTACCAGAGGCATGAACCCACTATCGAGCATAAATACTAACTCTTGGAGTTGCTAGAATCTACTTGGCCAAGATAGCTACTAACAACGGAAAGCATGCAAGATCACAAATAACAAAGACATGATAGAATCAATAATAAATCTGAAATAGCATCTCAATATCCATCGGATCCCCACAAACACAACATGCAGAATTACAAATAGATGATCTTGATCATGAATGGAGCTCACAAGATCTAAATATGATAGCACAAAGGAGGAGAACCGGCCATCTAGCTACTACATGGACCCATAGTCCAGAGATGAACTACTCACGCATCACACCGGAGGCTTGCATGATGATGAAGAAGGCCTCCAGGGTGAATTCCCCTCTCCGGCAGGGTGCCATGAAGAGCTTCAGATCCCTCCCAATCTAGGGATGGAGATGATGGCGGCTACAGACTCTTTCATGGATTTTTGATCGGGTACTTAGGGTTTCCATATCAGAGGCAATATATAGGCAAAAGGAGAGGCCGAGGGGGTGCTTGGGGTGGCCAGACCACCCCTAGCGTGGGCTAGGCCTGGCTGCGCGGCCAGGTGGTGTGGCCAGGCCCTAGCCCCTCTCCGTCTCGTATTCTGGCTCCAAGTGTCCCCCGGTAAATAATAACTTTGGCTTTTGTCCCGTCCAATTCCGAGAATATTCATTTTCTGACTTCCTGGAACGAAAAACAGCAGAAAACAGGCAGATGTCTCTGTGGCTCTTGTTAATAGGTTAGTCCAAGAAATCATATGAAAAGTACTCCAAAGTTTGGACAAAACATAAGAAAGTAGATAAAACCAAGCATGGAACATCAAAAATTATAGATACATTTGCAATGTATCACTCTTCTCTTTAGAACCGTGCAAGCGTACTGATCTGATTCTAGATGCAATAAAAGGAAAAGTAATGGAGGAGATGAATGCCGACCTTTGCAAGCCATATACAGATGAGGATATTAGAGATACCCTTTTCACATGGGGATAGAAAAGCCCCGGGTCCGGATGGTTTCCCGGCTCTTTTCTACCAAACACACTGGAGTTTTTTCAAAACTAAAATATGCAATGTTGTTCGTGGCTTCTTGAATGGAGAAAGTGTTCCCGAGGGACTCTGCGACTCTGTTATCATTCTCATCCCGAAGGTAACTAATCCGTATAATCTCAAGAATTTCCGTCCAATTAGTCTATGTAATGTGCTTTACAAATTAGCATCAAAGGTGCTTGCGAATCGGCTAAATGCTATTCTGCCGGTTGTCATCTTTGAATACCAAAGTGCTTTCGTGCCCGACAGGCTAATCACTGACAATGCTTTTATAGCTCATGTGTGTCTTCATACGATTCGTAAACAAAAGGTAAAGAAGATGTTCTTTTCCCTCAAAATTGATATGACGAAGGCCTATGATAGAGTCGAATGGAGCTACCTTCACGGTTGTCTTCTAAAATTGGGCTTTGCTGTTCTATGGATTGAGGCAGTTATGCGCTGTGTGACTAGAGTTCACTATGTTGTCAAGGTGAATGGAGATCTAACATAGCCGGTGATCCCTTCTAGAGATATTCGGTAGGGTGACCCAATCAATCCGTACTTATTTCTCCTTTGCACAGAGGGGCTCTCTTGTTTGCTACAGGACAAAGAGGAGATGGGACAACTCCAGGGTATCTGCAATGGAAGGTTTGGACCTCCAATCTCACACTTGGTGTTTGTAGATGATAGTATTTTCTTTGCTAAGAGTGACGGTCGTAGTGTGGAAGCTTTGGTATCAACTCTGAATTTATACTGTGCAGGCTCTGGGCAAAAGATTAACCATGACAAGGGCTCTGGGCAAAAGATTAACCATGACAAGTCCACAATAATATTTGGCAATCCTTCGGCTGATGTGATCAAGAATGAATTCATGGAATTTCTTGGGGTGTTTAATGAGGCACTTCAAGATTTCTATTTGGGGATGCCTACTGAAGTTGGCCGATCCCCAATTGAATGCTTTTGGTTCCTCGCTGATAGGGCCTGGTTGAGAATGAATGCATGTTCGGGTCACCCTTTGTCAAGGGCAGGCAAAGAGGTTTTCTTGAAAGCAGTTATTCAGGCGATCCCCACCTTCATCATGAGTTGCTTCCAATTACCAGTGGAAACATGTACTTCTATACGGAGGTCGATTGCTGATTTCTTGTGGGGTTATGAAGATGGACAGAGGAATCGAAGATGTATTTGAGATCATGGGAGTGGTTCTCAACGCTGAAATCCATGGGCAGGATGTGCTTCTGCGACCTGCAGCTGTTCAATCAAGCAATGTTTGGCCATCAGGCTTGGAGATTGCAGACAAAACCTAGTTCATTGTGTGCCCGCGTACTCAAGGGACGTTTCCCCAATTCTGATTTCTGGTAAGCTCAGAAACCTCGCTATTCCTCGTACGCATGTCGTAGTATTTTGCACGGCTAGGAGTTGGTGCAGCAGGGCCTGTGGTGGGGCATTGGCAATGGCTTGCATACAAGTATCGTTGGTGACAATTGGATTCCAGGTGTGACTGCGGATAATCTGCGCCCTCTAATTCCTTTGCCGCAAGGAGCCACTGTTAGTCATCTGCTTGATACTCACAAGACCTCGGATACTGAGGTGATCAAGAGTTTCTTCGAAAGCTCGATGGCAAGCAAGATCCTACAAATCCCGCTGAGCCGCCATGACGGCGATGATTTTCCATCATGGCCCCATGCGAAAGGTGGAGTGTACATCGTGCGCTCAGCTTACAACCTGGCCAGGTCTCAAGTGGTTGTGTTGAGACGTAGTATGACGAACCATGGGCTTCAGGCAGATATGTCTGACGAAGATAAGCTTTGGAACATCAAGGCCCCCTAGTGGTTTTCAACTTCATCAAAGGAACATACCAGCAGACGAGTTCTATAAACACACTGTTCTTTTCTGCCCATATGCTACTGAGGTATGGCGTGTGTTAAATTGGCTTATTCTATTCATCTTCGGAGGAAGCATTTCATAAGCCCTAAATATTGGGTTCTGGATTTCCTAGGTAGATCAAACGATCGCAAAGCGATGACCTTGGCTGTGACGGTGTGGCATTTGTGGGAAGCACGGAATGCAGTTTGTAATGGTGAAACAAGAAAGCACCCAAACAGTCTTGCTGAGCAAATTAAGGCATACATCGAGTTGATCTTGCTGCATCTTTTCAAGCCTGCTACCAACCATAGTCGTGACTCCAACTCTTCATCTCAGTGGTCTCCGCAACCGGAAGGTATATCCGTCGTTAATGTTGATGCAGCATTGTTCTCCTCTTCATCCAAAATGGGGGTAGGTGTTGTGATCAGGGACCACATCAGTAAATTTCTTGTTTCTTGCAGCAAGTTAATTGATGAGGTCATAGCACCGAAGCTCGCAGAAGCACTCGCCATCAGAAGTGCAATCACCCTCGCTCTGGATGAAGGCATGGACAGGATTATCCTCGCATCTGACCGTCTCTCGGTTATTCAGCGGATCCAATCTCCTGGGCGAGATAGATCGCTTGTTGGTGTGGTGGTGGAGGACATTAAAATCTTTGCCACATCACTGTCTTCGGTGACCTTTCGGCATGTTAGTCGTCTTTGTAATAATTCAGCACACACACTGTAGCTAGGAGAGCTGAACTATCTGGTAGTTGTTTATTCTGTGTTTTTGCTCCAGAGTGTATCCGTGACAAACTTTGTATTGATATTTGTTAGAGTATTAGGTGTTGAAATATAGGGTGGGCTCTAGGCCCATCTAACAATTTCTGAAAAATTCCTAAGGGCCCATTCATGCTTGGCAAGGCAAGTGGGAGGGAGTTTACTCCCACATTGCTAGTGGAGAGACATGAGCACCAACATATAAGGTGAGCTCTTCTACCATTTGCATGTGGTGTGAGAAGAAGAAGAGGAGCTCCACACGCGCGCTCCTCCTCCGACGCACGCACGCCTCGCCACGCCGCGCCGCGACGCGCGCGCGCGCCGCGGGTTGCGGGAATCTCGCTGAGCCGATGTGTTCTTTTTGTCGCACGGAAACGGGATACAAACAGTTGTAACTGAAATGCTAATGAGGCTTAAACGTTTTGTCTTAAGTGTTGGGGTTAACGTTTTGTCTTAAGTGCTGGCGTTACTAGTACTTTATTACAGGCGTTTCAGTCTTTCATTGCGGGCGTTTCTTTCCGTTGAACCGTCCTGGCATGTGCCTCTATACGGAGAAGGTCATCCTCTCCGGGAGAGACAGAACAGAACCATCTGACTCCGCCCCTTGTCGTTCCTCTCACTGCTGCTGCCTCCGGTGATCCCACCCCGTCCGCTGCGTACACGGCTGACGGGTGAGCAGGCCTCCGAAACCACGCCCTCTCGAGATCCTGTACGGGAGAGGGGCGATTAGGTTTTTGGGGAGCGTCTCCTACGCGACTGCTCGCCAACCTTCGACTGCTTCCACTACATCAACGCTTTCTTCATCGCCATGGCTACCATTGGTGATCCGGCTGCCACTGAGAACAGGACAGCCGACGAGGCTAACGCTTCTGCTGCCGCGACCGCTGCCGCTTCGGCCAATTGGCCTACTGGAGGGTACTACATGCTTATCCCTCTTCTGCTAATTTCGATGTGCATAGTACTAGTGATTTCTGTAGATGTCTCTACGATTTGCCTAGTACTGCATAGTTACATAATCAAGTATCAGCGTGTCCACATCATGTTCATGATTTATTCCTGGATTAATATAATCGGAAAAATGTCTAGATTCCTAACATTAGGTATATACGGTTGTTATGGTAGTTTAGATAGAGTTAGGATCTGTTTACATACAGTCCTAACCCGACTCATACTCCAAGATAATCCTCTGTACGCCTATATATACTCGCCCATGAGGCTTAATAATATATGCATCATATTCCGCCAAACTCATACTCTTTCGTGGTATCAGCCTAATCGGTCCAAACCCTAACCGCACACTTCCACCGTGCCACCCCCGGGAGATCAATCTCCATGATCTCCGCAGGGGGGCGCACGATCCGTACGCAGGGTTCATCGGCCGATCCGTGATCGGCTGCCCTGTAAGTCCTTTTTTCCGATCTCTTGATCGGTTTTCTTTTTTGGTTTACCAATCTTAGATCGGATTGAGTCGCACACCGCCGTCGTCATCGCCACGCCTCTACTCCGACCATCGGCATCAAGGATCTACACCACGCCCGTGCGCCTGCCTCCTCCGCTGTTGCGCCTGCCTCGGCAGGCTGTCGTGGTCTCAGGGCAGGCTGCCGCGCACCGCGGACGGCTGCTACGCCGTTCATTGGAAGGCTGCCGTGGCCGCCCCCCCCCCCTCCTCCCGTGGATCGTCTTCGCCGTCGTCGTCCGGGACTTGATCGACTACGCCGCCATCGACTACGATCTACGCGTCGTCCATACCCTGCCGCATACGGCGCATCGTCGGTCTGATCAAACGATCCCGTGCCTGTCTACGCCAAGCATGTCCCCGAGCACGCGCCTACCATCAATCGAGCTACGGGCTTCCGCTGTGTCGCCCCGTTGGGCCGTAGCGCCGCCGCCTTTGGTCCACGCTCTTGGCTTCCAACGCGCCTTCCTTGACGTGTACGTCGATGGTGGTCTCCCAGCCGCTGCACCGACTTACGCCCTGCAGTTATGCCGCCCCTTCGGGTCATAGCGTGGTTGCACGCAGTTTAGTTCGTCGTCCTCGTGCATCGACAACCTCGGCTTTCACCGCGTCATCTCCTATGGCACGGATCGCCGCCGTCTGCACATGGTCTTCATCACGTCGCCGGGTCTTCCTCGCCTACTTCGAGCACCGCCGCCGCGCTTCACAAGGTAACCTGTAGGGCGCCCTCTCGCCGTCGCAGGTCCCGACGACTACCACATCGCCACTCTAGGCATCCAGCATGACTAACCTAGGTCGCCGCTGGTTTCGCCGTCTTCTACATCTTCGTCCACTACAACTTTGCCGCCAGCGTCATCGCCTCATCCCCGACTACACCCTCTGCTAGTTGTTTTGACATGGCGACAAGTACATGATGGTCCCTGCCCCTGTACGCCTGGTACTGGCAACACCCGGAGTGCCTTCATTCCCAGCGCGTTCCCAAGTCTGGCAAGCTCGGATCGGCGCCTTGTCTTCATCGGCTTCGACAACGTCTTCTTCGGCATCGACCCCTCTACGACTGCCTCGACGCGTCACCAAGGAGTTCTTCTTTGCATACTCGGTTCTGGCAAAACCGGAGTGTGCGTTTGTCCCCGACGTCCGCCTAGTTTTGACAAAACTATGGCCGCACCTCGTCCTCGATGGCTCCGACTGCATCGACTTCGGCATTGACACCCTCAACGACTGCCTCGACGCGTCTCCGTCATCCTCCTCGCGCGCTATGCACATGCGGCTTCACGTGCGGCTACCTCGACACCGGTATCTCCGACCACGACATCGACCACGGCGACCCATCGCACGGCTACCTCGATCATGGCACCGGCTCACGCTCTCGGCTCCCTCGACATCGGCACAAGGGCTACCATCTCGCTTGAGCATCATCAGCTTCCTCTACAGTCCAAGCTACCGCGCTGCAACACCGTCCACGACGTTCCCGCTCGGACTGCGGGGGGATGTCAGCCTACTGAATGCTACTTCGGTTTATCTCCAGTCTGATCATCCGTGATGTTCCAGTTGTTCACGACGCTACCGATACGACTGCGGGGGAGTGTTAGAGTATTAGATATACTAGATGACCTAGTGCGCCACTGGCGCCGAGGCTGCAAGCGAGACACTATTGTAGCCATAACTTTATCCATGTTATTTGTGATCGATATTCGTTGCCTATAGAAACATGGGGCATTAACGCGTATACAAAAAGCATGGAAGGTCCACTTGTTAAAAATCCTAATTGACCCTGCGGATCGAATAATTCATTTAAAGATGGTAGATTGATCTGATGCGAAATAGCATATTTATCCATTTAAAGGTGGTAGATTGACCCTATACGAAATAGTGTATTTATCCATTTAAAGGTGGTAGATTGATCTTATGCGAAATAGTATATTCTATTTCATTAGAAACAAGACTTGTTTTTGCAGTCTTGAACCAATTATCTATTTGGTCTGAGTGGGTCTTGTCCACTTCGATGTCGGCGCAAAGGACACACTCAAGGTGTATGTAAGTAATACAATAATTTATATTAGGCTCTACACATCGGCAAGGTACCCTATAAAGAAATCAATGTTAACAAAAGATAGAAAGAAACAAAAATAACGAAGTGTTTGTTTGAAAGCTAGTAAAAATGACCTATTGCACCACTAACGAAATTATGTGAATCATGGTAGAATTTATTTTCACATAGACCAAACAACCATTAACGCCAAAATCATGCCAGAACTTAACCCATAAGATTCACCTTATTTTAGCGCCAATGCATAAAATCGCCATATCATCAAGGCACATCATATAAACTGGATTGAGAATCCAACCACCAACATATATGATATTGTGAATGTAACGGAGCAAGATTCATTAACAATGAACGATAAATAAGCAACCAGTACGAAAAGAATTTTCATTTCATGTGATGTGTGACTTCAGAGAAACTGAAAGTATGAGATAGTACCGCAAATACAACATTTTTAGACTGTATTTGGAAAATAACAATAACTTGAGTATCAGAAGTACGAACCTGGTCGCATAAGCTAAAATTAAAATAATGAGTCCCAATTCTTCTATTTATCAGAAACAATTAACAAAAATAGTGTGTTTTCATGGGTATTATGGGAGTCGCAAAAAAATGGTGATGCATTTCTTCCTCTTCTTGCTTCCTCTTCTTCCAGCTAACAGGCATGGTCCTGGTTCTTATTCAGTACAGTGCATGGTTTGCATCTCGTTCTTATTCTGTACTCCCAGCTATTATTCCTTATTACAAAAAATATATTAGAAAGTTAAACTATCTCATATTACATTGAGAGATATCTGTTATCATAAATACTTCAACTACATGCTGTAGTGGCTCCTGCCAGGCCTCTGAGATGCATGCAGAGATTAACACATGAATTCTACAAAATTAGCACACAAATCGATATATCAAACGGAAAAGGAGGCAAATAAAATACCTGTACCAATTGTCAAATATACACGATTTCTATCCAGGAAAAAACACCATAAATTCTAGCCATGGGAGTATCTAGGGTCATCTATTAGCACAATAATAAACATGTACGCGATATTCAAAGAAATCTATATCAACTAATCAAACAGGCCCTTACCACGAACTCCACCAGATTATATTGGTAAGAAAGATACATGTTACTCTATGGGCCACCCTATAATATTTACCCATAGTATGAATCAACGTTTTCTGATGAAAGACCACGGGACCAAGCAACAACTCACACATATCATATGGAGCATTGTAACAATAAGCATATATGACGAGTGCTATAAAAGCAGTGCACATGGGCATCTTCTATCATCCAACTCCGAACCGGACGATCCAGTCATATTAATGACACCAGCAGATGCTGATGCGTTGCTGCGGACACGAGAGAGACCAAAGTGTTGCATTTTCAGGCATGATTTAGGAGCAGACTTAGTGGGTTGCCGAACTGAGTCCATGGGACAAACTGCAGGAGTTCAGAGAATTGTCTTACATGGTGCTACAATGGCCAGGGCCAGCGCATTGCTCTCATCGAGCACAGCAGCAACAGGGCTCATCTCATGTAAACCCTGTACCATGCACACTGGCAGATCACATTGTCGGTTACAGTCATATATGGCTTACTCATATATGCATGCACTAAAAGTGGCAGACATGGGCAGCCTACCAGTAAATCAGTTGTGGTGGTGTTAGGTCTAGGTTCATCGCGGAGCTCAGCTACAGGGTGTGGTTCCTCTACAGGCTCCGTCACCACTAAAACCCAGCTGTCGGTATTCCTGACAATTTTTGTACAACGATTCAGTACCGCATAGAATAATACAGGTGACTGTGTTGTTATCATTTTGGATATTCACTATATTTAAGTAATCAATCCGAGTCACAATAGAAAATTTGTTTAAAAAGTAGTTCATTTTTAGGTCAAATTCAACTGCCAGATCTGTTGGTTTCAGTGGTGATAGAAGTCTGACCATAATTGAGAACCTTTTGTGGTTCATAAGCACTTTTGAGCTCAGAGGTTTTTAAAAAAAATACTTTTTTCTGCGAAAGATTAGTCTTAGATGAGCTTAGAAGTGCAATCTTCGGTAGAAAAGCAGAATATGGTAGGATGCGTACCAAACTTCTTGTTCTTACGTACATGTACTGAGATTTGATAGCATCAAGCTTGTTCATGTCAAAGAACTGCACCAGGACAAAAATGTTAATCTGATCAGAAACTAAACCCACCACTCGATGGATCGATGATTCAAAAGAAGAAGAATTTCAAGAAGGCAGGAAAAGTAACACGTCCACGAGGTTGATGATCCCATCAGTGAGTGCGCAATAGATCTTGAAGCTCTCCTTCAACACCTGCATAATGCAATTTCGTCGGTTCGTTAGTGACAACCTTTAACCGAACGACTATGAACAATTCTGCTTCGAACTGAGATTAGTTTCACATACCAAAGCAAGAGCATATTGTATGAGGTTGTTCCCAAAAGCTGCTCCTTCAGGCTGCAAGCAAATAGGAGGATAATTTTTTTCTGAGATTTACATGCGACAACACATCCCTAAATTTTGTCAGGTCCGAGTTCTTGGGAATTTCTGCAGTGAGCTTTATAAAATAATGCAGCATACGAAGGTGTCAACACCACAGAAAATCTCACTGAAACTGAGTATAACATGTAAGTAGGAAACCGATATTTTCTCACCCAACCAACTTCAGCTCACACAAGAAAACATCTTCAGAGTTGATTCACAGCTGCCAGAACACCTCCAAGTACTGCCAGCACCATAGTAATATTTATCATCTGCCAAAAAATCTCAATTATTCGTACTTTTTTCTAAGAAAACCATAAGGGACAGCCCTATAAGATATATGAACCTAGATTTATATCTCCAGTGTGTCCCCCATAGATAAACAGATAAGGGGGTTTTCTCCAGTGTGCAGGTTTATATCTAGGTACCTTAACAATCTGGTAATCATACATGGCCCAGTGCTCATCCTCGAAAGGAAAGCAATAATAATGTTGCCCATAGGAACAAACCAGCACATATGCGAAAGAAATGTCTGATTTAACTGACCGGTTCCATTGCTCATGGATTACTGGATTTAGTACGACATGCAGATGTACAGTGAGAAGTAATGCTGCTACAATTATGTGCCCCTATACCGACATGGTTTAGAGATGGTTAAGCAAATTCATTCTCTATTCAAAATTAAACTCGAAATCACATTATGCTACATCACTACACACTAATGACAAGCTTAAACAAACATTTTAGTTGGAAGGTATATGCTACATGTAGCAATTGGCTACTATAGGTAAATAAATCTACACAATAACACACAGCATCTCGCTAAATCAAGTGAACCATATTTGTAGAATATGAATTTTGTAGCAGTAGCAGCAGCACCTCTAGATGAAATAAGCAAGCGTCAAGAGAGATGGATGAATTCAGTGCCTAAGCTTACGATGGACTCGATATCTGGAAGAGAATGTTCAACCAGCGGTCTTGCTAAGTTCTCCAGGGGCGTCCAATATTTCAGCCATACATTTACCCAAATCCTGATAATAGTAAATGGGGCGACGCACATTGGGGACCAACAATGACTTTTTATGAGATGGCTGGTGATCATCAGTAGTTGCTTCTCCATACAACAAACTCAGAACTGTGTCCAGGTTTTTTGATAATGATATCATGCAAACCATTTTGACAAGAACATTAGTTATAAGCCAGTTGCAAATGTGATCTGAAGATCTACAAAATTTCTGAAAAAGGCAACTACTAAGAAACTGGAGAACACGAAAAAAATGAAATCAGACTTTAATAATCCAGTGGAATTTGAAAAGTATAACTCTGTACATTTTTAAGAAGCCTCCAAATTCCTCCAAATCAAATTCCTTGGTACATTCCTCGGTACATTCTTAAGAAGCCTCCAGATTAAAGCCAAGGACGGCGCCGAGGCGCATTTCTAATTCGGTGATTAAAGCCAAGGACATGTAGAAATAAGACAGTTTTGGTGTTCTTCAGTTTGGTTTTACACTAATGCTGATACAGATACTCCCATATGCAGGTATTCCCCAATTGCTTCCTCTGTTCAAGCTCTGTTCACTACTTCCCAATTAAAGTTGCAGGTTGAGCTCGACCAGCCGCACATCCGTCGGCAGGCGCGGCGACCTAGGCATTGAGGGGAAGAGGTCGCCAGCGTCGGCATGCGCCAAGCAGCCATGAAAATATTGTCTCCAACTCTATTTGGTGCCTTCAATGAAAAAGACCCGCTGTGCCACTCTTCCATGAAGGTTTCCAGAGGCTTGGTGCCTTGGTCATATTGTAATGTTAGCAAGGTTGTCCTCAATAGGTTTAGGAACTTCCTACAAAATGCGTGCTATGGGTCTAAACATGCCTCATACCCTCAAATTGTTCAGTTTTTGGAGGCTAAAACAAGGAGCTGTGTGCCAACCAGATCAAATTCCTCCAAATTCACATAGCTCGAGTTGGGTTGCCAACACGGGAGGTGGCACATACCAAAGGGTGCATCTCATGTTCTTGGTTTATCACCCGAGCTCCTCCTTGGGTTAATACACCAGTCTACTGCTAATTGCTTACTGTCACAAGAAAGATGCAGTTGTTTTTGTGTCAAAAATAACCACAGATATAAAATAGAACATCTTGAGGAAGACATACTGACTATGCTCGCTGAACATGAAGAACCAAAAGTAATAGCATGATTTACATGAAAGTATTAATTTCACAGTAGTGGTAAGTTTACCTAAGAGAATTTTATAAGTGAGGCAAATATAAAATAGAACATCTCAGGGAAGGCATACTAATTATTCGAAATAAAAAATCATAGGTTTCTTGATTTGTATGAAGTATGAACGATACAAAACTCTCTAATTGTTCCAGGCTTCCCCTGGATCTGTGTAAACATTTATATCTATATATGGGCTAGTATCTGCCACCAAAGAAATATGGTTACCAATAAAGAATGCACGATATATTGGATATTCTACCGATAGACCTGGCCAAAGGATGGTTTCGCAAGCCTTTCTGATCGTCCAGAGGATCTACTTATAAAAGCGTGTTTATGGAACAATGTGTGCTTACACAAAATAGCTTCTACATAGCTATTTACACGGCTGCACATCAGGTGGACGCTGCAGTAGATAAGATATGTACAGCGGCAATGCCCATAATAAAAAATAATCCTTACATGGATGCACTCAGGAGTGAGATGGCTTACATGAAATAAGATGGAGGCGATGCTCATCATGGACACCACCACCACCTCATTGCAACATTGGATTACATAAATTTCAAGGGGGTGGTATTAGATCTCCTCTCGTTACCACCTACAATTCAAAAGGCTGCAGCTTCAGTGGTTGAAAACTAATATTATAGATTAAGTAACAAACGAAAGTAGGGGAATAAATCAACTTAAAAGACAAGTGTCCTGAAGCCAGATTGGATTGTTGAAAATACATTTTATCCTACTCTATTGCAGTGTGATTATACTGCATCAGTAGCATTAATGAGAGTAAAAAAATATGTTTCAGCTCGCTATGACGACCCTGGCTCTGGCCTATGTTTTCTAGAAATATGTAAATTATATCTCTATTGAGAAGTACATCAGTAGCATTAATGAGAGTAAAAAAAAATCACATCTATGCATTAACAACTGGAGGTGAAGCACAAATATACAACTAATTTTCAGAGGAGATGGCATTACCTTTGGAAGAACTGGCCTTATTCCTACTTCAACATCCAATTCCCAAACTGTCCTTTCATGTGTGCAGTCTTTGCTGTCCTTTCTTTCAGCTGACCAGTTCACCACAAGAATTGTAAAAATTAGTCTTTTACTATCAGACTTGAAAATTTCAAGAAGTTACAACACAGAAGGATGACATACTTAGATCACACATTAAGGAAGTAACCAATAAATTAATAACTGCTCAAGCTGAGTTAGAAATGGGCAACCTCCATCTAGTTCTTTCGCCCAGAAGTTCTAGCCATGATTAATTACGGAGACGAAAGCTTGATAAAACATCACCAGTTTGGTGAACTACTATATTACCTTGCTGCTACTATCTAATTCCTTAAAGTGCCAACAAATGTACACATGTCGTCACTCATCTCACGTACTAAACCAAAGCAGATCATTAGTTTATATTTAGCACGAGACAAGCCGAAGACGCAAAACTGCACACGGAAGTACCTTGGTGTAGCCGCCGGTGGAGCTGATCTGTGTGCCGAAGTGTGCATGACCCTATTCCGGGCATTGTCCAGTCGAGGCACCTCTTCCCGCGGCAAGGGCTCGCCTCGTCTAGGCAGAGGAGGGTGACATTGCAGCCGACGAGGATGTGAGGGAGGTGGAAAATTCACCCATCTACTCCAACTCCAAACCTCCAATCCCTGCAGAAAACCGCCATAATCTCAAATACGCAATAATGTAAACCAATAACTTTGCAGAATATAGAGCATTTATCCATTTACATAGAGATGTATCTACACTACATGGAATATTTTAATAAAATGAACAAACGAATTAAGCCTGTCAATTTACACAACAATACAAGCATGACCATGGTAATGATTCCACAATGTACAAAAACAGTTAAATTTATTTATCTATGTCCACTTTGTGCCAAGATTGAATCAAGTAATGGGCTGCAAGGCTGCATAAATATATAGAAACTTGGGTATCAGATTAAATCATCAGGTATCAGATTAAATCATGAGGCCTAACCCTCATTTTTAGCCAAAAATCATAGGATCTAGCGAATAGTGTGTAGAATATAATGCAGACATCACTGGAATATAAGGAAAGTACAAAATGTAGCAACACGGAAACAAATCTAAGCAGAGACAGAATAGACTTGAGAGAGAGAGAGAGAGAGAGAGAGAGAGAGAGATCACCTTGTTCTTCACCAAACAAATCTAAGCCGTCAAACTCAGTTTCATATTGAATGGCCATAGTGTTTTTATAACTAAATTAAGAAGAGCGGCCAGAATATAATATATATCAATACTGCACTAAACTAATCAAGAAAAAAACAAAACTGCATGTACTACCTATGAATGGGGGGAGAATACTTCGGATCTAGCAAATACTACACACGTGCAAGCACATCTCCAACCAAAAAATACCAAACGTGAGGGAAATTTGCACAAAAAAGGGATCAAGATAGAGCTCAGTGGGATTGGAAAAACTAACCTCAAGATATGATTTTGGCTGGGGGAGAACAAGAGCTGGAGCGGGCAGCCCCCCTCGGAGCACACACGGTGACCGCTGCAGCAGCTGCAAATTCGAGGAGGAGGACAGCCAGCCTGCTGCTCCCTTCTGTGGCCGCCCTCCTTTCCTCTCCCCTGCAGCTCCACCCCGCCCGCTGCTTCCTCTATGCGCCACCAGCCTCTCCGCCCCTTCATCGCACAGCCTGATGCTCCTGCTCCTCCACTCCACCCTGCTAGTGGCGCTGGTGCTTGGGAGAGAGAACGAGAGGAGGTGGATGATTGGGGAGGAGAGGAGGCCGGGAGTGGGGGAGGATAGGAGCGGCTGATTCGCGAGGAGGAAGAGGAGGTCGGGATCGGGAAGGACAGGAGGCTATGATAAGCAAGATATTTTTTCCACCGATCAGACGAAAAGGAAGGTTACGCAAGTGAGCACGCGTTGCTGTCTCCACCCAACGGTCCCATGGGATTCAAGGACCCAGTTGTCATAAACCCATATACGAACACAGGAAGTAAGAAAAGAAGAACACATATCGAACGGGCAGAAAACAAACACGCACGCTGTAACGTCCCTAAGACTCTAATTCTAGGTTCCTCCAAATTTTTCTATAATCAACATGTTTTCTTTTTTTTTCTTTTCATTTTAGACCCAATTTCAGCAAACCTGATTAGTTGTCCAGAATGCAAAAATAGGAGAAAATTCTTTTTTCTTGTTTAATGCTGAAGTGTTTGCTTGTTGTTTATTTGGGCTTATGCATATGAATGTGTATTAGATGATATACTCCTTACCTCAACACCAGTTGACAAAAGCTACTTCCTAAAACAGTCTTGGCTTAATTTTCATATTCTCAAATGTTCTGGCATTTCAAAACATGAGCCAAGATGCTTATGCAACCAAAACTATTTTAGTAGCTTCTATTGACAAAACTATGGAGAGCTATATAACTATGTAGAGATACCAAAGACTCTCATCTTACTCAAACTCCAACCCTTTTCAAAATACCCCTACCCCAAGCTAGGCTTGATGGTAACCCTAGTAGTAGGTTTGCTTAGCTTCTAAGATGAGTTGCCTAGATCTGCTGCCTGATGAATTGCCTTGATCTGCTGTTTGATTTGTTTGCTTAGGAGATAGTATGAGCTACTCTAAGAGCTCATCACTAGGATCAAGATGTTCCCAACTCATCAACCCCTAAGCAAGAATACAAAGCAGGATCTGATCCCTAGATACTATGTGATCATCTAAAAACCCCAACTAGAATCAATTCTGAAGTGATTCCTTCTAGAAGCTTCCAAGACCATGAAGACCAATATCAAGCAAGGATACTTTCTACTCAATCTAGACTCCAACATCATTCACTTGATGATGCTTGGGGTACCTTGCAAACCAACAAAAACATCCCCTCTCATGTTCTAGTCAAAAACCCTAAATCTGGCAAATTTGGCTAAGTCTGGAAATATGTTCCAACATCACCCTTTTTAATGCCTCCTTTTCCCAACCCTTGTGCATTATTGGAAATGCACTTGAACCATCTTGTTAACCATCCTAAGGACTACCATCTCTAACCCTTGGTTAAATCATCCTCCTACCCACTTGTTCTTGATGGTTTTGCAGACAAGAAAATAACTTTTCCTGCAAATCTAGTCATCATGCCTACTTTGGTATAAGCTCACACCACCACCCCAACCTCTATGGACCAACTCTTTGCATGGTTGTGTTCTACTCATATAGGTCTACCAACATCTACTTCACTTGTTCCAAGTGGATCCTTGTGCTGCTCAAACCCACAAGGTTTTGAAGGCTACTTGATAATCTGCTTTGGCAGGCTTATTTTATTCAAAGTTTGAAAGCTTGTCTTGGTGAGCTCAAGAAGGATCAATCTCAAACCCCTCCACCGTTGCAATCTACATCACTTGGTCTATCCATCCATATATCCCATGTCCCAATGGGAGATCTGAACTCCAAGATACAACCATGTTTTGATGGTATGAAATTAACATCACCCTAGATCCTGAATCTAGAGTATTCCACGAAAATCAACTTGGATTCTCCCATCCCAAGGTTGCAAATGCTTTCTACACCTTGTCTACATCATCTAACCTGATCATCAAGATTTATCAACAATTATCCATATTTATTATGGACCAAAACTATTTAATTTCCTTTAATAGGCAAAACCTCCAAAACTTCTTCCACAAAGGAAAGTTTGGTTTTTGCCAAAACACTTCCCCAACTTTTGGCTCAATTGAGATCCATATATCACACCCCATCTTCCCACCTAAAAAATAAATATTTTTGAGATCCTTTATCAATTCTTTTTGCCTATTTTCTTAAATGGCAGAAATGGAATAATAATTGTTTTAAATACTTTTTAAGCCTCAATAAATCTTGAAAAAATTCCCCTAAATGTGTATTCACATTTAGGATCATCCCATATCAAAAAGTCCCCCTGTCCAATGTAAATTTATCACATGATCTCCTCAAAACTACTTCTGTACTTTTTGAATAAATGATTTTAAGTGAACTAAAAATCTTCAGAAAAATCCCAAATAATTCCTGGATATCTACCTTGACCTCATCCATCCACCAGTACCATCTCCCTACTCTGTCTTATACAAATTATCAAACTTACTTCACAAGACTCAAATCGATCAAATATGGCAAACTAGGAATTAATTGATCTAGACCAAGGAGCAATCACCACCAAGGCTCACCACCACTCACCACAACAACCAACACTCCTCCCTGGTCGTGTCTACTGTAGATATCACTGTAGCATGCTTGTCCTTTAGTGCTTGGACACTGGTGTTTAACCCATGTGGGTGTCTTGGCATGTAAAACCCCTCTAGCAGTAGCTACTCCTCCTCTCTGACCAGCAACCCGACCAGAAACCACCCTCCCCCGCCCACAACATCTTCCCTCTGGTTTCCATCCCCCTCCATGCCCTCCCCCATGGAACAAGTCCATCATGGACCTCCCCTCTCTGGTTAAATACCCCAGGCCACCCCATCTCCCCCTCTCTGGCTCATTTGCCTCCACACACCCCACTTCCCCTCCCCCAGAGCCTCCCCATCCTCTCCCCTGCTCTGCCTCACACAGGAAAGGAAGGAGAAGCCCTCTCGGCCTCCTTCAAGATCTGCCCATAGGTGCTCTCACCCCCGCTTCAATCCCTCTGCATGCCATGCTCCTGGACTCCCCTCCTCCTTCTGGTACTGACAGTGCCCCTTATTTGTTCATGCAACCATCGTGGCCGCCGCACCGGGAGCTCCCGAAGCTTCGCTCCGGCCAACCTCGCGCGGACTTCTTTCCAGAAGCAAACCAAGCCGCGCCGCCCATCCCTGGAGTCACGGTCGTCGCCTGCATCTCCCTGTCATCTCCTCGGTCGCCTCCCGAGCCTCTGGGAGATCCCCCGCCAAGCTCTCGAGCGTGCTCGTCGGCTACCGTCATGCCAGACCCCTCCAATCGCGGGAACCCCTCATGCCGCCCCTCTACGGACTCACCCCGGAGTCCTCCGTTGCCTAGGCACCTCCCCCGTCGCCGACGAGCCCTCAAGTGAGCACCTCGGTCAGACCCCGCCACCCCTAGGGTTTCGTCCCTCTGCCGCTGTCGCGAGGTAGGAGACGGCCCGCGGCCGTCGATCTTGACTTGATCGGACGGCCGACGATGCCCGATACCTCTTCGTCCGCCTCGGGCCACTAACAGGTGGGCCCCCGCGGACAGGCGTTTAAACGCCCTCCCACGTGTTGGTGCTGCGAGTTGGGCCGGCCCATGCACTGTGCCGCTGGGTCCGCCCAGTTTCGGCCCGTGCGCCTATTGACCCCCAGAATCGTTTAATCATATTTTCTGGTTTATCCCTTCAGCTGTTTGGATTAATTCAAATTAAAAATGGGAATTATCATATTTTGCCCAGATCTAAATTTGATTAAGTACCTGGATGTTTTCCCTAACACCCCGTACCCTTGGTTAGGTCAAAATATGAATGGATTAAATATATTAAATCAATTGCCCAGAAGTGTTTAAAACACTCTTTAAATCTCTCAGGGAGATTCACATCTCCAATTGGAGTAAACCCAAGTGTCCCTGGTAGGTATTACTTGTACCTATTTCATGAACTTGGTCCCATGCCAAGGTGAACAATAGAGTGTCTTTAGTGAAAATAACAAAAACAGCTCTGATCTGACTTTAGGAATTTCTCTGGGTCAAACCAACATAGTTATTGATCCAATTCTAACTCTCTGTGATGTGGTACAGTAAGGCCTATCCTAATCCAGGAGCTCATGATTTATTGAGCCCTGGATATTTTTCTGTGAATTAAACTATTCTGTGCATGGTTTATTCACCTCTAATTTCACTATAGTAGCTATACAGCTCCAAAAAGGGTGATTCCAATTTCTAAAGAAAGGTATTCCAAATACCTACCTATGCCCTTTGAATCAAATCAATAGCTCTTGTAGGTTTAATCTGGTGAAAAAGACAAATAGTATACAGATCTGCCTTTGGGAATTTCCTGACGGCATTCTGTTAATTATCCTGAATTGATTCCAACTCTCAGTGAACAAGTACCTCAAACCCTACCTAACCATCAAAGGGAATAATTTTTGGAGCTCCAGAACCTCTCTGGTGAATTATTTCCTAAAACTGGAGTTTTCTCCACTAGAATATTCATTATAAATCATTGGGAATTGATAATTTGATGAAACCACTTTTGTTGGTTTCATTTTATCAATACCTATCTATTGGTATCATGTTTTTACAATGGTACCTTACATAGTGTGGTATTGTCCAAAAATCCATCTCTTAGGTAGTTTCTAGACTATAAATCCTAAGGAGTATTCATTCCCTTCTCCAAGGCCATCTCAATCTCCTATTTCCAATCCTCTCAAAACCATCTAAATCTTAATCCAGTACTATTCATTGTTTGTTGTATTGTAATGGTATTGTTGGTTGTATGCCTGGTGTTGATTGTGACCTTGTTTGTTTGCATGTGATGTCTGGACGACGATAGTTGCGATGAAATCGGAGAGCAGGAAAAGTGGTATTTATTATTGGTATTATTGGGTATTCTAAGAAGAAGTCCAGGGACATATTTCCATATTTATGATCATCAGGCAAGCCGCCTTCTTGCTCATAAGCCTTGTCCTACTATTTTACTTATGCATGCTTTGTCTACTATTTGTGAAACTGCATGGTTTTATTATTTGTTGATGTATATACGGTAGTGGTTTGGCCCCTCCGAACTACTACACTTTAGTACTAATAAGTACAACCCCCTTGGTGACACCTACTTGCCCTTAGTAGAATAGATGGTGTATATCACCATAACCCTTTGGAGACCCCCGATTTAGCCGAAGCAAAGCTAGAGGATGGGAAGACCCCGGAAAAAGTTTTACCAAATGTTTTATGAGAAAACCTTGGTGAGGTGGGACCTCCCAAGAGTTGTTGAGAAAGAAAAATGTTTTGTTTTACGAAATGCTGGAGGAAAACCGGAGGAAAAAGGTTTACGAAAACGCACCTGGTTCTTTGCAGTTTAGCTATAACAACTTAACCTTGTGCAACCACATTACTCTGGAATGGGACAGGGCTGGATTTGATGGTTGTTTATTTCGGTATAAGCTGCCTCATAACTACTACAGGGGATCGGGGATCCCTGGAGGGTGGGCCTTCTCCGATATAGGTCCATTGACCTGTAGAAGGAATGAAGGGTCGGCAGGCCTCCACGCGTTACTATGATCCCCTCATTGAAAGCGTGTCGTGGGAGGTGCAATAAGCGCTCCGGTTGGTCCTCGCCTGACGTCCCGGTTTTGAGAGGATTAACACTCATAGGGTAGACACTTATAATGGAGTAAGCATCCGGAGAGTCTTGATCGGTTACTCGACCCACGATCGGTGAAGATCAGGGTAAGGTACCCGGATGGTGTGGGTAAAGTGTACAACCTCTGCAGAGTGTAAATCTATTCGAATAGCCGTGTCCGCGGTTAAGGACGGGTTGGACAAACTTCTGTAGAGCGGTGCTAGTTTTTTTTTTCAAAAAGGATTTCGAGAAAGGAAATGATTTTAAAATGTTTTAACCATGGGATGGTCGGAAAGGATACCTTCTTTGACCATGGGATGGTCAGAGAGATATGGAAGGAGCTTGGTCGTGGGACGACCTGAAAACGGGAACAAATGGGTGACCCAGTCCTAATGTTTTCCAAAACTTTTCAAAAAGTTTTCTAAAATGTTTACAAAAGTTTTCAACGAAGATATGTAGATGCTATATCTACAGGAGAAGCTATTTGAGAAAAGAACCTTCCTTGGAACCCTCCTATTACCACAGCCATATTGCATATCCTAGTGCTATTATTTTTCTATTAAGGTGGTTTGCGAGTACATTCAATGTACTCACTGGCATTGTCCCTGGCTATTAACTTGGTCAGATATCAAGAGGAAAGATGATGATGGCGACTTTGCGAGCTAGGACGTTCTCCCAGTCAGTTGCCTATAGGTTAAGGCATGGCTCGGGCCCTACGCTTAATGAAGTTCCGCTGATGATGATCGATGTAGCCATAATGGCAAATAAGGTATGACATGTATTCGTTATGTTTTGGATGTTTACTTTGATACTTGTCGGTTATGTGCCACGACTAACTGATCATGGGATCGTGGTCGTATGCATAACATGGATTCTCGAAGGATTAATCCGGGGGCCCCACACGTGCACTGTGCGGGACCGATCGAACAGACAATGATCGTGCGCGTGGGGACGTCCGGTGAGGCGGGTAGGCTAGCGCCCTTTATAGGAAGTAATATGGTTGTTATGGTAGTTTAGATAGAGTTAGGATCTGTTTACGTACAGTCCTAACTTGACTCGTACTCCAAGATAATCCTCTGTACGCCTATATATATTTGCCCATAAGGCTCAATACTATATCCATCATATTCCGCCAAACTCATACTCTTTCAATATTATTTGATCAATAAAGTGCTAAATTCCCTAAAAAAAGTATTATGCTTAGCCTGTGTCTCAGTTCTCCTCACTCCACCCTGATTTTGTTTTTTCATTTTCTTGGAAACGCGATGTCTTAATTAGGTATCCCACTAGTAGAAAATGGGCCTTTGGTTCGGGCCATTAGTCCCGGCCGTGGCTGGGGCCGGGACTAATGGTCCGAACCAGACGGCCCGAGAAGGCCGAGGCACTATGTCCCGGTCCGTAAGGAACCATTAGTCCCGGTTTGAGATACAAACCGGGACAAATGGGTCTGGGCCGGCGCGTGTGCTCCTGGAAGAACCTTTAGTCCCGGTTTGTATCTCAAACCGGGACTAATGGCCTGGCCCTATATATATGCACCCAGCCCTCCACTCTCTCCTGTTTTTTCCTATGTGAGAGGTGGGTATAAACTTTGTGCTAACTTTTTTTCTTCATATGCACAAGAGGTGTTCGATGAAATGCCTATTAGAGCGATGCCATTTGAGTTCACACAAGACAAAATATGATATGAGGTGCCAGAGCGACACTTAAGGTTTCTCCTCTTTGTTTTGAAGTGTCCTAAAAGGTTAGCAACTATTTTCTCGTTTTGACTGCGCAGTACTAATTTAAGCATCGTGATTGCGTTTGATATATATGCATGGTTGTATGATGCAGATGAGCCACCCATGGATGTACGGTGACCGACGCTCTGACGCTTACAGAGAAGGCGTGCGTTCTTTTCGCCTTGTGGCCGAGGCGAACAAGCGGCGGGATGGTTTTATGTGTTGTCCATGTGTTGAATGTCGGAATGAGCAGGCTCACACTTCCTCAAGAGTCATTCAGAGCCACCTGCTTCGGTCCGGTTTCATGTCCGGCTATAATGTTTGGACCAAGCACGGAGAAAGAGGGGTTATGATGGAAGACGGCGATGAAGAAGAGAACGATGATGACAACTACCGATCTATGTTCCCTGAATACGATGATACCGCAGTTGAAGATAATGAAAAAGAAGGGGGTGAAGAACGGGAACCAGATGAGCCCGTTGATGATTTTGGTCGGGTCATTAGTGATGCAAGGCGAGACTGGCAAGGCGAGACTGCGACACAGAAAAGGAGAGGTTGCAGTTCGAGCAGATGTTACAGGACCACAACACATTGCTGTATCCAACTTGTGAAGATGGCCAGAAGAAGCTGGGTAGCACACTGGAATTGTTGAAGTGGAAGGCAGAGACCGGTATGACTGACTCGGGATTTGAAAAGTTGTTGGAAATAATGAAAAAGCTGCTTCCAAGAAATAACCAATTGCCCTCCAGTACGCACGAAGAAAAGAAACTTGTCTGCCCTCTAGGATTAGACATGCAGAAGATACATGCATGCCCTAATGACTGCATCCTCTACCACGGTGAGAAGTACGAGAATATGGATAAATGCCCGGTATGCACTGCATTGCGGTATAAGATCAGAAAAGATGACCTGGTGATGTTGAGGGCGAGCAACCCAGGAAGAGGGTTCCTGCCAAGGTGATGTGGTATGATCCTATAATACCACGGTTGAAACGTTTGTTTAGAAATAAAGAGCATGCCAAGTTGTTGCGATGGCACATGGAAGACCGTAAGAAAGACGGGATGTTGAGGCACCCTGCTGATGGTCGGTAGTGGAGAAAAATCGAGAGAGACTTCCCGGACTTTGCTGGTGACGCAAGGAACTTATGGTTTGGTCTAAGTACCGATGGCATGAATCCTTTTGGGGAGCAGAACTGCAGTCACAACACCTGGCCCGTGACTTTATGTATCTACAACCTTCCTCCTTGGTTGTGCATGAAGCGGAAGTTCATTATGATGCCAGTGCTCATCCAAGGCTTGAAGCAACCCGGCAACGACATTGATGTGTACCTAAGGCCATTAGTTGATGAACTTCTACAGTTGTGGGCCAAACCAGGTGTACGTGTGTGGGATGAGCACAAAAAGCAAGAATTTGACCTACAAGCGTTACTGTTCATAACCATCAATGATTGGCCTGCTCTTAGTAACATTTCAGAATAAACGAACAAAGGATACAATGCATGCACGCACTGTTTAGATAAGATTGAAAGTATATATCTGGATAAATGTAGAAAGAATGTGTACCCGTACAATCGTCGTTTTCTTCCGCCCAGTCATCCCTTAAAGAAGAAAGGCAAGCATTTCAATGGAAAGGCAGAAACCCGGACGAAGTCTGTCCCCCGTAGTGGTGCTGATGTATTTGGTATGGTCAAGGATTTGGATGTAATCTTTGGAAAGGGTCCTGGAGGACAACCTGTTTCAAAAGACCCCATTACCGGACACGCACCCATGTGGAAGAAATCTATATTTTGGGAGCTACCCTATTGGAAAGTGCATGAGGTCCGCTCTACAATCGACGTGATGCACCTGACGAAGAATCTTTGCGTGAATATTCTAGGGTTTCTAGGCTTGTATGGGAAGTCAAAAGATACCCCGGCAGCACGGGAGGACCAGCAACATCATAAAGGACGAGACGGCAAGCATCCAGGACAGTTTCAAGGGCTTGCCAGCTACGCTCTTACCAAAGAAGAGAAGGAAATCTTTTTTGAAGTCCTTTTCAGTATCAAGGTCCCGTCTGACTTCTCGTCGAATATAAAGGGAATAGTAAATATGAAAGAGAAAAAAATTTAAAACCTAAAGTCTCATGACTGCCATGTGCTTATGACGCAATTGCTTCCGGTTGCATTGAGGGGAATTCTACTAGAAAATGTTCGACTAGCCATTGTGAAGGTATGTGCATTCCTCAATGCAATTTCTCAGAAGGTAATCGATCGAGAAAGTCTATCAGGATTACAGATTGATGTGGTCCAATGTCTGGTCAGCTTCGAGTTGTTGTTCCCGCCATCCTTCTTCAATATTATGACGCACCTCCTAGTTCACCTAGTCGAAGAGATTAGAATTCTCGGTCCTGTGTTTCTACACAATATGTTCCCCTTCGAGAGGTTCATGGGAGTATTAAAGAAATATGTTCATAACCGTGCTAGGCCAGAAGGAAGCATCTCCAAGGGCTATGGAACATATGAGGTCATTGAGTTTTGTGTTGACTTTCTTCCTGACCTTAAGCCGATTGGTGTTCCTGAATCTCGGTATGAGGGGAGGATGACTAGAAAAGGCACACTAGGAAGGAAATCAATGGTATGTAGGGACGGGCATTCTTTCACTCAAGCACACTACACAGTTCTACACAATTCCACCATGGGGGCTCCGTATATCGAGAAACACAAGAATATTCTACGCTCCGAAAACCCGGGGAAGCCTGAAACCTTGATTAAAGGGGAACACGAGAAGTATTTTGGCAATTGGTTGCAGACACATCTCATGAATAACACCACTGTTGGAGATAAGTTGTACTCGTTGGCCAGGTTACCATCTTCGACTATATGTTCATTTTTTCAGTTGTTCAGTTCATTGCATGTAATTATCCTAATTATATCTTTTTGTGAAGGGTAACGGGTAGGCTACACTAGCGTAAAATCAAAAATTTCTACCGCGTCAACCAGGAATACTATTGTCATAGATCACAGGATTACCGCTATACGCACAGGTGCGGAACTCGATGAAGCACGTTGCGGCAGTGTAGATGTTCTACGTCTCCTCCTCGTCCTCGTCCCACGAGCAGCTCCCCTTTGCGCGGCTCGTCCAAGTGCCACAGATGCAGCACCTCCGAGGTATCCACACGTCCAGAGTGGAAGCCGTCACACGCCAGACTGCTAGGTCTGCGCGTGCAACACAGGCGGAAGAGGAGTGGCGGCTGGGTGGAATGCTCTCTTTTTCAGCTCGCCTCACTCTCTTATATAGGCATCCCTGGTGGACTTCTACATTAGCAGCCCATTAGCAGCCTAAGCCTGGTCTAATTCGGATCCAATCCTCATTAGGCTTCCAGCCCCTAAAGTGTACGACCCTATAGGTTCATACACGTATAGACATGACGCGAGTACACTTACTCCGTCAATAGTTGGTAGCGGCCTCTAGCAAGACGTGCCAACTGCTAAACGCATATAAAGATCATTCGGACGAACCATCACAAGGTTGAGTACATGTCTTTCCCTTTGCCTCACGATATTTGGTCTAGCTCTAAGCTGACCTCTCTTTCTCGATACTGTGATTCAGAATCCCTTTACTAGGTTAACTCTTAACCATATGTAGCACGGCCATGCATTTCTGGATCCGATCACTCGAGGGGCCCAGAGATATCTCTCTCAAGTAGAGAGGGGCAAATCCCATCTTGATTGACCGATGCCTTGCAGCATGTATCAGGACAAATCCGAAAGCTATCTTTATAACTACCCAGTTACGGAGTAGTGTTTGATAGCCCCAAAGTAGGTCGATCCACATCTCAAGTACATGCGACAATCTCAGGTCTAAGGACAAAACGTACACGATGTGTAGAGAGAGCTGCAAGTATTATTGCTAGTCTCATGTTGGGTCAGTCCAACCTCATGTTCATAACATGTGTCCACATCATTGGTTTGACATCTCCATGTCAATGACTTGTGAAACATAGTCATCAACCAATCGATGTGCTAGTCTAATATTCACGTGTGTCCTCGCATGAACTCCGACTAGGGACAATTATTTGATAACCATACAAGTAAAGAGTTTCACAAACAATTCACATAATTGCCAATCAATACAAGTTGCCTGGTATATGGATATTCAAGGAACATTAGAATAACTCATGGATATACATGAAATACAATCATCTCTATGATTGCCTCTAGGGCATATTTCCTTCATTTTGTACTCTATTATTATGCAGAATGAAGATCATGGAATGTAAAAGAAGGTCAATCTTCAGTGTTGGGTTCATTGACCCAGATAAAATACATTATCGGATGCTAAAGGATAAACCCGAGGACACACATGAAAACCTTCTAAGGTTTCTAACGGAGAAAAATTTCTGTGACCACATACTGTTTCCTTACAATTTCGCGTGAGTGTCTTACTCTATTGTACACATTCTCTTTTGCTTACTCGATGTTAAGTGTAATTGATGAGTTACTGATGTATATATAAACGTGTACAGTTTCCACTGGATTCTCATAGACATTCAACTTGATAAGGGAAGAGTTGAAGTCATGCACCCATTAAAGAGACCCCTGGAACAGTTTAGTGGCATGCAGGACATGCTCCAGAGGTAATTTTCGCGCTACAGCGGTCTCTTTCGTTGATTTCCTGAGATATCACGTAATAAATAACTCATTCATTTTCTTTACCGGGTAGGGTTTGGAACCAGTTCAAGAGTGCGGTTACGGGTGACTTTACTGAGAAGCTGACGTTTAAGCCGGTCTCGATAAGTAGTAGGCGCATCTCTTAACTTCTAGTTTCAATACAATTATGATGCTGGATTATTATTTTGATTGAATTTTATTCTCGTAAAGTGCGCGAGGCAGCCACATGGGACGAATCTATGTGGATTCTACGTTTGCAAGTTCATTCACACGTTTACCAGTGAGCTGAATGATTATAGAGTCGATGTAAGCAATACATTCATAACATTATTTTTATTTCCGTCACTTTTTGTTATCATGATTGATATTCATATTGATCTCATTTTCTTATATAGTTCGAGAAAATGCGGGATCAGCTCCTACTACAGCAACGCGTAGTAGCAATTGCTGAAGAACTGGCAGGATTCTTGATGAACGAGATGATAGATGACGCCGGAGAATTTAGTGTGAATAGCGCCGATGATCCCCGACCGTGTAATTGAATAGACGGGCTCTAGTCCCGATAATTGTGATCTCCATGTGTAACTATCATGTATATATTTGTATGCTCGATCTTAAGAGAAGTTATCTTATGTACGGTATGTGGTAGCGTAGAAAACTATTTTGAAATGAAAAAAAAGAATACAAATTAAATTCTCTGCCGCGGCAGAGAAAGTGACTAAAATTCTGCCGCGGCAGAGTACGAACCGGGACAAATGGGGGGCACCCAGCGCCCACAGAGACAACCACGTGGATGCCCATTGGTCCCGGCTGGTAAGAGGGCCGGGACTAATGGGTGGGCCTTTAGTCCCGCCCCTCCAGTCCCGGTTACCAGAACCGGGACTAAAGCCCCTTACGGGCCGGGACTAGAGGCCCGTTTTCCACTAGTGTCCATTGTCGTCCATTCACCCGAGGATTCATGCTTTGGTTGGTGGTCAGCTAAAACACGGTTTCCTTTTGCTCTTGTCTTTTCCCGTGCTTGCCTACAGAAAGGTGCATAACACCATATAAATGGAGTAACAGCTCGCACGCAAAGGAGCAACGTGTTATTGCTTCTGATCAAAGAGTTTGCTAAGGAACGTGTGGTTATTTAGAAACTGACGATTTTATTACGTACGTACAGATCCAATATATTTGCCGGAAGAGATTTCTTGAAAGAAAAGAAGATCGATCCATCTAATTAAGCATACACGGCATTAGCATGCGACTGGGAAACTTGTTCCTGAAATTGTGGTCACTATAGAAACTGATTGTTTTGTTGTGTACATACAGATATACTCTGCCGAGAGACTTTATCGTGGCAAATGCATCTAGATATCGTGTACATATGTAAAGCTACTTTCTGAAGCTTATTCAATTTACAAGGGGTTTCTTCGAAGGAAATATAACTGATCCACCGAACTTACATGCAACGTAGAAGCGGTCATGGCGTCTGATATATTTGTCAAGTACGTTGTTGCTTAGAAACTGACGATGTTTGTTACATACACATCCAATATACACTTAGCAGAAACAACATAGCTGTGACGTGGGATAGAATAGAAATTTAATATGGCATGGCCAGTACTAACCGTAAACGTAGAAGTCATGATGTAGGTTGCTGTTCTTTCCTATAAACGGTAACTAGCTTGATCAAACAAAATATATTTCCATGCTATACAAATCTACTTATATAAATTTGAACCCACACAAAGAAAAAACTATGATTGTGAGATGTATGTGATATGCAGACTATCACTTACGGTTTTATGATCCAACCATCTGGTTTAAGTTTATAAGAAAAAATAGAAACGTCTAAGATGACCTCATGTTATCACGATTTGTAGTGAAAAGATGCATGTTGGAAATCGTATGTTATGAAGTTCGCACCATTTGGGATGAGCCTTTAAGGGTAATGTGCCCACTTACTAATTACTATATGTGCAATTCATAAATGACCTACACTTTCATTACTTCTTGCTCTTTAGATATGTTGAGGAGACATTTTTTTTCCGTAGTAAACTAAGTTATCTAGAGAATAATCTGCTCTTATGAGCGCTACCAATTAAATCATATACTTTGCGATTAACACAAATATCATGTAGGGTTGGTACTAGTTCCTTTGTAAGTTAGTGAGCCTGATCGTACACAAATGTAGGTTCATGGATATTTAAGTCACTGAACATATATATGTCATCATAATAGCTCCCCTGCATCTGGATTATTTCATGGTAGCATAAAAGCAGAACACAATACTTATTACATAGCACTATAGCCACAACCTTTAACAAAACTCAACCACATCAACACTGAAAAACACTTAACAAACCAAGCTATGACGTTCCCTAGAACATTTTTCTAAGAAAAATGATCTAGAGAACTAAGATGAAAGTTACTTGGATAAGCTAATCAAACAGTGTCATGCTTATGTTGGATTGGATGTCACTAGCAACGATCTCAGCATCATGTGCAATGCCAGCCAAGCCCCTCCTTGCAAATCCGACACAGTAAAGCCCATTTGCACCTTTGCAATGGTTTGGGAAGTCGTTCTTGGGTAGGCCATCACTATTTAGCATACTCATGTCTTTCTGCATTTATTAATAAAAAGGTCCAAAAATTATTCACAAAAATATGTTAAGATATTTCTAGAAAGATTCTGAGAAATTTCTAATTATATTACAAGCCCAATTACCTTATATACTATCATATAAATTTAATATTGCAATGATCTAATATATAAAAACTAAAAGAATGTTCTAGGTTAATTTGTAATGAATGGTATATACCTTAAGCCACGTATTTGCGGTGCTCTTGTAGCCTGTTGCAAACAAAAGAGCATCATAGAATCTTTCATTCCCATCCTCAAACTCTATGAGATTTCCTCTGACGCGAGATATTGGACCAAATACCTACCATAAATGTATTTAATTAATATAATAATTCTCTGTATCAAGTATGTGTATATTAATATTTATAACAAGAGTGTGTACTCACCTTGATATCACCTTTCTTTATTAGCTTGGTGGTGCCAACATCTATGACAGCGGACCGACCAGTTTTTGCTTTCAAAAGGAGTGGACCCATATCAGGCCGCACAATTCCATACTTTGATAGATCACCAAACAATAAATATGCAAGGAGCACAAGAACAAAATCTACAAGTATCAGGGAAAGGCGCCACCGTGCTAGAATCATCCCCAAGTGGATCAACTCTTTTGTCATAACATGAATCTTCACAATAAACAATGTAAAAATAGGTCCAATATCAAATATATCTGAGAATACGATATAATAACTATAAATTGTGTACATACCGGACTACGGATGACGATGGAGGTGTCGGCTCCATGGACCGCAAGGTCATGGGCTATCTCAAAGCCAGAGTTTCCAGATCCAACAACAAGAACACTTTTCCCAACATAATCACTTCCACGCTTGTAACTTGATGAGTGGATGGCTTCACCATGGAAGCTTTGGAGACCAGCGATATCTGGAATATTACCGGCACCGTTTTCACCTGTTGCTACCACCAAGAACCTGGATGCATAATGCAAAGTTGTGCCACTGACTTTGTCTTGTGCAATGATATTCCAATGGTTCCCCTCCTCATCATACATGCATGACTCAACCAAAGTGTTAAACTTGGGGGAAATATTGAATTTCTCGACATAGTCATCCAAGTACCTTAAAAATTTGTCTTTGAGAATGTAGGTTGGTGAATCATCGGGGTATGACATGTGGGGTAGCTCGCAGAACTCTTTGGCAATGTGGAGCTTGAGGCAATCATATGTGTGTTTGCGCCACAACGATGCAATACAATCTTCACGCTCGACAACGACATGTGGTATGGAGAGTTTGCTAAGACATGCTGCTGTGGCAACACCAGATGGACCAGCTCCGACAATGAAGACTTGTACGTTCTCCATAGAAAATGTCAATGGGTGGTGTACAATCAATATATGAGGTTACTATGTGGAAATTTCCCTTTGTTGATATGTTTTTGGGATTCCCTCATGGGTATATATACATACAACCTTATGCGTTACTATATATGTTACTTTCGGTGGTTTCTTTCTTTCCTCATTTTATGGTTTGTTTGTTTCTTTCTTATTTTGTTGGTTTGTTATTCACTATATGTTGATATACTTGTATACACAAACGAAACTATGCACAAGTGACGAGGGGCTGTTTCCCCCACCTTCGGCTTTTTAAACTTAATTAGTATGCATAATCTTGGCTTCAATACAGGAATGGGTAATTGGCCCCTAGCCATCCTTTTTACCCATGGATTCTCGTATAGCACCACCACTGCTTGTATACATAGTATGAAAAACTTGACTTTATTGCCATCTATACATCTTATTGTTTTTATAAAAAAATGTAGATCTAAACATATGTGTAACCGTTATCATGTGGAGGAGCATTATCTCCTCATTTTGCACATTGTATATACCCTAGAAAGTATATCTATTAATTTAGAAACATGCGCTTTATTGTTTGTTGCTCAACACATTACAAGTTAAAGTAGTCTAAAGTTTTGGATTTACATGAAAACAATTGATATTGCATATACGTACAACTATGTTTCTTATATAATTTTTTAGACTATATTTACATGTGCCAAGAGTGTGATGATATAATTGGATCTAAAATATTGGTCGTGGTACATGTGGTGTCATAAGAACATATACATGCTAAGAATTTAGGTTGTTTATCGGATGAAAAGGAATTATATGATTAAAAAAAATACTTGCACGCATAAGGTAATTGAATATGAAAATATGTTTAAATTGATAAGATAATCCATCCCAAATCTACACCTGCTATACAATTAATTCAATATACATGGGTCAAGTATCACGTTAGTTAGTAAAGCACAAACACGAAACTGAACCAAGTTGTAAAGTATGGAACTGGACCTATAAATATGTGCTATCTAATAAGTAAGTGAATACGTGGTGCCATACTTTTTGTACGTACTCTATAGATAGTGGACAAAAATTGGGTGGTTTCCTATATTTAAGAAGTAGTGTATCAATATGGAACAGGTGTATGCTTGCCCATCAACCATATACCTAACATAAAGTGGCTCTGATTGTGCATATGTTTGTGTGTGTGTGTGAATATCCATAGATTTATTTTTCTTAAAAAATAACATCCTTCTAAATTAAGTGGTTGCTTCTTGTCCAACCTAGTTTGAAGACTGGATTTACATCCCCAAAATCAAGGTTCAACTCTACGTGGAATCAAATTGATGTTCTTATTATTTTACAAGAGTTGTTCCTGTTCCTACTTCACCACTTCCCTTTCGAAAAAAGACGGTTCTCCCCTTGTGTTCTTTAAAATGCCCATTGCACTTCATTGGGTCACATCTCATTGTGCAAATGCTTTTATTAATGAATATATACTCTACTGAAAGATAAGTTTTTATTTATTTTTCACCAAATTTATTTTCTTATGTATGTTTTAGATACCAAAACTAACTAGCAAAGAACATATGTTTACTATGTACACTAGTATTTTTGCAAGATACTAGATTTATCGTAATAATACTACACACTCATAAAAGATGCCTTGTGAAATCATGAAGATCTTTGGATTTAAACTTAAAAACCACTAGATCTTAATATTTACCTCTGGATCCACCTCCATATTCATGGTCCATCCATCATGGGCATAGTCCCGTGGAGATAAAATAGATTTAGAAGAGGTCGAATAAAGATCACTAGGAAACCATCCTTCGACCTATGGATGACTAGATGAGTGATTGGCCTTCAACCATAGGAGCAAAGTCGGGACTATTGGAGGTGGATGTTCGGGGGTCCATCCATGAGGAACCTATGGATACATGTATGGAGATGCGGGATGTCAGCCAAGTAAGGTTCGGTGGCCTGCATGAGAGAGGGGGGAAGGGGAGCAGCGGGGTTGGTGGCACACGATCGTGGAGGGGTATTTGCAGCTTTCAGACTAGAAGGAAAATGATAGAATGTCTAGAGTGTATTATATAGTCGGAGAATAAGTAGAGTTCATGTTTATATCTTGATCTCGGTGAGGACAAAGTAAGTATATGTTACACTAAAATTAATGTCATTAATAATGCACACATAACCTACTCTTTTTGTTGCCAATATATGGAATAAATTAGATAATAAGCATGTAAAAATTGAATTTAATCTTCACACACTACAACAATGCAGGAAGTCTAGACAATTATAAAGGCCGACTCACACGCCTAATCACTGTTCTCGTGCTATCGTGGCAAAGAAAAACACCATAGATAATTACTTCAGAAAATTTGGATGGTGATGCTTTTTTCTCGGTACATACGATCCACCGCATTAGTTATAGCACGGCAACAGCGGGTGGACACTATGGTGCACTGTAGGCTGGAACACCATACGTGTCGGACATTACGTGCGATGATGGCACAAAATTACTTCCTGCTATGTTTTATTTAGAAAAGGGGAAGGTCCTCGGCCTCTGCATCGAGTGATGCATAGAGCCTTTTATTGCAAAGTTCACGGAGTATATAGTCTTATAATCATGGATCAGCTAAGGTTGAGACAAATATCAACCGCCTAAAAAGGATAAACAACATATATCTATCCATCTTGGAGTCTACTAGAATGTCGCCAACCAGTAGCTTGGAAGTAAAAGTCTCAGGCGACCGTCAGGAGCCGTGAGCATCCAGTGACCATAGGCTCTCCCTGATCCTCCGGGAGAAAGTAAGACCAAAGTTGGATCCGACGAGCCGCCAAACGAATAACATGCATAAATTAGTACCAGATTATTTGTTAAACACAATGTTATTTTGCATCATCCAAATGGACCAACATATAGCCGAAATGCCAATGCGTAAGCGGGCCTTGTTCTTCTTATCGACTCCGTTCAACCAATTTCCAATCATATTCGTAATATTGGAAGGTGGAGGCATATTATAAGTAAAGTAAATCATACACCAAATAATACGAGCAAACGTGCATGAAATAAAAAGATGTTCAACCGATTCCAAAGAATCACAAAAACAACATGTTTTGCATCCATCCCAATTTTTTTGGCTAGGTTGTCTTTAGTTAAAATAACTCTATTATTAAGGAACAACATGAAGATCTTAACCTTTAGCGGGATTTTTATTTTCCACAAATATGATTGCAAAAATCTAGTATGACCAGTCAATTGATATTTGTACAGAGATTTTACAGAAAAAACTTCGGTAGAAGTGATCTTCCAAGTAAATTGATCCGGATTATCATTCAGCTGGACCATCATTAGTTTGCGGCATAAGTTTAACCATAGCGTCCACTTATTTCCTGTCAAGGTTTGTCTAAAACCAATATTTAGAGGAACTTGCCCAAGTACATCCGCCACCAATACATTTTTCGTTGAACAATATTATACAAATTCAGATATTATTGGGCTAATGACGTGTCACCCAGGAAACTGCCTGCTATGTGATGACTACAAGTGCACAAATCAATTGTAGCTTGTTTCAAAAGTAAGAGTATCGAACCACAAAGAGCTATTGATAGAAGTCTTTATGCTCCTCGTTACTATCTATCTAAAGATACCTGGATCTGCCCTTGATCTCAAGTAAGAGTGGTTTAAAAGAGAGTTTGGTTTGTTTGTGTGAAAGTAAAGTAAATGAGAGCAGTGAGAACTATAATGGAACTTCAATAAGTGTCGTGGTATTGCCGATGACTACGCCATGGAGGGGTCCTCACAGAGCGTGACGTGGGGTAAGACGGAGAGTTGGCGGGTACGAGGTAACACAACTTACCCAGGTTCAAGTCCCACAACAGTGGCGGAACTCTACTCCTGCTATAAATCACTATAATGGCAATATGCCGAGTTACAGAGATAGGTTCGCTGTGCGAGGTGTTGCACGTTGTACACATCAATATGATTTGCGCGTTTTACACATCAATATGAGAGGTTGTCTGTTATCATTGCCCTAAAGGCTCCCACAAGCCGGCATAAAGGCGCCCAGACCTAGGGTTTACAGGGAAAGGTCTTTGTCGGACAAGGTAAAGAGTCCTACATTAATACGAACTAGTCTTCCGTGTCTTGTACCCCAAGGCTCCGCGTATGTCGGTGACTCCTGTGTAGCCTTCCTTAATCCGGCATGGGCCTCCCTTCAGGATCCGTCTAACTAGGCCACATAGCAGGCCATAGGCCTTGCTACCAACTATGCGCCACCCGGGTTAGGCGGATTGATGACATGCTATGAGGATACCCATATAACATATCCCCAATAGTAGCCCCCAGAGGACTTTGAAATCTTGCGCCGTATTGCTCATTGATCTCTGAATATCCCGTCTAAGTGATGCCGGCAATCCGTCAAGCAATATCTCAAAGGTCTCCCAAAGAACCCTGCAATCCTCTCCGGATTCGGAATGTAGCCGGAGATTCCTCGAGTCTTCATTTCCAGAGTCGGATGATCTCTATCTTCGATGGAATCTTCGGACGTGACCATTCACTGCAACCATCAAGAGGATGATGTAGGTTATAGCCTACGCTACCCCGAAACTCATAGTAGCAGAGAATTAATCATCAGCTATTTTCATGCGCACGAAATCCGAAACGGTGGAGCGGCAAAAGACGGAGGACGTGGCGAAACTACCACGCACATTCACTTCCACGTCGGCAACGTTCCATCCATCAGATCTCTTTGCACGAATATTGACGCGAGGCTTATATATTTCCACCGCAGTCAATCTATTTCTTTTTACCGGCATTCGCTTCCCAGTCTTCGTATTCCTCCAGCCACACAACCGTTCAAGCTCTCCTGCGAAAACCCTAACCAGAGCCCTTTCTTCCTCCACCTTCTCCTCGTCGCAATGGCCTCCAACAGCTCTGCTCCTTCCACGATGGAGATTCCCGAGGCTACAACGGAGCCATCCCAGGGAGTGATCGTTCCGCCGGAGGGGGTGGTCGTTCCTACTTCCGCCGTGACGGAGTCCACCGGCGATGACCAAGAATGAGCGGCGCTCGAAGCCGCTGAAGAATCAAACGATTTCCACAAGGGGATGTGGAGAGGCTCTAATCTCTCTGCCGAAGATCTGAAGTAACTGGTCGCCAAGGGGTATCTCTCCCTGGCGGAGAAGTTAGTCTGGCAGGTGGCGCCGGCCGGCGAGGTGGTCCCTTCGCCCCAAGCCGGGGAGAAGTTGTACCTCAAATCACAGCTGCTACGTGGCGTAAGCTTGCCAGTCTCTGACTTCTTCTTGGATGTCCTCCGGCACTTCCGGGGTACTCCCCTACAATCTCTCTCCCAACAACATTCTAGTACTTAGCAACTTCGTAGCTTAGTGCGAAGGATTCCTAGGCATAAAACCTAGGTTAGATCTGTTCGTATACTTTTTTACCGTCAAGAGAGAGTTCGTAGAGTCCAAGGATGAATTACGGACCTGCGAAACCATTAGCTTTAATATCCGGCCTAGCCGACGCTTCCCCGACATCATAGGGCACGAGTCTTGCAAGAACTGGCAGCCAAGTATTTCTATGGGCCAAATGTCCCTTTGCCAGACCGCCTTGATACCTACCCCGACTTCATCGATGGAGCTGTCACCGAAGTGCCCGCATGGCGGACCCCAGCCTCTCTTCCTTCCAACCACGAAGCCAATCACGCCATAATGCGGATCGAATGTCTCGTAGACGAAGGTCTGACAGGCTTGGACCTTGCCATGTGCTGGTACGTTAGACGGGTCCAGCCTCTACAACACTGTGCCGAGTTGATGTGCAAGTATAGCCAATACAGGAGGGATCCCATGAGAATTTCGCAGGATAACTTCTCTACGGACTCCATCAAGCTCCGGCTAAAGAACATCGTCAGGGTGAGGGACAAGAAGCCGGGCTTCAAGATCACCTATGACATGTTTGACTGTGGTACATGCCCAGAGGTAGCTTTTGTTTCCTTTGTTGCTTATTACATACTCTAAGGTTTTTCTGACTTTGAAGTTGTCCATCTAACACTCCTTTGTATCCCAGCTGGTGACCTTGGCGGCGGATCAAATGGCCTCCCAAGTCTATGATCCTAAGATGAAGGATATCCAGGTGGTGTTCGACAACGATGCTTCCAAGGATCAACCAGCTCCGGCAGTGCGAAAGCGGAAGGGCTCCACCTCTAACATTGCTGCCGAGGCCAAGAAGAAGAAATCGGAGAGTGGAGTCTCCAAACGTTCCACTGCCACCTTAGAGGCGGAGAATAAGAAGAAGTCCACCGACATTCCCCTCACCAAGGCTCCTGCCGTGGAGTAAGTATTTTCATTCTCTGGCTTGTATTTTCCAGCTCACACCTTGTTTCAACTCTTGTACTTATACTTTGTATGTTTCAGGAGGAAAGCCGGTGTTAGTTTGAAGCGATCCTCCAAAGATGTTGGAGGGTTAAAAAACATTCGCGATATGCTGACCAAGGGTCCATCCACCAAGCCCTATCTCTCCACTGCTCCCCCTACTCCTGCCGCCAAACCTTCTACTGGCCTCGCTGGGCCGTCATCCCCCATCATCCCTGAGACCTCCAGCATGGAGACAGATATCAATCCAATTCTTGATGTCTCAGGCTCTATCGAGGCAGATGTTGCTCTCCTGCGTCGCCTGACCGTTGGGAAGGAAGTGGTGGAAGAGGTGGACATGGAAGCAACGATTGAGGCGGGAGCCTCCGAGCCATCATCTCCCTTGAAGGAGCAAGAGGCAGCTAGGGCTTCTTCCATGCCTCTGGCTTCGACCTCTCCATTGGATGTGACTCCTCCGAAGTTGAGCCTGGATGACCTTATCAAGCAAGCCGACGCAATCTATAAGAATGCCCCGACCTTCCATGATTCCTATGCTCATCTGGCCAACAATCTCAGGATCATTGCCATCGTAAGTTTTTTGAACTTCAGTTACTTTACTTTGTTTAGTATATCCCAATGTAGCCCCCGAGCTCTTAGGCGGATAATCCAATAGTTATTGGCCTGAGTGCTCTAAAGAACTAAGTGCACAATCTGTCCGTGTAGCCCCCGAGTGTTTTAGTTGAAACTGGAAAGTTCCGACTAGATGCTCTAGAGAAACTAGTTTACTTTAAAATCATGTACTGTAGCCCCCGACCATTTAGTTGAAACTGGATAGTTCGACCAGATGCTCTAGAGAAACTAAGTATGTTTACATCTTGTGCAGAATGAGAATAAACGGAGGATAGCCGCCAATGAGAGGTTTGCTGCTCTTCGGAAGGAAATGGACCTTGAACAGGGTAAAACCAAATTCCTGAAGGAACATATCAAAAATAGCCAGAGTCTGTTTCCTACAACAGCTCCTTGCTTTTCTCATTGAATCATTTCTTCCGTATTCTGATAACACTTTCTGATTTCCGTCTTACAGAAGCCATTGCCAAGGCCAAGAGCATCGTCGAGCAATCCAAGCATATTCAGGAGCTCGATGATGAAAACAAAATTCTGAAGAAGGACCTGGTAGAGGCTGTCAAGGGCCATGAGGCGATGATGAAGGCTATGCAAGAGTCGGCGGACGTCGAGATGCATCGCCTAAAGGATGAGATTGCATAGCTCAAAGACTAGAACTAAGATGCCAAAGAGCAAAATGCTAGGAGTCTCGAGATGTTCAAGTCAGTCCACAAGGAGCACGATGACCTGGCGGAGACATGCAAGCAAACGGAAACGAGCATCTTTGGTAACCTTTCTCTATCTTGGTCTTTTTCTGTAAGTTGGATAACCATTTGACTTATTTATACTGATGGTCCTTGTATGTTTGTGCAAACCACAACTCCCATTGGCTTAGCCAACTTGGGTGAGGGTGCTCCGAGTCCCAAGGAACGCATGATTCTTGCCGGCAACTTCGTCAGCACCGCCATTTCCCAAGCCAAGGGGATAAGTCAACCTCTGGGCATCAATATCAAGGCAGCAGACTCAGCGGCCAAGTATGCGAAACTCCTGCGCCGAGCCCCCAAGAAAGTGAAGGACTGGAAAGCCTCTTGCGTCTGGGCTGGTGCTAGGATGACCCTTTCCTTGGTGACCTACGGCATGCCCAAGCTGGACGAGGAAGGACAAAAGATCGATAGCGATGCTATTTGGAACTCTCTTGCCGGCTTTGATACCAGGGTTGCCAAGATGGTCAAGGCTGATGTCTTCGTGCCTGCCGAGATCCTGGATGATGATATGGCCTCGTCTGAGTCTAGCCCCTCTCCTTCAAAGTTTGACGAGCTCTCCCGGCCTGTCTCTACTGATGATGCCACCATGAAGCCCCCTGCAGCAGAGCCATAAAAAACAATGGCTGTATTAAATGTATCTCTGCAATGTGTATGCGGAAATACTTATGTTTTGGCTAAGGCGGAAAAACTTGTACTCAAGCTTCCTACAACTTATTTGTTTCCAGCATGTATATATATTTTTTAAGCAAGTGCTGGCTTATCCATTATTCTGGTTCATATGCTTGACCTTTCATGAGATGGAAGACTCGCAGCACAAAACTATGCTCTAAGGTGATGATGCTTAATAGCACCATCAAGAACCCAAGAAAAAAATCGCCGACTTTGAGTGCCGAAAAGTCACTACTCCGGAATCCACATAAAATCTTCAGAAAACGTGTAGACCAGAAAACTTAAGGTAACGCCCGTACGCAGAATTTTCACAAGGGAAAATGCAACCTTGCACATAAAGGGTTTATATGATCCAAAAATGAACAACTAAAGGAGGTAAAGGACTCGGAGAATATGAGTGAACCAAATGCTTTGTTTCATTGATCATATAAGAAACTTATTACATAATATAAATGTGCTAAGTGTAACAGGGACGTAGTTGTGCTATGTTCCATGGCCGATCTGTCTCCCGATAATCATCATCGGAGTCACGTTGCTTGCTCTTGCGATATTTTGGCCTATCTTTCAACTTGCGAATATCGACGAGGTAATAGGAACCATTGAGCAATACTTTGCTTATAACAAACGGTCCTTCCCAAGGCGGGGATAGTTTGTGTTATTTCTCCTGCTTGAGTCTAAGCACCAGATCACCCTCTTTAAATGAGTGATGCTTTACACGACGACTATGGTAGCTGCACAGCTTCTGCTGGTAGACAGTGGATCTCTGGCATGCCAGCACATGCTCTTCTTCAAGTAGCGTCATCCTCTTTGTAGGCGGAAACTCTTGGTGCATCGTGGAGGATGTCGGATGGGAGAACTGCTTCTGCTCCATAAACCATGAAGAAAGGATTTAAGTCGGTGGATCTGTTGGGTGTTTTTTGTAAACTCCACAAGACAGATGGTAGTTCCTCCTCCCAGGCTCCAGCTGCTCTATGTAGCGATGCCTCTAAGCATGGCTTTATTCCATGTAGAATTAGTCCATTGGCCCTTTCAACTTGCCCATTTGACTGTGGATGTGCCACAGATGCTAGGTCAAGGCGGATTCCTTTCTCATGACAGTACTCCTTAACTTCTCCAAGAGATAAATTTCTGCCATTGTCGGTGATGATGCTATGTGGGAGACCAAATCTCACCACTAGAGATCCCGGACAAACTTTAGGGCTGTTGCCCCATCAAGCTTTTTAGTGGGTTTAGCTTCAACCCATTTCGTGAATTTGTCCACTACTACTAGCAAGTGTGTGAATCCATAGGGTGATTTATGCAAAGGCCCCACAATGTCCAGCCCCCAGATTGCAAACGGCCAAGTTATTGGTATTGTTCGCAATTCTTCAGCTGGAACACTTGGTTGTATTGCATAAAAGTGATAACCAAGGCATGCTTGTACCAACTTGTCGGCGTCCTCCTTGGCAGTTATCCAGTAGAATCCTTATCGGAAGGCCTTGCCGCTAGGAGACGCATCATAGGAAGACTCCTGTGGTACTTCTTTTGTATAGCTGGCCATCAATAATGACATAGCCTTTTGCTCTGCATACTATTTACCTGCTTTCGACTTCATCTACGGGCAAAGTTCCATATTGTAGATAATCCATGAACGGCTCCGTCCAAGCCGGAGGGGTCACTGTTACTATTTTAACAAATGAGTCCACTCTATCCGGGTTGTCAGGGTTCGCTCCCTTCATGGATGGAGTCCGTAAATGCTCCATGAAAACGCCTAGCGGAGTTGGTCGACTGGCTGATCCAAGCTTTGACAACAGATCTACCGCCTCATTATCCTCCCTTTTGACGTACTTGACTTCGTAGCCATTGAAGCACTTGGCTATTTCGTCTACTTCGTATCGATATGCCACCATCATAGGGTTCCGTGCGTTCCTGGTGCCAGCTACTTGCTGGGCAACCAAGTCAGAGTCTCCATAGCAAACTATGCACTTGATGCCAATATCTTTGGCTACGCGAAGTCCATGAATGAGGGCCTCATACTCCACCATGTTATTGGTAGCATTGAAGTTGATCTACATGACGTATTGCAACTTCTCTCCTGTTGGTGATTGCAAAAATACACCAGCCCCCGAGCCATTGAGTAACTTCAATCCGTCAAAGTGCATGACCCAATACTCTGGCTCTGGTACAGGAGTGTCTTCTGGCCGTTCTGTTCAATCTGCAAGAAAATCCACCGATGCTTGTGATTTGATAGCGTCGTGTCGCTTGTAGGTGATGTCGAAGGAGGCAAGTTCAATGCCCCACTTTGCCACTCTCCCTGTAGAGTCTCTGTTGTTGATGATGTCGGACGTGGAGCTTTGCTCACTACTGTGATGGGGTGCTCCTGGAAATAATTCCTTAGCTTTCGTGAAGCCAGGAAAACTCCATAAGCTATCTTCTAGTAGTGCGGGTAACGCTGCTTGGATTCCTCAAGACCCCGCTTACATAATAAACGGGCCGCTAAACTCCGTACTCGTGCGTTGGTTCCTTGTGCTCCACCACGATGATGATGCTGATTACTCGGTTGGTCGCCGCCATGTAAACTAACACAGGCTCCCATGGTACCAAGTGCTGCAAGTATATGTGGGGAGGAGAGTATTCTCTTCAACTCCTGAAGTGCTGCGTCAGCTTTGTCCGTCCATGTGAATTTGTCCGCCTTCTTGAGCAACTTGTAGAGAGGCATAGCCTTCTCACCAAGTCGGCTGATGAACCGGCTTACTGCTGGAATACAACCTATGAGCCTTTGTGTGTCCTTCATGCATGTCGGGCGTTTGATGTCGAGGATGGCCTTGATTTTCTCCGGGTTCACCTCGATTCCACGATGCGAAACGATGAAGCCCAACAGTTTGCCGGATGGTACCCCGAAGATGCACTTCTTTGGGTTCAGCATCATGTTGTATTTCCGGAGATTGACAAAGGTTTCCTGCAAGTCAGCGATAAGGTCATTTGATTTCTTTGACATTACCACAATGTCGTCCATGTAGGCATGTACGTTGTAACCTATTTGGTTGTGCAGGCAATGTTGCATCGTTCGCTGGAAGGTAGCACCAGCGTTTTTCAACCCAAAGGGCATCATGACATAGCAATACATGCCGTAGGGTGTGGTGAACAAAGTGGCTAATTGGTCCGACTTTCACATCCGGATCTGGTGGTATCCTGAATAGCTGTGTATTTGTCCTCCATAGCTCTTGTCGCCTTAATGGATTATTGCGCCTTAGCCATGTCTTCGTCCAGCTTAGCGCCCTGCTCCGCGATGCACTTGGCCTCCGCCAAGATTTCCGCACGCTTCTCATCAAGCTCCGCAACGCTCCGAATCGAGAAAACACAGAAGTTCCAAACCAGCCATCAAATCAATGACTTGGTCAATGCGAGGCAAGGCGAACAGATCCTTCAGACACGCTTTGTTCAAGCCGATGTAATCAACGCACATTCTTAATTAATTGGTTCCCTTTTTGGGGACACATACAGGATTTGCCACCCATCGGGTGCGAATAACTTCTCAGATAAAGCCAGCCTTAAGTAACCTAGCTATTTCTTTGCCTATAGCCCTTCGTCTTACATCACCAAATTGTCGTAGAGGTTGTTTCACTGGTTTTGCATTAGGATCAATATTCAAGCTGTGCTCGGCAAGTTCCCTAGGTACACCTTTCATGTCGGCAGGTTGCCAGGCGAAGATGTCCCTATTCTCACAGAGTAACTCGAAGAGCGCACTTTCCTATTTGGCATCCAGGTCCATGCCAATGGCGGTGGTCTTCGAGGAATCACCTTCGACAAGCTCCACCTGCTTGGTATTGATGGCGGCCTTGAAGGCGGGTTCTACAACAGTGATATGCTTCTTCGAAGCCGGCATCTCCAAGGCATCAACCTGGTTCTGGATCTCCTTGAACTCCTGACCATAGTGGAATGCTTCGGTGACGGAGGCTTCGCTGAGCTCGCACTCCCGTGCCTTGGTGAAGCTTCCATAACCGGTGATGATGCCATTTGGTCGGTCAATCTTGAGCTTGTTATAGACAAAGAATGGCCTTGCGAGGAAGGAGTGGAAGATGTCGTGTCCGAAGATGATGTGGTACATGCTCTTGAAGGGCACTACTTCAAAGGTCATGCGTTCTTGGCGGTAGTTGTTGACATCGCCAAAAGTGACCGGAAGGGTGATGCATCCTACGGAATTTGCTTGTCGGCCAGGGATAACCCCATGGAATACGGTGTTGCTCTTCCTTAGTTGGGTCTCCGTCAAGTTCATCTTGTGCAGTGTATCCAGGTACATGATGTTGATGCTGCTTCCACTGTCCACGAGGCACTTGGTGAACTCCGTGTCGTCAATCAAAGGATTGATGAACATGGCATACGGGTTCTCTGTTGGGATGAGTTCTGGATGATCTTTCCTATCCCAAGTAGTTGGAATTTCCGACCACCTGATGTACTGGGGAACCGGAGGGAGGGTAGCCATCAGTATCCTTAGAGAGGTTTTTTGGGCCCGGACGGTTGGGGTGCCAAGGAAGGTGTGGTAACATGGAGCCTTCTTTTCGAAGGGATTTTTCCCTTTATCCTCTCCCTTGTCGGAAGATTTTGGGTCCGTGTCCTCGTCCATATCACTTGATTCCTTGGGTTCTTCCTCCTTCTTCTTCCCTTTGCCCTTTCCGTGGGGTCTGTTTTTCCGACTTCGCTTGTAGCCAGACTCAGGGTCCTCCTTGAGATCATTGACAAACTTGCACTAGCGGTTGGTGTGGGTGGATTTTCCATTGGCATCGAGATGGAAGAAACACAGCATATCGTGGTACTCTTCGTACGTTTGTGGTGTAGTGTCACTCCTTCGCTGGCCACTGCTAGCTCGCCGACCACATTCATGCTATCCGCCATTATCTCTGCCAGTGAACGTTGCGGCGACCATGTCGGCTACTTGCTTCTCTTCGGGCGGGTTCTTCCGCTTTTTATTGTTGTTCTTGCTAGCCTGTGTAGGGATTTCTATCTGCGGAAACAATCCATGCGCGTTGTCATCAGCAGTGGCGAACTCGCTAGCCATGGCGATCATTGCAATGAGGTTGAGCTCATTGTTGTCTTGCTTGCGCTTCAACGTATGCCGGAGCAAAGTTCCCTTTTCCATACCATCAATGAAGGCGGCCATAGCGGTCTGTTTGTGCACCCCTGCGCATGAATTTTTCATATCCAACCAGCGAGAGAGGTAGGCACAAGAGGTTTCATCCTTTTCTTGCAGACACCGCTGTAGGTCTCCGATAGTATAGGGACGTTTGTACGTATCCTCGAAATTCTTGGTGAACGCTTCATACATCTCCAACCAATTGCATATTGATTTCTCTGGTAAGTCGTCGATCCATTGTCGGGCGGTGCCGGTCAACATGAGTGGGAGGTACTTGACGGCGACATTGGGTCCCCCTGCGACGTGGATCGCTTTGCTGTAGTCTTGCAACCATGTTGCTGGCCTAGCAGTGCCGTTGTATGGCTTGATGGTCTTGTCTATCCGGAGGCCCTTGGGGTAGGTTGTGGCCCGTATGACTGGTCCAAAACGACGTGGACTAGGGTATGGGAGCTCCCGAGCTTCTTGGATCTTGTCTAGCTGTGTATTTGTCCTCCATAGCTCTTGTCGCCTTAATGGATTATTGCGCCTTAGCCATGTCTTCGTCCAGCTTAGCGCCCTGCTCCGCGATGCACTTGGCCTCCGCCAAGATTTCCGCACGCTTCTCATCAAGCTCCGCAACGCTCCGAATCTGGGAGACAGTGATTGGCTCAACGAGGAGGGCACCGTAGATTGCTTTGTCGGCAGGAGTGGCCAGTGGGTTTCCGGCTGCAGACGTTGATGGTGGCATTGGCGGCTGATTTGATTGTCGGGTCGTACTAGGGGTCATGGTAAGTTCCTACACTGGTGGCGGGTGGGTAACCGGAGGAGGCAGAGCCTTGGCCGGAGCCAGAGGCTCGGCGACTTTCTTAGCTGCTGATGCTCTGGTGATAACTAGCATGGGCGGAGCTTTCTCATGTTCCCATTCCTGCCCGTCTTCTTCCATCACGCTCCCAATGGCGACTAGCACCTGGTGGGAAGTCTTAGTCTTCTCGGTGTGCTCCTCCTTCTCGATCTCCTGCTCGATCTCCCTCATAACAACATCATATTCCTCCGAGTTAGCGTTTGAGCCACCGGCATCCATACTGATGTTGGCGTAAAGTGCATCGAGGACGGAGTCGGAGTTGGCCTCGGTGTTGGCGATGGCGGATGTGGAGGGTGATGGAGGCAGGCCGTTGTTGTTTTTGCCTCCTCCGGCTACGATGATGGTTGCCGCCATGGCCTCTTCGTTGGCATCCGCATATTCATTGACGATATGAACCATCTCTCCATGGGTGAGAGGGTCTACGGCTTGCCGCCTTCTGAGGGTATGCCGGAGGAGTCTTCCAGGCGTGAGCCCTTCCAGGAAGTGGTACACGAGCTCATCGGCACGGTTGCACTCTAGGGTTTCCCTCACCCTCATCCATCTGGCAAGGTATTTGCGGGGAGGTTCTCCATCCATTTGAACGCATCTGGTTAGATCGAAGATGGTGACGACGCTGACAAAGTGTGACCTACGCATCTCTAACGCTCGGGGAAGCCAAGCGGATTTGCAGGGTCCTTCCACCTTTATATCCTGCACAGGGGAGGTTTTGGTGGTCCTTGAAATTTCCTAATCCGAGCCACCATATTCCAAAGAGAGGTATGGCCCAGATCCTTCCGCGAACATGTCCTGCTCATAGGTGGTCCGTGTGGGGCTTGACAAGTATCCAACTTCCTGGGAGCTATTACCCGAGTCAGTTTCATCGATGAACATGTGGATGTCTCTGAAGGGGATGACGGAGCAGCGCGTGGGGTTCGTCTTCGCCGGCACCCAAAACTCATCTGGAGGGACGATCAGGACGTTGCCGGAAAAGAGAACGCGACCGATGGCTACGGTATCACCGATTCCCGCGAAGAGATTGGACCTCGCCCGGTGTAGAGCTCGAAGCGCCTCTTGCCCCATGGTGGGTGCCAACTGTCGTGGTATTGCCGACGAGTACACCATGGAGGGTTTGTCATAGAGCGTGTTTAGAGACATGGGGTAAGGCGGAGAGTTGGCGGGTACGAGGTAACACATCTTACCCAGGATCAAGTCCGACAACGGTGGCAGAACTCTACTCCTGCTATAAATCACTATAAAGGAAATACGCCGAGTTACGGAGATAGGTTCGCCGTTTGAGGTGTTGCGCGTTGTACGCAGCAATCTGAGAGGTTGTCTGTTATCGTTGCCCTAAAGGCTCCCACATGCCAGCTTATAAAGGCGCCCAAACCTGGGGTTTACAGGGGAAGGTCCTTGCCGGATAAGCTAAACAGTCCTACAATACTATGAACTAGTATTCCGTGTCTTGTACTCTAAGGCTCCACGTATGTCGGTGACTCCTATGTAGCCTTCCTTAATACGGCATGGGCCTCACTTTAGGATCCGTTTAACTGGGCTGCCCAGCAGGCGATAGGCCTTGCTACCAACTATGGGCCACCCGAGTTAGGCGGATTGGTGACATTCTATGAGGATACCCATATAGCATACCCCAACAATAAGGCTAAATGTTCTCGTGGTTTTAGGATCCACCTCTAGCATGGGTATTAATCATAAGGAAGATAAATCTATATCTTATGTTATGATGTGTGGGGAGAGCTCTCTAATAATATGTGCCCAAAAAACCATTGGTCATCACATCTCTATATAACCACTGCAACGATATTTGGCAACCACCTATGGAACCATTGCAATTAAGGGTCACCCCGTGGCTATCATTATGAGCTTAGTGAATCCCTCCTTATCCTCATTTTTCATATGGTAAAGCACCAAGCACGGTATGTCACTTCCCACTGTACATAATTCCATACTTCCAAGGGTAATTCCCTCTCTAGTCTCGAAGGAGAATGTTATGTGGTCGACTTCACATAACATATAAAGAGAGAACTAACACGTATTCATGGCACTAAGTTATAGATCATATTCATTTCATATTATAATATTGCTAGGGTTTCTCCATAACCCCAAGAACAAAGTAAACTACTCACACACGGAGGCAATCAACAATATCATCATAATCATGCGGAATGAATGGAAGTGTATGGATGAATTTGAATACAAATACACAATATCAATTGCTAATACAACTAACTGAGATAAGTAGGATGAAGGAATGATGTAGATGATGAGGATGCATTGTTTGATGGTGAAGGGGCTGATGTCTTGTCCTACAATGATCTGTGTAGCGGCGCGGATGATGCCTGCCTCCTAGTTCCTCCTCCAGTTCCCTTCTAGATCTGAAGTTTCGGTGTTTCTGGTGTCTGTGAATGTCGGTTCTCAGACCCGTCTGCGCCAGGTGAAAGTATTTGATGAGGCGATGCCAATGGTGGTCCGTACGGGCGGGTGGCATGAATGGGGTCCTCCCGTACCGATGCTCGTTATGGGCTTTGATGCTTCTCCTCGAATCCTCCTTTTACCCAGGTGCGCGGATAATTGTTTAAATTACTTTTGTCACGTCAAAATATCATATTAAAGCATAATATGACAGTTTTTTTATTGATAGTTTCATCATTAACTCGATATTTCAGTATCCTGTGGATACCAGCATAAAAGATGCGCGCAAGCACGGTAAAATACCAAAATCCCACCACTACTCATGCAAAAACATAAAGTAAAAAGGCTTCAAATATGCACTCATCAACTTCCCCAAGCTTAGACTCTTGCTTGTCCCCAAGCAAGATGGTAGATGATGGAAAAAATCATCTTGTTCATGAAGCACTAGTCATTAAAATACATGAGGCATATGAAGCAACAATTATAATATTTGATATAGAATCACAATATGAGTTATATCACACTTTCATAAATCAAATGACTTAGAGGCTTCCACACATGTTGTGCTAATAGCTCACACGAAGATTAGTTTATTAGCATATCATACAACCATAAAGTTTGGCCGAACGAGTTTGTGAGGTGACCTCAAACATGTATAGGCACTCACACAACTACTTTAGGATTTCGAATCATGAATGGTCAATTTTAATTCCTATCATGATCATACATATGTGTATTACTCTTTTCACAAAGCTAGCTGCTTATTATTTTTCTCTTTATTTTTCTTATGGAGCTTGTGCAAAGGAGATAGGCAAAATTTTATTCTCATGAAACGATTCAAAATGGAACAATAAGAAGCATCATATCCCAAGCCAAGTTTGAGTGGTTCACGGCTATGTTTGAGTATCTACCTCAACTTGTACTCATTCTATTTTTTTGATAGAATCATTTATTCATACTCATTTATTTCATGGTTCTCAAGCTATTGAATTCCTCTATTCTAATAAAACAAATGACTATAATATGCTATCAAGAATGCTTCTCATGTTCTATTAGTACTATTGGTGTGGAAGATCCTAAAATCATTGCAAAGTACAAGTATAATAGTACTCATCCTAATTCATACATCTAATACAACAATCATAAAGCCGTGATTACTCCAAATATCATAAAGGCTCAAAAATTCATTGGATAAAACTCATCCCTTCTCCAAAGGAGTTGATCATGCAACTAATGCAAAGCTTTAAACTTTGAACTAACATGCATGCGAGAAAATAAACATGCTAAAAAATGTATTATAGATTACAATGTGTTATAGGTCTCCTAAGATTGGAATCAAGCCAGGTGAGATCAAATAATCCCTTGCGATTATTTGATAACATGGTGCTCCTTTATGGTTGTGGGGTGGCGTGAACGATGGTGACATGGAGCATCCTATTGGTCTCTTCTAGAGTTGAGACGTGACAAAGATATTTATGAAAATTAGCACGCATAGTGTTTATTGCATCTACAAACCTCTCCATCATAATGTTGAGCTCTTTCTTGCTATCCAGATTCAAGAGATGCATGCACACGCTCTCTCGATGGATGAGTTCTTCCTTTTGTTGGGCTTCCAGGGTACTGATGCGTTGCTTGGTCCTTGAGAGCGGCCTTCTTGGTGTAGCAGGCTCATCGTGAAAGTTGATTTCCGAATCTTCTTGTGGCTTCACCTTGAGATGGGCATTCATGATGAACTTCTTGGTTGTGGAGGTGTGAGCAGTAGTCTGCTCGTAATTACCTACATCAGCTAGTGGCAATATCTTATGCTTGGGTGTAGAGTAGTTGGCTGTGATGAGTTTGAGCGACTCCACGCGTCCTTCCCCATGTGGCTTCGTCCATCCTTCAGCCTGTTCAGGCCTCACCATTGAAAGGGGCTTATACTACTTCCACCCATTAATAGTTTGATGCACGAAGGTATCGAAGGTCTCTTCATCATCAGAGTTGTTTGAGTCATAGGAGAGACCCCGGTTCCTAGGACTTAAACCTTCAACTTCATGATTGTCGACTTTGAAAAATGAGGTCTAGAAGCTGTCCAATGAAGGAGCCATGTGGCCAAGAGGTTTACCTTTGCCTAGAATTGGGTAGAGGATTGTTTAGATTATATCCGAAGATATAGGAGGAGGAAGAAGTCCTTTAGGAGTTATGGAAACTCGTAGCAGTTAAGTGGAAACTTAATTAAGAGAGAATGCCAACAAACTAGGAAGTGGAAGATTGAGAAAGGGAAAATCTTGCGGCGAAACAACCATTGGTACGAGCATGGCCCGTACTGGCTACCCGTACCCGATGTGTTTCCGAAAATACGAGATCGAAGTAGTCGGTAAAAACTTTCCAAACCCATAGTACAAGCGGGATGAACCCGTACCGAGGGTTACCGACGTCAAGTTTTTTGTGCAAAGGGAAGCAAAAAAACTTGGAAAAACAAAGAGGATAATGACCATGTTTATGGGGGTGTTTCCCCATATAGGTCAGTCGTAATGATCACTAGTATGGGCGTATGCGGCCTTACCGCCCACCCGTACCAGTGCCAGAAACCGGTAGATTGCCCAGAAAAATGCAAGGGTTTCAGAAATAAAAACGAAAACATTGGAAACATAAATTAAGAATGGAAGTAGGTACATTGGAACTTACCTCACTTATTAAGAGTTCTAAAAACTATTTGATGAATGTTACTTAATTCAAGTTCTTCTATCAGTTTTCATTTCCCTCGGTATATGACCGGTTGCAAAAGATTGCTAAGATCATTACATAGAGTTGGAGAAAATTTCTTCTTGGAGCAAAGTGTACCAGAAGGTACATCAACAAATGCTACCTTTTTTGAGTTGTCTTTTCTTTAAATGGTTCATGTGATTCAAGTGGCTCTTACTTGCATTGCAGGATTTGCAACACAAATTCTTGTATAGCAAAGTCCAACGAATCATTCTAAGCTTAACATCGGTCCTTTCAAGGATTTATTTTAAGCTATCTTGATCAGTATGCACTCTAACTTTTGAGTCAATAATATAGGATGTAAATTTATCACAGGATAATACAACAACAAAAAGTTCCTTCTCATACATAGGGTAGTTATTTTGTGCTTCATTAAGAGTGCAGATAGCATGATGGATGATATTAAATTCATCACCATCACGCTGACAAAGAACTACCCAAACAGCTTCATTCTAGCTTTAAAGAATAAATCAGATGGGTTTCTCCAATCCGGTGGTTCAATGATAGGAGCATTTAAGAGTGCTTGTTTTAAAATAGTGAAGGAGACAAAGCAACTTTCATCGAATTTAAAATTAACATTCTTTTGTAGGAGATTGGTTAATGGTCGAGCAACCATAGAGAAATTCTTAATGAGTATTCTATAAAATCCTGCATCACCAAGAAAAATCCGTATACCTTTGACATCGCGTGGAGCTGGTAATTTATCTAATGCTTCAATTCTTCTTTGTCAACCTCTATACCTTTGCCTGAGATTTTGTGACTGTCGTGGTATTGCCGACGAGTACGCTATGGAGGGGACCTCACAGTGCGTGTTTACAGTCGTGGAGTAAGTCAGAGTGTTGGCGGGTATGAGGTAACACAACATACCCAGGTTCAAGTCCCACAACGGTCGCGGAACTCTACTCCTACTATAAATCACTATAATGGCAATACGCTGAGTTACAAAGATAGGTTCGTTGTGCGAGGTGTTGCGCGTTGTACGCAAAAATCTAGGCTATCCCTTCTAAAGGCTCCCACATGCCGTCTTGTAAAGGCGCCAAGACCTAGGGTTTACAGGGAAATGTCCTTGCCGGACAAGGTAAAGAGTCCTACACTAATACAAACTAGTTTTTCGTGTCTTGTACTCCAAGGCTCCGAGTATGTCGGTGACTCCTGCGTAGCCTTCCTTTATCCGGCATGGACCTCCCTTCTGGATCTATCTAACTGGGCTGCCCAGCAGGCCATAGGCCTTGCTACCAACTATGGGCCACCCGGGTTAGGCGGATTTGACTTGCTATGAGGATACCCATATAGCATATCCCCAACAGTAGCCCCTGGAGAACTTTGAAATATTGCACTATCTTGCCCATTGATCTTTGAATAAGTGATGCCGACAATTCGTCAAACAATATTTCAAAGGTCTCCCAAAGAACCCTGCAATTCTCTCTGGCTTCACAATGTAGCCGTGGATTCCTTGAGTCTTCATTTCCAGAGTCGGACAATCTCCGTCTTTGATGGAATCTTCAGACGTGACTGTTCACTGCAATTGTCAGGAGGATGATGTAGGGTACAGCCCACGTTACCTCGAAACTCACAGAAAATAGAGAATTAATCATCAGTTATTTTCACGTGCGTGAAATCCGAAACGGCGGAGCGAAAAAAGACAGAGGATGTGGCGAAATTACCACGCATGTTCACTTCCACGTCGGCAACGTTGCATCCATTAGATCCCTTTGCACGAATCTTGACGCGGGGTCTATATATTTTCACCACGGTCAATTTATTTCTCTTTTACCTGCATTCGCCTTCCAGTCTTCGTCTTCCTCTAGCCGCGTGACCGTTCGATCTCTTCTGGGAAAACCCTAGCCAGAGCCTTTCCTACATCCACCTCCTCCCCGTCGTAATGGCCTCCAGCAGCTCCATCCCTTCAACGACGGCAACCCCCGAGGTTACTCCGGAGCCAACACAGGGAGCGACTGTCCCGCCGGAGGGGGTGGTCATCCCTGTCAACGCCGTGATGGAAACCACCGACGACGACCAAGAACGAGCGGAGCCCTAAGCCACTGAAGAAGAAAACGACTCCCACAAGGGGGTGTGGAGAGGCTCTGATCTCTCCGCCAAAGATTTGCAGGAGCAGGTCGCCGAGGGATATCTCCCCGCGGCGAAGGAGTTGGCCTGGAAGGCGGCACCGGCCGGCGGCGCGAGCTGGCGAGGTGGTCCCTTTGCCCCAAGCCAGGGAGAAGTTGTACCTCAAATCACAGCTGGTACGTGGCGTAAGCTTGCCAGTCTCCGACTTCTTCTTGGATGTCCTCCGGCACTTCCGGGGTACTCCCCCACAATCACTCTCCCAACAATATTCTAGTCCTTAGCAACTTCATAGCTCTCTGCGAAGGATTCCTAGGCATAAAACCTAGGTTAGATCTGTTCGTATACTTTTTTACCGTCAAGAGAGAGTCCGTAGAGTCCAAGGACGAATTGCGGATCTGCATAACCATTAGCTTCAAGATCCAGCCTAGCCGGCGCTTCCTCGACATTGTTGGGCATGAGTCCTGCAAGAACTGGCAGTTCACGTATTTCTACAGGCCAGATATTCCTCTGCTTGACTGCCTTGAGACTTACTCCGACTTTGTCAATGTAGCTGCCACCAAAGTGCCCGTATGGCGGACCCCAGCCTCTCTTTCCTCCTCCGACGAATCCAATCGCGCTGTAAGGCGGATTGAATGACTCGTAGATGGAGGTCTTACGGGCTTGGATCTGGCTATGTGCTGGTTCGTTAGGAGAATCTAGCCTCTATAGCACCGCGCCAAGTTGATGTGTAAATACACTCAAGATAGGAGGGATCCCATGCGAATTTTACGGGATAAGTTCTCTACTGACTCCTTCAAACTCTGGCTTAAGGACATCTTCAAGGTGAAGGACAAGAAGCGGGGCTTCAAGATCACCTATGACATGTTCGATTGTAGTACATGCCCAGAGGTAGCTTCTGTTTCCTTTGTTGCTCGTCATATGCTCAAAGGTTTTTCCGACTTGAAGTTGTCAATCTAACACCCCTCCGTATCCCAGCTCACGACCTTGGCGGTGGATCAAATGGCCTCCTAGGTCTATGATCCAAAGCTGAAGGATATCTAGGTGGTGTCCGATGATGACACCTACAAGGATCCCCCAGCTTTGGCAGCGCGAAAGCGGAAGAGCTCCACCTCTAATGCTGCTGCCAAGGCTAAGAAAAAAAATCAGAGAGTGGAGTCTCCACACGATCCACTGCCACCTTAGAGGCAGAGAAGAAGAAGAAATCCACCGGCATTCCCCTCACCAAGGCTCCTGCCGTGGAGTAAGTACTTTCATTCTCTGGCTTGTATTTTTCATCTCATACCTTTTTTCAACTCTTGTACTTATATCTAGTACATTTCAGGAGGAAAGCCGGTGTTAGTTTGAAGCGATCCTCCAGAGATGTTGGAGGGTCAAAAAACATTCGTGACTTGCTGAACAGGGATGTGGCCGCCAAGCCCTCTCCCGCTACTGCTCCTCCTACTCCTGCTGCCAAGCCTTCTGCTGGCCCCGCCGGGCCATCATCCCCCGTCATCCCTGAGATCTCCACCATGGAGACATATGTCAATCTAAATGTTGATATCTCAGGCTCTATCGAGGCAGATGTTGCTCCCAATGGCCAGGCGACACATGAGAGTGTTTCTTCTAAAGTGGCTGAAGCTCCGGCTAAGGATGCCACCGAGAAAGGGAAGCAAGTGGTGGAAGAGGTAGAGGCGGAAGCAATGGCTAAGGCGGGAGTCTCTGCCCCATCAACTGTTTTGAAGATGCAACAAGTGGCTTGGGCATCCTCCACACCTCCGACTTCAACGACTTCTTTGGCCTTGACTCCTCCGACGTTGTGCCCAGATGATCTCATAGTGTAGGAGGATGCTATTTATAACAACGCCCGGACCTTCCATGATTCTTATGCTCATCTGGCCAACAATCTTAAATTTATTGCCATCGTAAGTCTTTTGATCTTCACTTCATTTACTTTGTGTAGTATATACCTCTGTAGCCCCCAAGCTCTTAGGCGGATAAACATAGGTTATTGGCCTAAGTGCTCCACAGAACTTTTTAAGAGTAGAACTTGATAGTATAGCCCCCCAAGCGTATAGGTGGAAGCTTAGTAAAATTACGGCTAGATGCTCTAAGAATATCATACTTGTTGATTTGAAAACCTGTGCTGTAGCCCCCGAGAGTGTAGTTGAAACCATGTAGTTCCGACTAGATGCTCTAGAGAAACTAAACATGCTTGCTTGTTTGCAGAATGAGAATAGGCGGAGGATCACAGCCAATGAGAGGTTTGTTGCCTTGCGGAAGGAGCTGGACCTTGAACATGGTAAAATAGCCTTCCTGAAGCAATAGATCAAAAATAGCCAGAGTTTGTTTCTTGTAACAGCTCCTTGCTTTTCTTCATGGACATGACTCTGCCGTCTTCTTATAATACTTTCTGATTTCCGTCTTACAGAAGCCATTGCCAAGGCCAAGACCATCGTCGAGCAATCTAAGCATATCCAGGAGCTCGATGATGAGAATAAAATTCTGAAGAAGGACCTGGCTGATGCCGTCAAGGGCCATGAGGCAGCGATGAAGGTGCTGCAAGAATCTGCCAGCTCCGAGATGCAACGCCTGAAAGACGAGATTGCATAGCTCAAGGAATAGAACCAAGCTGCCACGAGCGGAACGCTAGGAACCTTGAGGTGTACAAGACTGTCCAAAAGGAGCGGGATGCATTGGCGGAGTCATGCTCTCAAGCAGAGATGAGAATCTTCGGTAACCTTTCTCTGTCTTGGTCATGTCTGTATTTTGGATGATTCTTTGAGTGGTTTGTACTCATGGTCCTTGTTTATTTTGCAAACCATAGCCACTATTGGCTTAGCCAACTGGGGTTAAGGTGCTCTATACCTCAAGGAACGCATTATTCTTGACGACAACTTCTTTAGCACCGCCATTGCTCAAGCCAAGGAGATAGCCCAGCCCCTGGGGATTAACATCAGGGCGGCAGACTCAGCGGCCAAGTACGTGGAGATCCTACGCCGAGCTCCTCAGAAATTCGAGGACTGGAAGGTCTCTTGCGTCCGAGCTGGTGCTAGAATGTCACTAACTTTGGTCAAGGCACACTACGACAACGCTAACATCGACCTGGTGACCTCCGGCTTTCCCAAGCTGGATGAGGAAGGAAGGGAAATCGATAGCGATGCTATTTGGAATTCCCTTGTTGGCTTTGACACCGGGGTTGCCAGGATGGTCAACGTAGATGTCTTTGTGCCTGTTGAGATCCTTGACGAAGACATGGCATTGTCCGAGTCTAGCTCACCTCCCTCCGAGTTTGACGAGTTCTCTCGGCCTGGCTCTCCTAATGATGCTACCACGAAGCCTCTTGCAGTAGAGCCATGAAAAACAATGTCTATATTAAATGTATCTCTGCAATGTGTATGCAGAAAAACTTATGTTTTGCTAAGGCGGAAAATCTTGTACTCAAGTTTTCCTGCTACTTATCTCTTTTCCAGCTTGTGTATATTTTTTAACAAAGTGCTAGATTATCCATTATTCTGGTTCGTATGCTTGAACTTTCGTGAGACGGAAGACTCGCAGCAAAGAACTATGTCCTTAGGTGATGATGCTTAATAGCACCGTCAAGAACCTAAGAAAAAAATCGCCAGCTTTGAGTGCCGAGAAGACACTACTCCGAAAACCACATAAAAACTTTAGAGAATGTGTAAACCAGAAAACTTAAGCTAACGCCCGTAGGCGGGTTTTTCACAAGTGCAAATGCAAACTTGTGCATAAAGGGTTTATATGATCCAAAAATGAACAACTAAAGGAGGTAAAAGACTCAAAGAATATGAGTGAACCAAATGATTTATTTCATTGATCATATAAGAAACTTATTACATAATATAAATGTGCTAAGTGTAAAAGGGACGTAGCTATGCTATGTTCCATGGCCAATCTGTCTCTGGGTAATCATCATCGGAGTCACGTTGCTTGCGCTTGCGATTTTTTGGCCTATCTTTCAACTCGCGAATATCGACAAGGTAATAGGAACCATTGAGTAATGCTTTGCTTATGACAAACAGTCCTTCCCAAGGCGGGGATAGTTTGTGTGATTTCTCCTGCTTGAGTCTAAGCACCAGATCTCCCTCTTTAAACGAGCGATGCTTTTCCTGTTGACTATGGTAGCCATGCAGCTTCTGCTAGTAGATGGCGGATCTCTGGCATGCCAGCACGTGCTCTTCTTCAAGTAGGTCCACATATAGTCGTATGGATTCTTCAGCGTCATCTTCCTTGTAGGCAGAAACACTTGGTGCATCGTGGAGGATGTCGGATGGGAGGATTGCTTATGCTCCATAGACCATGAATAAAGGAGCCAAGCCGGTGGATCTGTTGGGTCTTGTTCATAAACTCCACAAGACAGATGGTAGTTCCTCCGCCTAGGCTCTAGCTTCTCTACGTAGTGGTGCCTCTAAGGGTGGCTTGATTCCATGTAGAATTAATCCATTGGCCCTTTCAACTTGCCCATTTGGCTGTGGGTGTACCATAGATGCTAGGTCAAGGCGGATGCCTTTTTCATGACAGTACTCCTCAACTTCTCCGAGAGATAAATTTCTGCCATTGTCGGTGATGATGCTATGTGGGAGACCAAATCTCACTACTAGATCCCAGACAAATTTTAGGGCTGTTGCCCCATCAAGCTTTCTAATAGGTTTAGCTTCAATCCATTTTGTGAACTTGTGGACTGCTACTAGCAAGTGTGTGAATCCATAGGGTCCTGTCTGCAAGGGTCCCACCATGTCCAGCCCCCAGACTGCAAACGGCCAAGTTATTAGTATTGTTCGCAGTTCTTCAACTAGAACACTTGGTTGTCTTGCATAGAACTGACACCCAAGACATGTTTGTACCAACTTGTCAGCGTCCACATTGGCAGTTATCCAGTAGAATCCTTGTCGGAAGGCTTTAGCCAGCAACAACCGGGGAGCTGCGTGATGCTCGCAATCTCTGAGATGTATTTCTCTAAGGATTTAAATACCTTGCTACTAGGAGACGCATCGAAGGAAAACTCCTGTGGTTCTTCTCTTGTATAACTGACCGTCAATGATGACATAGCCTTTTTCTCTGCGTACTATTGGCTGGCTTTCGACTTCGTCGACGGGCAAAGTTATGTCTTGTAGATAGTCGATCAACGGTTTCGTCCAAGCCGGAGAGGTCACTGTTACTGTGTTAACAAATGAATCCACTCTATCTGGGTTGTCGAGGTCTGCTCCCTTCACGGATGGAGTCCGTAAATGTTCCAAGAAAACGCTTGGCGGAATTGGTTGACGAGCCGATCCAAGCTTTGACAGCAGATCTGCCGCCTCATTTTCCTCCCTTTTGACGTACTTGACTTCGTAGCCGTCAAAGCACTTGGCTATTTTGTCCACTTCGTCTCGATATGCCGCCATCATAGGGTTCCGCGTGTTCCAGGTGCCAGCTACTTGCTGGGAAACCAAGTTGTCCACAGCAAACTATGCGCTTGATGCCAATATCCTTGGCTATGTGAAGTCCGTGAATGAGGGCCTCATACTCTGCCATGTTATTGGTAGCGTTGAAGTAGATCTGCAGGACATATTGCAACTTCTCTCCTGTTGGTGATTGTAATAATACAACAGCTCCTGAGCCATTGAGTATCTTTGATCCATCAAAGTGCATGACCCAATATTGTGGCTCTGGTACAGGAGTGTCTTTTGGTAGTTCTGTCCAATATGCAAGAAAATCTGCCAATGCCTGTGATTTGATAGCGTCGCATCTCTTATAGGTGATTTCAAAGGCAGAAAGTTCAATGCCCCACTTTGCCACCCTCCCTGTAACGTCGCTGTTGGTAATGATGTCGGACAGTGGAGCCTTTGTCACTATTATGATAGGGTGCTCCTGGAAATAATGCCTTAGCTTACGTGAAGCAAGGAAAACTCCATAAGCTATCTTTTGGTAGTGCGGGTAATGCTGCTTGGATTACGTCAAGACCTTGCTTACATAGTAAACGGGCCGCTGAACTCCATACTCGTGCATTCGTTCCTTGCGCTCCACCACGATGATGATGCTGATTACTCGGTTGGTTGCCGCCATGTAAACTAACATAGGCTCCCTTGTCACCGGTGCTGCAAGTATAGGTGGGGAGGAGAGTATCTCTTCAACTCCGGGAGTGCTGCGCCAACCTTGTCCGTTCATGTGAATTTGTCCGCCTTCTTGAGCAACTTGTAGAGCGGCATAGCCTTCTCACCAAGTCGGCTGATGAACCGGCTTACTGCTGCAACACAGCCTATGAGACTTTGTATGTCCTTGAGGCATGTCGAGCGTTTGATGTCGAGGATGGCCTTGATTTTCCCCGGGTTCACCTCGATTCCACGATGTGAAACGATGAAACCCAATAGTTTCTCGGAGGGTACCCGAAGACGCACTACTTGGGGTTCAGCATCTTGTTGTACTTCTAGAGGTTATCAAAGGTTTCCTGCAAGTCAACGATAAGATCATTTAATTTCTTTGACATTACCGCGATGTCATCCATGTAAGCATGTACGTTGCGACCTATTTGGTTGTGCAGGCAACATTGCATCGTCCACTGGTATGTAGCACCAGCATTTTTCAACCCAAAGGGCATCGTGATGTAGCAATACGTGCCATAAGGTGTGGTGAACGAAGTGGCTAGTTGGTCCAACTTTCGCATCTGGATCTGGTGGTATCCTTAGTAGGCATCAAGAAAACACAGAAGTTTCGAGCCAGTCGTCAAGTCAATGACTTGGTCAATGCGAGGCAAAGCAAACAGATCCTTCAGACACGCTTTGTTCAAGGCGGTGTAATCAACACACATTCTTAATTCATTGGTTCCCTTTTTGGGGACAAGTACATGATTTGCCATCCATCGGGTGTAAATAACTTCTCCGATAAAGCCATCCTTAAGTAACCTAGCTATTTCTTTGCCTATAGCCCTTCGTCTTTCATCACCAAAGCATCGTTGAGGTTATTTCACCGGTTTGGCATTAGGATCAACTTTCAAGCTGTGCTCGGCAAGTTCCCTAGGTACACCTTTCATGTCGGCAGGTTGCCAGGCAAATATGTCCCTATTATCACGGAGGAACTCGATGAGCGCTTTCCTATTTGGTGATCCAGGTCCGTGCCAATGGTGGTGGTCTTGGAGGAATCACCTTCGACAAGCTCCACCTGCTTGGTCTTGATGGCGTCCTTGAAGGTGGGTTCAGCAACAGTGTTCTACTTCTTCGAAGCCGCTCCGAGGCATCGACCTGGGTCTGGATCTCCTTGAACTCCTCACCGTAGAGGACTACTTTGGCGATGGCGGCCTCACTGAGCTCGCACTCCCGTGCTTTGGTGAAGCTTCCATCAATGGTGATGACACCATTTGGTCCGGGAATCTTGAGCTTGTTGTAGACAAAGCATGGCCTTGCGAGGAAGGAGTGGAATATCTCACATCCAAAGATGACGTGGTACACGCTCTTGAAAGGCACCACTTCAAAGTTCATGCATTCTTGGAGGTAATTGTAAACATCGCCAAAAGCGACAGGAAGGGTGATGCAGCCCAAGGAATTTGCTTGTCGGCCAGGGACAACCCCATGGAACACGGTGTTGCTCTTCCTTAGCTAGGTCTCCGTCAAGTTCATCTTGTGCAGCGTATCCAGGTACATGATGTTGATGCTGCTTCCACTGTCCATGAGGCACTTGGTGAACTCTTCCATCAATCAAGGGGTTGATGACCATTGCATACTGGTTCTCTGTTGGGATAAGCTCTGGGTGATCCTTTCTATCCCACGTAATTGGAACTTCCGACCACCTAACGTACTGGGGAACCAGAGGGAGGGTGGCCATTGGTATCTCTTGGGGATATGCTATATGGGTATCCTCATAGCATGTCACCAATCCGCATAACCCGGGAGACCCATAGTTGGTAACAAGGCCTATGGCCTGCTGGGCGGCCCAGTTAGACGGATCCTGAAGGGAGGCCCATGCCGTATAAAGGAAGGCTACGTAGGAGTCACCGATATACTCGGAGCCTTGGAGTACAAGACATGGAAGACTAGTTCATGTAGATGTAGGACTCTTTACCTTGTCCGGCAAGGACCTTTCCCTGTAAACCCTAGGTCTTGGTGCCTTTATAAGCCGGCCTGCGGGAGCCTTTAGGGCACGACAACTTCTCTGATTGGTGCGTACAACGCGCAACACCTCGCATAGAGAACCTATCTCTGTAACTCGACGTATTGCCGTTATAGTGATTTATAGCAGGAGTAGAGTTCCGCCACCGTTGTGGGACTTGAACCTAGGTAAGCTGTGTTACCTCGTACCCGCCAACTCTATGCCTGACCCCACGTCTCTAAACACGCATTGTGAGGACCCCTCCATGGCGTACTCGTCGGTAATACCATGACAGTTGGCGCCCACCATGGGGCAAGAGGCGCTTCGAGCTCTACAGCGGGTGAGATCCAATCTCTTCGCAGGAATCGGCGACACCGTAGCAATCGGTCGCGTTCTCTTCTCCGAAAACGTCCCGATCGTCCCTCCGGATGAGTTCTGGGTGCCGGCGAAGAAAAACCCCATGCGTTGCTCCGTCATCCCCTTCAGAGAAATCCACATCTTCATCGCTGAAACTGACTGGGTCCTTCCTCCCAGGAAGTCGGAAACTCATCATGCCCCGCACGGACCGCCTATGAGCAGGACATGTTCGCGAAAGGATCTAGGCCATACCTCTCTTTGGAGTATGGTGGCTCGGATCAGGAAAATTCAAGGCTAAATCCGACTCCGTCCTCGATGCACTTTACACCGACATCAGTATGCATGCCGGTTGCTCGGACGCTAACTCAGAGGAGTACGACGCTGTTATGAGGGAGACCGAGAAGGAGGAGCATGCCGAGAAGACCAACACTTCCCACCAGGTGCTAGTCGCCATTGGGAGCATGATGGAACAAGACAGACATGAACGTGTATGTGAGAGAGCTCCACCCACGCCAGCGGTCACCAGAGCAGCAGCAGCTAAAAAAGCTGCCGAGCCTCCAGCTCCGGCCAAGGCTCTGCCTTCTCTGGCTACCCGCCAACCACTGGCGTAGGAACTTACCATGACCCCTAATACGGCCCGACAATCAAATCAACCGCCCATGCCACCGTCAATGTCTGCAGCTGGTAACCCGCTAGCCACTCCCGCCAACAAATCAATCTACGGCACACTCCTCGTTGAACCAATCACCATCGCCCATATCCGGAGCGTTACGGAGGTTGATGAGAAGCGTGCGAAAATCTTGATGGAGGCCAAGTGCATCGTGGAGCAAGGCGCTAGGTTGGACGAAGACATGGCTAAGGCGCAGCAATCCATCAAGGCGGCAAGAGCTTTGGAGGCCGAATACAAACAATTGTAGTTAAATCATAAAGCAAAGAAGGTACCAGCTCATGTCATTAAAGATCCTGCCGTTCGGTGAGGTTTGGGATTTAACGGGTCTAAGCCGACAAAAGCCACCCCTTACATAGATTCAGAGGGGAGGTAGGTCATGCCAACCCCCGCTCTCAACATTGCCGTCGCCAAGACCCTCCTGGAGCAGGATAGGTCGCCAGAGGCAGTTGCTCAGGTGTACGACCTTGTCGCTAAGGCATGCAAGGAACAGGAAAAGGCCGCCTCACAGAGGCTCGAGTCCAACCAGAGCTTTGCCAGTCAACCCTGAACAGCCGTAGAAGGCCAAAATCTCCCCGTGACGAGGGATCCATACAGGCTCCACACAGCAAAGATGGAGGGAGGCACGCAACAGGGCTGACGCTATCCCCATATCCTCCGACCACAGAGAGAAGGCTCGTCCCCACCGCTCGCCACCTCCACTACCATCTCAACGTCACGAGGAACCTGAGCCGCGCCACCGCACAAGCATGCCAACTCCAAGGCGGTCCCAGCCTGGCATCATTATACGTGATCAAGGCAAATATCCTCGGCATGCCAGAGAGCGCACCGGCCATGACGGACACAGGAGCAGGTCCCACAAGAAACCTCCACGTCCGCAAGCAACTGCGACAGGCGTGAGGAGTCGTAGGAGGGGCACAGCAAGAGAGCTAACCCACCGCCTCCACCGCCGCCATCGCCACCTAGCAGCCATCATGGCGGACGACATGGTGGATCTCACAAATTGCGACACAACTCCCCTCCCCATGACGGAAAAGGGAAGCAGCCAGATCCATATGACGCGCGATCGCGGCTGGACAAGATCCAAGAAGCTCGAGAGCTCCCATACCTTGGGCCACGTTGTTTTGGACCAGTCATATGGGCCAGAACCTACCCTAAGGACCTCCGGATAGACAAGACCATCAAGCCCTACAACGACACTGCTATACTAGCAACATGGTTGCAAGACTATAGCGAAGAAATCCACATCGCAGGGGGAAACTCCACCATTGCCGTCAAGTACCTCCCACTCATGCTGACCTGCACCACCCGACAATGGATCGACGACTTGCCGGAGAAATCAATATGCAACTACTTGGACATGCATGAAGCATTCACCAAGAACTTAGAGGGCACGTACAAACGTCCCTGTACTGTTGGAGACCTACAATGGTGTGTGCAAGAGAAGGATGAAACCTCCCGTGCCTACCTCTCTCGCTGGCTGGATATGAAAAATTCCTGTGCAAGGGTACACAAACAGACCGCTATGGCCGCCTTCATTGATGGTTTGGAAAAGGGTACGTTGCTCCGGCATATGTTGAAACGTAGGCAGGACAACACCTCAACACAATGCTCAAAATGGCTAGCGAATTTGGCGCTGCTGATGACGACGCGCGTGGATTGTTGCCCGAAATAGCAATCCCTACCCTGGACAGGAAAAAAACAATAATAAGCGGAAGAATCCGCCCGAAGAGAAGCAAGTAGCCAATATGGTCGCCGCAACATTCACTGGCAGAGGCAATGGCAGATAGCATGGACGTGGTCAGGGGGCTAGCAGTGGACAGCAGAGGAGTGATAATACACCCTCGGCGCCCCGCGTTCCCTAGACGTACGAAGAGTACCGAGATATGCCGTGCTTCATCCATCTCGATGCCAATGGAAAATCCACCCACACCAACCGCCAGTGCAAGTTTGTCAATGATCTCAAGGAAGACCCTAAGTCCGACTACGAGCGAAGTCGGAAGAACAGACCCCGCAGAAAGGGCAAAGGGAAGAAGGAGGAAGAGCCCAAGGAATCTAGTGATATGGATGAAGACATGGACCCAAAATCTTCCGACAAGGGAGAGGATAAAGGGAAAAATCCCTTCGAAAAGAAGGCTCCATGTTACCACACCTTCCTTGGCACTCCAATCGTCCAGGCCTAGAAAACCTCTCTGAGGATACTGATGGCTACCCTCCTTCTGGTTCCCCGGTACGTCAGGTGGTCGGAAGTTCCAGTTACTTGGGATAGGAAAGATCATCCAGAACTCATCAAAATAGAGAACCAGTATGCCATGGTCATCAACCCTTTGATTGATGTCACAGAGTTCACCAAGTGCCTCCTGGACAGTGGAAGCAGCATCAACATCATGTACCTGGATACACAGTACAAGATGAACTTCACGGAGACCCAGCTAAGGAAGAGCAACACCGTGTTCCATGGGGTTGTCCCTGGCAGACAAGCAAATTCCCTGGGCTGCATCACTCTTCCAGTCGCTTATGGTGATCTAAACAATTACTGCCAAGAATGCATGACCTTTGAAGTGGTCCCTTTCAAGAGCGTGTACCACGTCATCTTCAGACGCGACATCTTCCACTCCTTCCTCGCTAGGCCATGATTTGTCTACAACAAACTCAAGATTCTCTGACCAAATGGCATCATCACCGTTGACGGAAGCTTCACCAAGGCAAGGGAGTGTGAGCTCGGCGAAGCCGCCTTCGCCGAAGCCGTCCTCTACGGTGAGGAGTTCAAGGATATCCAGAACCAGGTCAATGCCTCGGAGATGCCGGCTTCGAAGAAGCAGATCGCTGCTGCCGAACCCGCCTTCAAGGATGCCATCAAGACCAAGCAGGTGGAGCTTGTCGAAGGTGATTCCTCCAAGACCACCGCCATTGGCACAAACCTGGATCACAAATAGGAAAGCACGCTCGTTGAGTTCCTTCGTGAGAATAGGGACATCTTTTCCTGGCAACCTACCGACATGAAAGGTGTACCTTGGGAACTTGTCGAGCACATCTTGAATATTGACCCTAATGCCAAACCGGTGAAACAACCTCTACGATGCTTTGGTGATGAAAGACGAAGGGCAATAGGCAAAGAAATAGCTAGCTTACATAAGACTAGCTTTATCCGAGAAGTTATTCGCACTCGATGGGTGGCAAATCCTGTACTTGTCCCTAAAAAGGGAACCAATGAAGTAAGAATGTGCGTTGATTACAACGGCTTGAACAAAGCGTGTCTGAAGGATCCGTTTGCTTTGCCTCGCATTGACCAATTCATTGATTCGATGATTGGCTCGGAACTTCTATGTTTTCTTGATGCCTATTCAGGATACCACCAGATCCGGATGCGAAAGTCGGACCAATTGGCCACTTCGTTCACCACACCCTACAACACGTGTTACTACGTCACGATGCCCTTTGGGTTAAAAACGCTGGTGCTACGTACCAGCGGACGATGCAACATTTCCTGCACGACCAAATAGGTCGCAACGTACGTGCTTACGTGGACGACATCGCGGTAATGTCAAAGAAATCGAATGAACTTGACGCTGACTTGTAGGAAACCTTCGGCAATCTCCAGAAATACAACATGATGCTGAACCTAAAGAAGTGCGTCTTCAAGGTACCATCCAGCAAATTGTTGGGCTTCATCGTTTCGCATCACGGAATTGAGGTGAACCCGGTGAAAATCAAGGCCATCCTCGACATTAAATGCCCGACATGCCTGAAGGACATACAAAGGCTCACATGCTGCATCGCAGCTGTAAGCCGGTTCATCAGCCGACTTGGTAAGAAGGCTATGCCGCTCCACAACTTGCTCAAGAAGGCGGACAAATTCACATGGACAGACGAAGCTGACGAAGCACTTCAGGAGTTGAAGAGAATACTCTCGTCCCTACCTATACTTGCAGCACCGGTACCAAGGGAGCCTATGTTAGTCTACATGGCGGCAACCAACCGAGTAATCAGCATCATCATCATGGTGGAGCGTCAAGAGCCAACGCATGAATACGGAGTTCAGCGACCTGTTTACTATGTAAGTGAGGTCTTGAAGGAATACAAGCAGCGTTACCCACACTACCAAAAGATAGCTTATGGAGTTAGCTGTAACAGCCCAAGCTTGTAATATATATAAAAATAGTACTTAAGCATTGCATGCGTCTGTTTAAATCAATAAAATATATGCATGTGAACAAGTGTTAACCAAAATACAAGTAAAAAACCCTAAAATATGTGCAAATGGATTCAAATATGCACCAATATTCAAGTTTGGTAATATTCTGGTATTTACAAAAGTGCCCATGCCGTTTCCCCATTTAAAATGGTTCAAAAATCAAATAAATTGACCTATTTATACTGAAAACAAAGGTTTTAATAAAACCCAAGGGTTTCTCTACAAGATTCAGCCCCTGGACCACCGATCTGGACTGCGGGTTGATCACTGGTTTTTGGCTGGGGTTTTTCGCAAAATCGCCATCGTCTTCTCCTAGCTGGAAGCTGCTCGGTGTTGTCGCCGGCACCATCGATCCCCATGGCCCGCTCTGCATCATCCGTCGCGCCCTGGACGAGGATAAGACCGCTGCGCCATGTCCCTCTTTTCTTGTCATTCTCTCTCCCTCCCGCACGCGCCTCTCTCTCACTCTCTCCCAGCGGGCCGAAACCCTAGCTCCGGCCGCCGCATCACCCCGCCGTCTCCGGCCATCCCAGACCCAGCCGACGGTCCCTGAAGGTTCCCCTCATCGCCATCTTCTTCCTCGCTGAAGGAATCGAGCCTGGGCGCTCGCAATCGGCTGCATCAGCCGCTTCTTCCCCGACGCCGACGTTCTCCCCCACACACATTGCCGTCGCTCCGGTCCGTCTCCTGCCTCGCCGTCACCAGAAGCAGACTTAGGGTGAGCTCCCGGTTCATGCGAACCCTTCCGCACTTCCCCTTCCTCTCTACTTCACCCCAGCGTCGCACGCCGCCGTCTGCCTCCGCCGCTCACCGTCGCAGTCACGTCTCCGGCGACCACTAACCAGCGGAGCCTCCACTCCTAGGTTCGCCTCGACGAGCTGCATTGAATGCACCCCTCCGTGCAACCCCGCTCGTTCCCTAGCACCGCCAACCGCCGTCGGCCGATGTGCCCTCCGGCGAGCCCATGTGGCACCGAGGTGGCGATGAGGTGGCGCCCGCGTGGCCTTGACGTGGGCGTCGACCAAGCTCCGCCAGCGTGGCTGCTGATGTCGCACGAGGCCCATCAATCAGCCACTATGGCTAGCCCCAGACCCGGTGGAAAATAACCCCCACCCCGAGCTGACGTCAGCGTGACGCAGTAAATCTTTTTAAATTGTTTTAATAATTCCAGAAATTGTTATAATCTTGTAACTAATTCATATTTAATCAGAAAATATGAATAATATATCAAAATGTTTAGAAAAATGAGATCTACACTTTAAAAATACAATAATGCATTGTTGATCAACCGAAAACCTATATAGTTAGAGGAACACCTAAACCCCCCTAATTACATATGGGATCGATGGAATGCCAAGCCCTCGGCACACCGAACCCATTTAAATCGATGTTAATCCTAGGGTTGCCATGATAACTTTAATCTGTCATATCATTCATGTGCTTGCGGATTGCATGGTTCAAGGTATTGATTGTTGCCTTTCTTTCTTGTATTGCTTCTTCGGGATAGGATCCGAGCACGAGACCAAAGTCCACGACATCGAAGATCCTTATCTGTCTACTGAAGGACAAGGCAAGCGTAGCCTCTCATTCTGAACCTATGTTTTACAAAGTATCTACTTTCTCGCTATATTGCACACTATTCCAATGTGGTCTTTTGTCCGTAGCTAGAGTTACCTATCTGCTGCATAGTTTCCCTGTTGTAGCCTTATACACATGATCCACAACTCCTAGCATACCTAGGTCTGGCATGTGAGCATCGCTAGAGCTTCTTCGATGGTCAAGCTTAGCCATGCTTAGTAGTTACGCCTGAACCATCTCGATGCTGATGAATCGGAGATACCAAAGAATCTAGAAAGGTAGGAGATGGAGACACGATCGAAGGTGACCGATAAATATGCTAAGGCTTGCATGGGAGGCCATGTTGGGTGTTGTTTTTGTACGCCTATACTCGCCACTACTAGGAACCGACTTCTTGCCTTTGGAACCGAGACGAGCGTACAACCACACGGGGCCTGGAAAACCCCTCGACTAACTAACTTGCCTGGTAGATTCCATGAGTCACATAGTTCGGGATTTCCATTTGGCATATGCATTGAAAATGTTTTCAAAAGAGGAGGTGAAGGAGGTGCATCATAATAGGTAGGTAAGCATGGCCAGGGTTGCTTGGGGTAGATGGCGCCCCTGATAAACCAACCCTGCCCACATCTCTAGGGACCGTCTTTGGGATTTGACCTGTTACGGCGGAACCCTCCTTAGGGCGTGACTCATGGTCTCAGTGACAGCAAGGTAAAGGTCGTGGTAAACCACCCTCTGCCGGCCCTCTAAGGAAGAGGGCTAATAATATTTGGCACTAAGAGTCGGTTGGTACGTGTGGGTAAAGTTGTACACCCCTGCAGGGTTAAATCTTTTCGAAAGTCCGTGTTCATGGTTATGAACGCATGTTTACCGAATTCTAATATCATAGATAACATTAACTATAAGTAAAACTTGTTGATCCACGTGTGCTTAAGGATGCTTCCCGAGGGTTCGAGGGGGTGATCCTAGATGAGGAGTTCAGATGTTCAAGATGGAGTTGTCGCTCTCTTACCCCGTTTTTGAAAGTATTCTGAGTAGACGAGCCTCTTCTCCCTCTCTTATTTATAAACGAAGTTGGCTTTACGCAAAGAAAATCCAGAGAAATCTTTTCTAGCCAGAGCATGTAGATACTAGGTTATCTAAGTCTTGCGGAGTACATTCTCGTACTCAGCCTTGCGCTATTGTTGTTTTTCCTCAAATGTTCTAGTCGCAACCGAAGGTGGTTTGTACGTTGACATCGACGAGTAGTTGGGGGTCCTAGGTAGCAGCCTGAGGACTATGGGTTGGACGTCGCTTATGTTTATGGCCTCTTAGGCCCTTTGTTAAGTTTGTTGTGTAGGACAACATAATTTGCTTTCGCTGTTTGGTGTGATGATGGGTCTGCGACCCCTGGTTTGTAATAATCTGATTTCGTACTCTATTAAGAGTTTAAACTTATGCTGTTGAATTCCTATGTTCTGTAAAGCTACCGAATCATATATTGTTAGTCTCTGAGGTTAGAGTTAAGTTTATCTCGGAAGGTAATCCGAGGTTTGTTTAACCCTAATCTCGAGGGTGTTACAGGTTTTGGTATCAGAGAAGGACTGCCTGTAGGAAACCCTAGTATTGGTCTATGTTGAGTCTAGAAGTTGATAAAACTATTTAAAGGTTGAAAACTATTTGCAAAAACTCTGACTAGGATTCTTTTTACTTCTTTCCTGGTGTGATTCTAATGCTGGTGTTTTCTTATCCTATTTTGTTTGAAAAGGTTTTCATTCCTTACCCCTAATCTCAAATGTTTAGGATCGTGTATTCAGGGTTGTTTTTCTAAGTACTCCGTAACTGGTTGCTATTCTCAAAGTTATCAAGATGTCTTAGTTTTGCTTGATGCATAACATCTTAGCACTCCATTTTTATGGTTTCTAAGTCAGCTGGTTAGTGTATACGTTAGTATGCTTTGATACTACCATGCTTGATGAGATGACATGTTTTACATCAAGTGTCTTTTGTCTTTGAACCCTTGGCTAACGCCTTCTGTTCTTACAGGATGGGTGACACTTCTCGAGCTTGCACACGTGCTCAAGTTCATGGGTCTAGGAATGAGGATGATCCTTCTAATCTTCCTCCACCACCATAATTGGTTCAACTTATGGCTATGTATGAGACCAACCGTGCTGACCCATGAGGCTCCTTGAAAGGATTGAGCGCAATACCCAGCACCCAAACAACCAAGTCGGTATCAAGGATTTCATACGTCTCACTTCGCAAGTCTACAGCTATTCCACCGAGCCACTTGATGCAGACTACTGGCTTCGCACCATGGAGCGCAAACTTCAGGTTGGTCATGTTCCTGAAGTTGATTGGGTAACCTTTGCCGTCTACTATCTGGAGGGAGCAGCTAACTCCTGGTAGGAAAATTTATTAGCACTGCAAGCTACTCAGCATGTCGTTACTTGGTAAAAATTCACTGAAGGATTCGAGCCTATCATATTTCGGAGGGTCTAATGGATGAAAAGAGGGAGGAGTTTCTTAAGCTGAAACAAGGCACTGGTTCTGTGTATGATTACCAGCACAGCTTCAACCCTCTTGCATGTTATGCTCCTGAAGAAGTTTCCACTGATGCTAAGAAGCAAGCTCTGTTCCGCAAGGGATTAGACCCTGATGTACGTTGTGATCTTCATCTGATGGATTTTGGGAATTTGCAAACTCTTGTGAACAAGGCAATGAAAGCAGAGCGTGGAAAAGTGGAGTATGAGGAAACTCGTAAGTGTTCTTATGAAGGATCCAACAAGGCTGGTTCAAGCAATAAGAAGCGTCGTGTCTTTGTGCCTTACAGTGCTGTGCCACGTGCTCCTTACACCCCAAGATCTTCTAGATATGCTCCTCGCCCAAATGCTACCTCAAGCAATGTTGGCAGGACAAACTATCATGCTGCTAGTACGACATCAGGTCTTATCTGCTTCAATTTTCGCCATCCTGGTCACTTTGCAAGAGACTGTCTGCAAAAGAGTGCTACTGAGGGAGCACCACCAAAGAAGTATACCAAGCCTCAAGGTGCTGGAAGTGGTCGTTTGACCCATATCTCTACTAAAGAGGCTCGGGAAGATCCAAGCACCGTTATGGGTACGCTTCATATCAATCACATTCTAGCTAAAGTTTTGTTTGATTCGGGAGCATCACATTCATTCATGTCACAAATCTTTGCTGAATTGCATTGGATAAGTTTTGTGGGGTTACCTAAGCCTTTGATGGTTCATTCTCCTGGTTATAGATGGCAAACCACCATGGTTAGTCATGGGAACCTAATCAATGATGCCTCCCAGTTGTTCCCCACTTCTCTTATTACCCTCAAGTCAACTGATATTGACATCATTTTGGGCATGCATTGGTTGTCCCAATATCAAGCGGTCATTGACTGTGCAACCAAGTCCGTGACTCTGACTAGTCCTGCTGGCATAACAGTCACTTATTGGACTGTAGGATCACTATGTCCCTCAGCTGTTTCTATTCCTCAAGCGGAGTTGTATGCTCTTGAAATTCAACCTCCGTTAGAGATTCAAGATGTTTCCGTGGTATGTGACTTCCCGGATGTCTTTCCTGAAGAGTTGTCTGGCATGCCACCTGATCGAAGTGTGGAGTTTGTCATAGAGTTTGTCCCTGGAACTGCACCTATTTCCAAGAGACCCTACCGTATGCCCCCTCATAAGCTAGTAGAGTTGAAGAAGCAATTAGAGGAGTTGAAAGTAAAAGGGCACATCTAGCCTAGCACATCTTCTTAGGGATTTCCTACAATCTTTGTTAAGAAGCGGGATACCAATATACCGCGACTGGTTGTGGATTATCGCCCTCTCAATGCTGTGACTGTCAAGAACAAGTATCCTCTCCCTAGGATCAACGATCTTTTTGATCATTTAAGTGGTGCCATCATCTTTTCCAAAATGGATTTGAGGTCATGGTATCACCAAATCAAGATCCGAAAGGAAGACATTCCAAAGACTGCTTTCACTACTCGTTATGGTCTTTACGAGTACACCGTCATGTCCTTTGGTATTACCAATGCTGTAGCCACTTTTATGCAGATTATGAACTCTGTCTTCATGGAGTATCTCGACAAGTTCGTTGTGGTCTACATCAATGATATTCTGGTCTATTCCAAGACTAAAGAAGAACACACTGAACATCTGTGTTTGGTGTTGACAAAGCTTCGAGAACATCGTCTCTACGCCAAGTTCTCCAAATGTGAGTTTTGGTTGCAAGAACTCATATTCCTTGGTCATGTTGTTTCTGGAGAAAGGGTTGCTGTTATTCCGGACAAGATTCAATCCATTCTTGACTGGGAATCCCCCAAATCCATTAAGGATGTTCGAAGTTTCCTTGGGTTGGTAGGATACTACCATCGATTCATCGAGAACTTTTCCAAGATTGCCAAGCCAATGACTGATCTTCTTTAGAAGGATAAGAAGTTTGAATGGTCTAACAAGGCTGAAGAAAGCTTCCAGGTTTTGAAAACCAAGCTAACAACTCCTCCAGTGCTAGTTCTTCAGACACCAGTAAAGACTTTGTTATCTTCTGTGATGCCTCGCACCAAGGTCTCGGATGTGTGTTGATGCAAGATGGTCATGTGGTGGCCTATGCCTCTCGACAACTGAAATCACACGAGAACAATTATCCAACTCATGATCTCGAGCTTGCAGCTGTTGTTCATGCTCTTAAGGAATGGCGACATTACCTCCTTGGTAGTCGTTGTGAGTTATATTTGGATCATCCGAGTCTGAAGTATCTTTTTACACAACCTGATCTGAATCTCAGGCAAAGAAGATGGTTGGAACTCATAAAAGATTATGATTTGGGTCTCAACTATCAACCTGGCAAGGCCAATGTCGTTGCAGATGCGCTAAGCCAGAAGTCTTACTACAACAATCTACTGATCAAACAATCTCACCCTTCTCTTCATGAGGAATTTTCTCGACTGAATCTTGAAGTTGTTCCTCGTGGTTTCCTTGCTACTCTTGAGGTGAAATCTTCTATAGAGGATGAAGTTAAGCTTGCTCAAAAGAATGATTCTGAAGTTGCCGAGATCAAAGAGAACATTGCTAAGCGAGTTGCAAAATGTTTCTCTGTTGATGATCAAGGTATTGTTTACTTTGGTAACCGTCTGGTTGTGCCGAAGAGAACAAAGTTGAGGGATTTAATTCTTAAAGAGGCTCATGAATCACCTCTCTCCATTCACCCTGGAGGTACCAAGATGTATTGGGATCTCCGTCAAAGATTCTGGTGGTCTGGTATGAAGAAAGATATCGCTCGTTTTGTTGCTGAATGTGACGTTTGTCGTCGTGCCAAGGCTGAACACCAAAGGCCTGCTGGTCTCCTACAACCGCACCGTATTCCTAAGTGGAAATGGGATGAAGTTGGTATGGATTTCATCACTGGTCTTCCCAAGACTCAAAAGGGAAATGACGCCATCTGGGTCATTGTTGATTATTTGTCCAAGGTCGCTCACTTCCTAGCTGTCCGTGAGAGCATTACTGCTAATCAGTTGGCTGAACTATATATCTCTCGGATAGTGGTCCTTCATGGAGTTCCGAAGAAAATTGTCTCTGATCGAGGGAGTTTTTTCACTTCAAGGTTTTGGTCAAGTTTCCAACAATCTATGGGAACTCATTTATCTTTCAGTACAGCTTATCACCCTAGTAGCGGTGGTCAAACCAAAAGGGTGAATCAAATCCTTGAAGACATGCTTAGAGCATGTTTCATATCCTTTGGTAGGAACTGGGAGAAATGGCTACCTTTTTTTGAGTTTTCCTACAATAATAATTATCGGTCCATTATAGACATGGCACCTTTCCAGTTCTTATGCGGAAGAACATGTCGTACTCCTTTGAATTGGTCTGAAACCGGCGAAAGAAAGTTCTCTGGACCGGATATGATCAAAGAAGCAGAAGATCAAGTTTGTATTATACTAGATCGTTTGAAAACTGCTCAGTCTCATCAAAAGAGCTACCATGATTGTCACCATCAACAAGTTGAATATGAAGTTGGTGATCAAGCTTATCTCCGAGTCACTCTGTTAAAGGGTGTCCATCGTTTCGGTATCAAAGGAAAACTGGCTCCTCGTTATGTTGGTCCTTTCCGTGTTCTTTCCAAGTGTGGTTAGCTCGCATATCAATTGGAGTTGCCTGCAAACTTCCCTGAGGTGCATGATGTCTTTCATCTGTCTCAACTCAAGCGTTGCTTCAAAGACCCTATCCGTTGTGTTGATCACCAAACGCTTGACCTTCAAGAGGATTTGACTTACCGAGAGTATCCTGTTCGTATCTTTGATGAAGTCGAGCGCAAGACTCGTCGTCAAAGCATCAAGTTCCTGAAAGTTTAGTGGTCACATCATTCTGAGGATGAAGCAACCTGGGAACAAGAAGATCATCTTTGATCTGAGTACCCTGCCTTCTTTTCTAAAACTTAGGAATCTCGGGACGAGATTCTTGTAAGGGGGGGTAGAGCTGTAACATCCCAAGTTTGTAATATATATGTAAATAGTACTTAAGCATTGCATGCATATGTTTAGATCAATAAAAGATATGCATGTGAACAAATGTGTGAACCAAAATACAAGTACAAAAACCTAAAATATGTGCAAATGGATTCAAATATGCACCAAAACTCAAGGTTGGTAATATTCTGGTATTTACAAAAGTGCCCTTGCCTTTTCCCTATTTAAAATGGTTCAAAAATCAAATAAATTGAGCTATTTATACTGAAAACAAAGGTTTTAATAAAACCCAAGGGTTTCTCTGCAAGATTTAGCCCCTAGACCGCTGATCTGGATTGCGGGTTGATCTCCGGTTTTTGCCAAAGGGTTTTCACAAAATCGCAGTCGTCTTCTCCCAGCTAGAAGCTCCTCGGTGTCGTCGTCGACACCGTCGATCCCCACCGCCCTCTTTGCACCGTCCATCGCGCCCTAGACGAGGATAAGACTGCCGCGTCGTGTCCCTCTTCGCCTATGCTTCTCTCTCCCTCCCCCCGCGCGCCTCTCTTGCTCTCTCCCAGCGGGCCGAAACCCTAGCTTCGGCCGCCACATCGCCCCGCCGTCTTCGGCCATCCCAGACCCAGCCGACGATCCCTGAAGCTTCCCCTCATCGCCATCTTCCTCCTCGCTAAAGGAATCGAGCCTGGGCGCTTGCAATCATTGCCGTGCTCCGCTGCGATCATTGTCATCGCTCCGGTCTGTCTCCTTCCTCGCCGTCACCAAAAGCAGACTCAGGGTGAGCTCCCGGTTCTTGTGAACCCTTCCACGCTTCCCCTTCCTCTCTAGTTCACCCTAGCATCGCGCGTTGCTGTCTGCCTCCGCCGCTCACCGTCGCAGTCGCATCTCCGGCGACCACTAACCAGCGGAGCCGCCACTCCCAGGTTCACCTCGAGGAGCCACATCGAACGCACCCCTCCGCACAGCCCCGCTCATTCCCTAGCACCTCCAACTATCGTCGGCTGACGTGCCCTCCGGCGATCCCATGTGGCGCCGAGGTGGCGATGAGGTGGCGCCCGCATGGCCCTGACGTGGGCGTCGACCAAGCTCCGCAAGTGTGGCTGCTGATGTGGCACGGGGCCCATCAGTCAGCCACTGTGGCTAGCCCTAGACTTGGTGGAAAATAACCCCCACCCCAAGCTGACGTCAGATGACACAGTAAATCTTTTTAAATTGTTTTAATAATTCTAGAAATTGTTATAATCTTGTAAAATTCATAACTAATTCATATTTAATCAGAAAAATATGAATAATATATCAAAAATTTCAGAAAAATGAGATCTACACTTTAAAAATAAAATCATGCATTGTTGATCAACCTAAACCCTAGCTAGTTAGAGGAACATCGAAACCCCCCTAATTGCATATGGGATCGATGGAATGCCAAGCCCTCGGCACTCTGAACCCATTTAAATCGATGTTAATCCTATGGTTGCCATGATAACTTTAATCTTTCATATCATTCATGTGCTTGCGCATTGCATGGTTCGATGTATTGATTGTTGCCTTTCTTTCCGATATTGCTTCTTCGCGATAGGATCCGAGCACGAGACCGAAGTCAACGACACGGAAGATCCTTATCTGTCTACTGAAGGACAAGGCAAGCATAACTAGAGTATCTACTTTCTCGGTATGTTGCACACGATTCCAATGTGGTCTTTTGTCAGTAGCTAGAGTTACCTATCTGCTGCATAGTTTCCCTGTTGTAGCCTTATACACCTGATCCACAGCTCCTAGCATACCTAGGTCTGGCACGTGAGCGTTGCTAGAGCTTCTTCGATGGTCAAGCTTAGCCATGCTTAGTAGTTACACCTGAACCATCTCGATGATGATGAATCGGAGATACCAAAGAATCTAGAAAGTTAGGAGATGGAGACACGATTGAAGGTGACCGATAAATATGCTAAGGCTTGCATGGGAGGGCACGTTGGATGTGGTTTTTGTAGTCCTATGCTCGCCACTACTAGGAACCGAGTTCTTGCCTTTGGAACCGAGACGAGCATACAACCACACGGGGCCTGGAAAACCCCTTGACTAACTAACTTGCCTAGTAGATTCCATGAGTCACATAGTTCGGGCTTTCCATTTGGCATATGCATTGTAAAAGTTTTCGAAAGTGGAGGTGAAGGAGGTGCAGCATAACAGGTAGGTAAGCATGGCCATGGTTGCTTGGGGTAGATGGCGCCCCTGATAAACCAACCCCGCCAAATCTCTAGGGATCGGTGTAACATCCCAAAACTTCAATCCAAGTTTACCAAAGATCAAATCATCCAAAAATAGGGTTAACAAAAACTTTTCCATTTTTAAAATGAAAGCATTCATATATGTGGGCATTTAAAAGAGGAGTTGTTTGATTGCCATGATTAAGTGATCCAATGCTTGTAAAATGCTTCTTAGGTGATTTAAACATCATCTACATCATTCCCAAACTTTTCCTAAAAGAAATCAAATCAAAAAGAATTAAAATCAAGGAATGGTCATTTTGACAAAATTAACTCCCATGCCTACTTTGGCTATTCCTAGTACTCAAAAGTTAACAGGAACAATTCTGGATCTTTACACCCCTTGCTAGTACACATATTGAGGTACCAAGGCCCACCTTTTGATCTTCTAAAAACCTTCTGTAACTATTTTAAATAACAGTTCAAAATTGAATCTTTATCATATGGGAAGATCCCACTTTTTCAAAAAACCACTCAAACAAGCTCAACTTTCAAAACCCAAGCATCTGCAGACTCACCAGCACCAACTTAGCACACCCACCAAAAATCTTCTCAAAATTCAAAACTTGAGTTCTTGCGGCCATTTCATCGAACAGGTGGCAGACACAAATCAAACAAAAATCAAACACTATTGTGAGCAGTGATTTAAGCCTAACTTGTTCCCTCTCTAGCTCACCACCATCCCAGTAGATCAGGTAGCAAGTGAAACCAAGCACTAGACTCACTGTAAGCTTGGCATTGCCATCAATGGTGAGCATGCCGAAGCTCACCATGCCACCCTAGTGTCGACAGCAAGCTAGGAGGAGTTGTAGCCGTGCCAACCTTGTCTAGGAGGCAGCCCACCGTCCACCGCCACTCCCTGTCCAGCGTCCGAGCCTTGCCAATACCTGGACCACACGCAGGACCGCGCCCAGCCCGCCAGCAACCATGCCGAGAGCACGCCCAGTGCGCCACCCTCGACCAACGCCCACAGACCGCGCGCCGCCCTCGCCGCTTGCATACATGATCACCACCAACCCAGAAGACCGCCAGACATCCCCGTTCGCCGCCCCATGACGCACAGCCACCGCTCGCCGTCGAAGACGCCGCCTCTGCCGCGCAGAGCATCGCGTGTTCCAGACCAAACCGCACCGCCCCTACGGCCGCATTGAAGCGTTAGAACATCGCCAGGGAGCACCGCACCGCCCCCTACTGTCGCTCATGCCGATAGCCGTCTGTACCATCGACCACGACGAGCTCACCGTCCGCCCCGTCGGTCCCCTCTCGCCACTGTAAATAGAGGCCACCCCCAACCGATTTGAGCACACCATATCACTCCCCACCTCTCACACTCACTCCCCACCACCAGCCGGAGCCGCTCGAGCACCAGAGCGCAGGAATTGCAGCCGGAGCCGCCGCCTCGGAAGGAGAAGGGCGCCGTTGATCCAGGCCGCCCCAGGAGAAGCTGCCGGTACTAGGAGGTTCGCCGTCGTTGACTTCGTCGTTCGCCCGCCTCGCCGACCCTCGCCTGAACCCCGGTGAGCCCCCAACGAACCCCACTGGCCGCGCTAGGGTTCTGTCTCGCCGGCATTGCCCAACGTCGACGATGACCCTCAGCCGTTGGATTAGAACCAGATCGCACGGCCACCGTTCGCCCATACCTCTTCGCACCCCCCTGTGCCACTGACGGGTGGGTCCTCGCTTAAGTTAGCCCGCGACGCCGCGCGGAGCGCAGTGGGCCGGCCCATTTCGTTCCCGCGCGCGTTTAAAATTTAAATTAGGATTTTTTCTTTTTAGTTAGAATATAGTTTCTGTCCTTGTTTCAAAAATCAATTCTGTGAGTTTGACAAATCCAAATTGCATGAATCTAATTTTGTCTGAAAGGTATTGAAATTCTCTATCCAAGCCCGTTGGATTTAATTCAATTAGATTTATAGATCTCCCCAAATAAAAATAAGAAGACAGAAACTTTTACAACTTGCAACATTTTTATAAAATCAACCAAGTTAGCTTTTGAGTTGATTCCAACTCTCAAAAATCACATTTCATCAGATCTATCCAAATATGTAATAATATTAAGGTTTACATGCAGTGACTTTGGACTAGTACCAAAATAATGCTATATAGGCATTTCTAGTCACTTTAAATCATTAAATAATAAACTTAAACCAAAGTAATGTTGATCCAACCTTTAAATCTCATTCCCACCTGTGGAATATGTGGTGAGGACATGTGTCCACATGATCCCATATTTTGGTGGTGAATATTAAATTTTAGTTAACATTTCAATGAGTAGAAATTACTTTTCTAAAATAAAAAGATTTAGAACTATTGAATTAAAACTTGTAATGTTTGTGATGATAATAGAACATCAATTATGTGCTTTAGAATGCTACTTAGCCTAGTTAAGTATTGTTTGGTGATTGTGTACTCCCTATGTATTTCTAGACGATAGTACCAACCAAGCTCTCGAGGAGGAGGAGTTCTACCGGGAAGAAGAAGAAGACAACTTCAACCACTGCACCAACCAAGGAAAGCCACTATTAGCAGGGCAAGCTAACCCTTGCAAACTTACCTTAGCAAGCTATGGTTAGCAAGCTAGAATAAACTAGATGGTTTAGTAAAGATGCCTTAAGCATGCTTTGATCACCCCCTTTCCCTATTAATGCCCCAAGTCTCATGGATAAGTTTTAACCCACCTTAGATTATACAAAGTTCTCTACTTAAAATTGAAGGTAGCATAAAAAGTATAAAACTTGACCTACTTAGAAACCTTTAGATATCATTATATGGCATGAGATTGATCCCATCTTTCCACCTTAGTGAACACTCTTAACTTAGTAGTTTAGAGTAGATCAAAAACTTGAGTCACTTTAGATGGGAATACTTGGTGAAAATGAGTTATGAAAACCTTGGAATGATGAGTCATCCTATTGAGATGTTTTGACATGTGTTGAGAAACACCACTGGTTTCTGATGTGGAAAATGATAAGGCGTGAGCCTTAACCCTTTTATAAAACTGATGGTTGGATTCAGATGCGATACCATTCCAAATTTACCGTACAACCACATTACCGGAATTGGGTAAGGATTAGCTGGAAATTTATATGCATTAGTATTAGTTCCCTCACGGGAGAGGTTTGAGCTGAGGCTACCTCTCAATGTTGTCCACCTATGCAGTGCCCAAGATGACAGATGGTCATGGTTGGGAGGCCATGCTCATAGGAGAGGTGCTTATACTAGGGTGTGTAAAGGGAAGGTTATGTTTGATTATCTGCATACTAAGTATGATGATTCAGGGTTATCCCTGACAGATGTATCGAATCTTGTGGTGAAAGTGTACCACCTCTGCAGAGTGTCAAACTATTCGAATAGCCGCGTCCGCGGTTATGGACAGTTGGAATGGCCATACTGTTTCGTTGTCAGATGTTTTCCAAATAGCTTGAAATGAATGATGACCTTTGACTTGACCACAACAGGGTTATGTTAATGAAATTAGCTTCCCAACTTAGGTAATTCTGGAACTTTACTTTATCTTTTCTTGCTTCAGAACTTAGTTTAGGTTTCAAACTTAACTTGATAGTTATTCTTTCATTTCAACACTTTAACTTAGAATTATAACCCTTGTTAGTAGGAGTTTGCGAGTACTTAAAGAGTACTCACGGCTTTTGTCCCTGGCTATTATCATGGCCAGACTATGAAGGAGATTATCAAGACGATGGTCAGCAGAACGGCTATGATAACTAGGACTATCTGCCTTCGTCAGCATTGCCTGTGCCCCTGAAGATGGACCCCACCGCTATGCCATCTTTTTCCGCTGCTTGTTGTATTAAGACTTGGATCATGAGATCCTTATTTGTGTAAAACCTTATGTATGGTTTGTACGGGATGATTGTACTCTGATATCCAAATCCGTTATGTCTCGCAAAAATGGTAATCCTGGGATTGCGAGGTATGGCATAACGGGCATCTGGGATTAAAAATCCGGGTGTTGACAATCGGCTTCGGGATTTGACCCGTTACGGTGGAACCCTCCTTAGGGCATGACTCATGGTCTCCGCGACAGCAAGGCAACCACCCTCTGCCAGCCCTCCAAGGAAGAGGGCTAATAATATTTGGCACTAAGAGTCGATTGGTACGTGTGGGTAAAGTTGTACACCCCTGCAGGGTTAAATCTTTTTAAAAGTCCGTGTTCATGGTTATGAACGCATGGTGACCGAATTCTAAGATCATAGATAACATTAACTATAAGTAAAACTTGTTGATCCACGTGTGCTTAAGGATTCGTCCTCGGGGGTTCGAGGGGGTGATCCTAGATGAGGAGTTCAGATGTTCAAGATGGAGTTGTCGCTCTCTTACCCCGTTTTTGAAAGTATTCTGAGTAGACGATCCTCTTCTCCCTCCCTTGTTTATAAAGAAAGTTGGCTTTACGCAAAGAAAATCCAGAGAAAGATTTTCTAGCCAGAGCATGTAGATACTAGGTTATATAAGTCTTACGGAGTACATTCTCGTACTCAGCCTTGCGCTATTGTTGTTTTTTCCTTAGATGATCTAGTCACAACTGAAGGTGGTTTCTACGTTGACATCGACAAGTAGTTGGGGATCCCAGGTAGCAGCCTAAGGACTATGGGTTGGACGTCACTTATGTTTATGGCCTCTTAGGCCCTTTGTTAAGTTTGTTGTGTAGAACAACATAATTTGCTTTCGCTGTTTGGTGTGATGATGGGTCTGTGACCCCTAGTTTGTAATAATCTAATATCGTACTCTATTAAGAGTTTAAACTTATGTTGTTGAATTCCTGTCTTCTGTAATGCTACTGAATCATATATACTGTGAGTCCCTGAGGTTGTAGTTAAGTTTATCTCAGAAGGTAATCCGAGGTTTGTTTAACCCTAATCCCGGGGGTGTTACATTTTCCTTGCTTCATGTAAGCTAAGGCATTATTTCCAGGAGCACCCTATCATAGTAGTGAGCAAGGCTCCACTGTCCGACATCATCAACAACAGCGACGCTACATGGAGAGTGGCAAAGTGCGGCATTGAACTTGATGCCTTTTAAATCACCTACAAGAGACGCAACGCTATCAAATAACAAGCATTGGCGGATTTTCTTGCAGATTGGACAGAACTGCCAAAAGACAGTCCTATACCAGAGCCAGAATATTGGGTCATGCACTTTGACGGATTAAAGATACTCAATGGCTCGGGGGCTGGTGTATTATTACAATCACCAACATGATAGAAGTTGCAATATGTCCTGCAAATCTACTTCAATGCTACCAATAACATGGCAGAGTATGAGGCCCTCATTCATGGACTTCGCATAGCCAAGGATATTGGCATCAAGCACATAGTTTGCTGTGGAGATTCCCAGTTGGTTTCCTAGAAAGTAGCTGGCACCTGGAACATGCGAAAACCTATGATGGCGGCATATCGAGACGAAGTAGATGAAATAGCCAAGTGCTTCAACGGCTATGAAGTCAAGTACGACAAAAGGGAGGAAAATGAGGTGGCAGATCTGCTGTCAAAGCTTGGATCGGCTCATCGACCAATTCCGCCAGGCGTTTTCCTGGAACATTTACGGACTCCATCCGTGAAGGGAGTAGACACCGACATCCCGGATAGAGTGGATTCATTTCTTAACACAGTAATAGTGACCTCTCCGGCTTGGACGAAGCCGTTCATGGATTATCTACAAGACGGAACTTTGCCCACCAATGAAGTCGAAAGCCGACAAATAGTACGCACAGCAAAAGTCTACGTCATCATTGACGGCCAGCTATACAAGAGAAGTACGATAGGAGTTTTCCTACGATGCGTCTCCCAACAGCAAGGTATTGAAATCCTTAGAGAAATACATCTCGAAGATTGTGGGCATCACGCCGCTCCCTGATCGTTGGTGGTTAAGGCCTTCAGACAAGGATTCTACTAGATAACTGCCAAGGCGAACGCCGACAAGTTGGTACACACATGCCTTGGGTGTCAGTTATATGCAAGACAACCAAGTGTTCCAGCTGAAGAATTGCGAACAATACCAATAACTTGGCCGTTCGCAGTCTGGGGGCTGGACATGGTTAGACCTTTGTAGACAACACCCTGTGGATTCACACACTAGTAGGAGTGGACAAATTCACGAAATGGATTGAAGCTAAACCCATTAGAAAGCTTGATGGGGGAACAACCCTAAAGTTTGTCCGGGATCTAGTGGTGAGATTTGGTCTCCCACATAGCATCGTCACCGACAATGGCAGACATTTATCTCTCGGAGAAGTTAAGGAGTACTGTCATTAGAAAGGCATCCGCCTTGACCTAGCATCTGTGGCACATCCATAGTCAAATGGGCAAGTTGAAAGAGCCAATGGACTAATTCTGCATGGAATCAAGCCATGCTTGGAAGCAACGCTACATAGATCAGCTGGAGCCTGGGCGGAGGAACTACCATCTGTCTTGTGGAGTTTACGAATGACACCCAACAGATCCACCGACTTGACTCCTTTATTCATGGTTTATGGAGTAGAGCAGTTCTCCCATCCGACATCCTCCATGATGCATCAAGAGTTTCCGCGTACAAGGAGGATGACGCTGAAGAATCCAGATGACTATCTGTGGACCTACTTGAACAAGAGAACGTGCTGGCATGCCAGAGATCTGCCTTCTACCAGCAGAAGCTGCACGGCTACCATAGTCATCGTGTAAAGCATCACTCGTTTAAAGAAGGGGATCTGGTGCTTAGACTCAAGCAGGAGAAATTAGACAAACTATCCCTGCCTTGGGAAGGACCGTTCGTTATAAGCAGAGCATTGCTAAATGGTTCCTATTACCTCATCGATATCCGCGAGTTGAAAGATAGGCAAAAAAATCGCAAGCGCAAGCAACGTGACTCCGATTAGGATTACCCGGGGAAAGATCAACTATAGCACAACTACATCCCTTTTACACTTAGAGCATTTATATTATGTAATAAGTTTCTTATATGATCAATGAAACAAAGCATTTGGTTCACTCATATTCTCTGAGTCTTTTACCGCCTTTAGTTGTTCATTTTTCGATCATATAAACCCTTTATGCGCAAGGTTGCATTTGCCCTTGTGAAAATTCCGCCTACGGGCATTAGCTTAAGTTTTCTAGTCTACACGTTTTCTGAAGTTTTTATGTGGATTCTGAAGTAGTGAATTTTCGGCACTCAAAGCCAGCGATTTTGTTCTTAGGTTCTGGACGGTGTCATTAAGCATCATTGCCTAAGATCATAGTTCTGTGCTGTGAGTCTTCCGTCTCATGAAAGGTGAAGCATACGAACTAGAATAATGGATAAGCCGGCACTTTCTTAAAAAATATATGCACATGCTGGAAACAGATAAGTTGTAGGAAAACTTAAGTACAAGTTTTTCCTCCTTAGACAAACATAAGTTTTGTCTGCATACATTCTGCAGAGATACATTTAATACAAACATTGTTTTTTATGGCTCTACTGCAGGGGGCTTTGTGGTTGCATCATCAGGAGAGCCAGGCCGGGAGAGCTCGTCAAACTCTAAAGGAGAAGGGCTAGACTCAGAAGAAGCCATGTTGTCATCCAGGATCTCGGCAGGCACGAAGACATCAGCGTTGACCATCTTGGCAACTCTAGTATCGAAGCCGTCAAGAGAGTTCCAAATAGCATCGCTATCGATCTCTCGTCCTTCCTTGTCCAGCTTGGGCATGCCAGAAGTCACCAAGTCGATGTTGGCATTGTCATAGTGAGCCTTGACCAAGGATAGGGTCATCCTAGCACCAGCCCGGATGCAAGAGGCTTTCCAGTCCTTGACTTTCTTGGGGGCTCAGAGCAGGATTTCCGAAAACTTGGCTGCTGAGTCTGCCACCTTGATGTTGATGCCCAGAGGTTGATCTCTCTCTTTGGCCTAGGCGATGGCGGTGCTGATGAAGTTGCCGGCAAGAATCATGCGTCCCTTGGTACTCGGAACACCCTCACCCAAGTTGGCTAAGCCAATGGGAGCTGTGGTTTGCACAAGCATACAAGGATCATGGGTATAAACAAATCAAATGGTTATCCAACTTACAAGAAAAGACCAAGATGGAGAAAGGTTACCGAAGATGCTCGTTTCGCTTGCATGCATGTATCTGCCAAGTCATCGCGCTCCTTATGGACTGACTTGAACATCTCAAGACTCCTAGCATTCTGCTCTTTGGCAGCTTGATTCTGGTCTTTGAGTTGTGCAATCTCATCCTTCAGGCGCTCCATCTCGGCGTCAGTAGACTCTTGCATAACCTTCATCGTCGCCTCATGGCCCTTGACGGCATCGGCCAGGTCATTCTTCAGAATCTTATTTTCATCATCAAGCTCCTGGATATGCTTGGATTGCTCGATGATGCTCTTGGCCTTAGCAATTGCTTCTGTAAGATGGAAATCAGAAAGTGCTATTAGAAGACGGAAGAAATGACTCAATGGGAAAGCAAGGAGCTGTCGTAGGAAACAGACTCTGGCTATTTTTGATCTGTTCCTTCAGGAATTTGGTTTTACCCTATTCAAGGTGCATATCCTTCCGAAGAGCAGCAAACCTCTCATTGGTGGCTATACTCCGTTTATTCTCATTCTGCACCAAGATATAAACATGCTTAGTTTCTCTAGAGCATCTAGTCGGAACTATTCATTTTCAACTAAATGCTCGGGGGCTACAGTACATGATTTTGAAGTAAACTAGTTTCTCTAGAGCATCTAGTCGGAACCTTACAGTTTCAACTTAACGCTCAGGGGCTACACAGACAAATTCTACGCTTAGTTCTTTAGAGCACTTAGGCCAATAACTATTGGATTATCTGCCTAAGAGCTCGGGGCTACAGTGGGATATACTACACAAAGTAAAGCAAGTGAAGTTCACAAAACTTACGATGGCAATGATACTGAGATTGTTGGCCAAATGAGCGTAGGAGTCATGAAAGGTCCGGGCATTCTTATAGATTGCATCGGTCTGCTAGATAAGGTCATCTAGGCTCAACGTCGGAGGAGTCGCAGGCAATGGAGAGGTCGAAGCCGAAGGCATGGATGAAGCCCTAGCTGCCTCCTGCACCTTCAAGGCAGTTGATGGCTCCGAGGCTCCCGCCTCAATCGCGGCTTCCATGTCCACCTCTTCCACTTCCTTCCCCTTCTTGATGGCATCCTTAGCCAGAGCTTTAGCCACTTTAGAGGAGGTGCTCTCCTGCGTCGCCTGGTCACTAGGAGCACCGTCAGCCTTGACAGAGCATGAGACATCAAGGTTTGGATTGATATATATCTCCATGGTGGAGGTCTCAGGGATGACGGGGGCTGATGGCCCAGTGGGGCCAGAAGAGGGTTTGGCGGCAAGAGTAGGGGGAGCGGTAGCGGGAGAGGGCTTGGCAGATGACCCCTTGGTCAACATGTCACAAATATAATTTTTGATGCTCCATGCTTGGTTTTATCCACTTTCTTGTGTTTTGTTCCAACTTTGGAGTACTTTTCATATGATTTCTTGGACTAACCTATTAACAAGAGCCACAGTGCCAGCTGCCTGTTTTCTGTTGTTTTTGGTTCGAGGAAAGTCAAAAAATGAATATTCTCGGAATTAGACGGGACAAAAGCCAAAGTGCCTATTTTTCCGGAAGTCATCAAGTGCCAGAATACGAGACAGAGAGGGGCCAGGGGGCCACCACACAACCTGGCCACGCCGCCCAGCCTGGCCCGCGCCAGGGGGTGGTGTGGCTGCTTCCAGCACCCCCTCGGCCTCCCCTTCCGACTATAAGATGCCCTCATGACGAAAACCCTAAGTACCCGATCAAAAATCCACGAAAGAGTCTGTAGCCACCGTCATCTCCATCCCTAGTTCGGGGGGGGATCTGAAGCTCTTCCCGGCACCCTGCCGGAGAGGGGAATTCACCCTGGAGGCCTTCTTCCTCACCATGCAAGCCTCCGGTGTGATGCGTGAGTAGTTCATCCTTGGACTACGAAGCTAGATGGCTGGTTCTCCTCCTTTGTGCTTTCATGTTTAGATCTTGGGAGCTCCGTTCATGATCAAGATCATCTATTTGTAATTCTTACATGTTGTGTTTGCGGGGATCCGATGGGTATTGAGATGCTATTTCAGATTGATTATTGATTCTATCATGTCTTTGTTATTTGTGATCTTGCATGCTTTCCGTTGTTAGTAGCTATCTTGGCCAAGTAGATGCTAGCAACTCCAAGAGTTAGTATTTATGCTCGATAGTTGGTTCATGCCTCTGGTAATCTAGGGAAGTGATAGAAATCTCTAAGGTACTAGATGTGCTGTTGCTACTAGGGAGAAAACAACAATCCTTTGTTCATAGAACAATTGTATTGTTTACTTTACACGTAGTTCGTAAAGAAATAATCTGTTGCTTGCAACTTAATACTAGAGGGGGTTCGGATGATAACCTGAAGGTGGATTATTAGTCATAGATGCAGTTGGATGGCGGTCTATGTATGATGTTGTAATGCCCAATCAAATCTCAAAGGAGTGAAGATGATTAGTATATGCATGTATTGCTTTCTCGATGTTTGTCAATTGCCCCGCTGTAATTTGTTCACCCAGCATGTTATCTATCTTAAGGAGAGCCACCTCTAGTGAACTATGGATCCCGGTCCTTGTCTTTTACATTCAATCTACAAACTGTTTACTTCTTTGTGTTTACTTTCTGCAAACTTTTACTTATTTCCATTCGATACGTTTAATCCTTTGTTTTCCGAAAAACATGGTGAGATTGACAACCTCATCGCAAGTTGGGGAAAAAGTTATGTGGTTGTGTTGTGCAGGTCTCCACATTGCTACTAGCACCAGTAGTGCGCCCTGCCAAAGCTCAGCTAGTAACACCTTTGGGGTGTTTCCTTGCTCCTACTGGTTCGATTAAACCTTGGTTTCATAACTGAGGGAAACTTGCTGCTGCGCTCATCATACCTTCCTCTTGGGGTTCCCAACGAGCTCTAGATCAACCACGCACCAGCACTTTTCTGGGCGCCATGCATTGAGCCATCAAAATTTTGTGAGATGCAAAAGCATAGGGGTATAGATGGTGATATATTATTAAACTAAAATTGTTTCCTTTCTCTTTGAGAGGAAAAGCTAAAGAATGGTTGAATTCCTTAACTAGGAATAATATTGATTCTTGGACTAAGTGCAAAGATGCTTTTATTGGAAAATAATATCCTCCTGCTAAGATTACATCCATGAGAAGTGAAATAATGAAGTTTAAACAACTTGATAATGAGCATGTTGCTCAATCTTGGGAAAGAATTAAATCTTTGGTAAAGAATTGTCCCACTCATGGACTGACTGCTTGGATGATCATCCAAACTTTTTATGCGGGATTGAACTATTCTTCAAGGAACCTATTGGTTTCTGCTGCTGGAGGTACCTTTACGACCATCACTTTGGGTGCTGCAACAAAACTTCTGGACAATATGATGGTTAATTATTCTGAATGGCATACTGAGAGAGCTCCACAAGGTAGAAAGGTAAATTCTATTGAGGAAACCTCCTCCTTGAGTGATAATATTGACATTATTATGTCTATGCTTGTTAATGGGAAAGCCCATATTGATCCAAATAATGTTCCTTTAGCCTCTTTAGTTGCTCAAGAAGAGCAAGTTTATGTGAACTTCATAAGAAATAACAATTTTGGCAACAATGCTTATGGTAATAATGCTTATAGGAACAATTTTGGTAACAACAATTATAAGCCATATCCTCCCAACAATGGGAATGCTTATGGAAATTCTTACAATAGTAATAGGAGTGCTCCCTCTGAACTTGAAGTTATGCTTAAAGAGTTTATTAGTAAACAAACTACTTTCAATAAAACTATTGAGGAAAAACTCTCTAATGCTGAAAGAAATATAGCATCTCTAGCTGAAGCTAAACTACTTTGAATAAAATGGCTGCTAAACCTGAAACTAATGAGAATCCCTTTGCACCTACTAATGCCATACACGTAAGAATTGATGAAAATGTTAGACTACTAGCTGAATTACATGCTAAGTGGGAAAGAGAAGATGGAATTGCTAGAAACATTAGTGTTTCTACAATTACCACCACTAGTGTTGAGGCTAGTAATAGTTCTACTACTCTAAATGATAAATTTGATTTTGATCTTGATGGTTGCAATATCTCTGAAGTTATTAAGTTCCTACAAAAGCTTGCTAAAAGTCCTAATGCTAGTGCTATGAACATGGCCTTTACAAAACACATTACTGATGCTCTCATCAAGATTAAAGAAGAAAAGATGAAACATAAAGCTTCTATTCCTTTAAAACAAGTAGATGGTTGGGAACCCATCATTAATATGAAAGTGAATGACTTTGATTTCAAAGCTTTATGTGATCTTGATAGTAGTGTTTCTATTATGCCTAGAAGGATTTATGATATGCTTGATTTGCCTCCACTTGAAGATTGTTATTTGAATGTACCACTTGATGATAATGCTAAAAAGAAACTCATGGGGAATCTTAATGATGTTCTTATTATGCTTAACAATGCCTATGTCCCCGTTGATTTCTATGTTTTGGATGTTGAATGCAATGCTTCTTGTCTTATTACTTTGGGAAGACCTTTTCATAGAACTGTTGGTGCCATCATTGATATGAAAGAAGGCACCATTAAATATCAACTCCCACTCAAGAAAGGTATAGAACACTTCCCTAAAAAGAGAGAAAAGATTTATTTTGCTTCTCCTATGAAAACAAAATTTGGTCTTAATGCTTCTTCATTTGAGAACACTTGATTCTTTCTTTGCTTCTTATGCCTAACTTATGGGCATTAAAGAAAAGTACTTATTGGGAGATAACCCAAAAGTTTTAGATGAGTATTGGAAGTTATTACCTCTGTAATAACCGCTCCTTATCCTTTTTATTTGCTTTTTGTGCCAAGAGTAACCTCTAAGGAGAGAGAAGTAATGATTGGGAAAGTTGTTGTCCCGAAACAGATTTTGTGCTTCACCGTAAAAATTCGTGTAAAATCTCTGAACATCTTTTTGAGGCGTGAATTTTTGTGCGTCTTCCCCAGGTTGTAATCTAACGTTAGTTAGTTCAACACTTTATGATTTGAGCAACAGAAAGTCTTCGAAAAAATACATCTTTACCTGCTGGTCTGTTTTGATAGATTTCTGCCATTATTTGGGTTGACTTGGCACATGCTCACACCATGTTATGACTATCTCAAGTCACCATAGCCTTTATGATCCTTTAGTTTTCAACTTGTAGTATCACTTTATGTTTTGATCAATGATGTTTTGTCGCTCTGCATGATTATGTCCATTATTGCTCTCTTAGTTTGTCGCTCCCAGTCTTTTGCTAGCCTCCACAACCAAGTATGAGTTCCACTCATGGATCCAACTATTTAAACCAAGTTATTCCAAAGAGTCCACCATACCTACCTACTAGCTTATGCTATTCCAAGTATATTCATGCTTTTGTTTACCTTCCAAATTAAACTTGTTATGAGAAAACTAGTGATTAAAGCTCTCACGAACTTGATGGCACACTTTACTTTTTCATTTCTAATAAACTTGAACCATTGGGTCCTTCTTTGTTGCGTATATGCTTGCGCTTTATAAGTTGAAATTAGCAGAACCATGTTTCATGGGGAACGCTTTCAACATTGCACTTGTACTTTGTACCCTGTTGATATCATGTTCTTTTGCTTACAGATCCCGGCGGTGTGAAATAAAAGTGGAACTTGTAAGATCATGGAGTTTGTATGTGTGTTAGAGAAACACCTGGGCCGCAAGCCTAAGCCATGCCTAATCATGGTGGAAACTTGCAGCATAACCATAATGAGCACTCTATGAAGCATCCTCAATAAAAACCTATGCAAATAGCAAATAAAAAGATCACTGAGATGCTCATTGTCTGCTTGCCTTGTCATTTTGATTATGGGAAAGCTCCTGTATGATGTGCAAGGGGTACTCCGTTGGCGGTTCTTAATGATACACATGTACTTACAATGATAAGAGCTTACTCGTGACTGAAGTTGAGTAGCATGAGGATCGGTCTTCGTAAGTAAGGGGAATGAGATTTCGGTTTATAACTTGTCAAGAATATCCTCTTAGTTGTGTCACTTTAACCTTAATGACCTTAAAGATGCTTATGATAGGGGCAATCAGAGCAGAAAGCTATAAGTACCATAATTTTTGGAAGCTCTTTATGAGACTTGAATCCCTACTTCCTTTTACAAAGGCCTTTCTTCCACCATTTATTGAGTCTCCACCTTCTAACTTTATGCACCTACTTTGAGAGCATAGTGGCCATTCTTAGTTCTATGTGCATTGTCCCAAGACTAGTTGATTGATGCATACTTTGATATTGCTTGTTTGAAACTATTGTATCTAGTCACTCTTATGAACTATGAAGGTGTCCTATGCATTTATATTTGCTACTCTATTGAGGGACAAGCTGAATACTATTATGCCATGTTTTCTTTATGTGAAACAAACAAACGTCTTGCAAAGCATCGTTATTCATGAATCCTTTGTTTGTGCCTTTTCATGTTGCATCATAGTTTCTTTTCTTATTGCTAGAACTTTGTCTTTCATGTTATGATTGAAGTACTATGATCCTAGATTTGAATGTTTTACAAATACTTTGATCAAGTCTTTGATGGTGCATGTCACCTCAAAAATTATTCTTTCTTTTTATCACTTACCTACTCGAGGACGAGCAAGAGTTAAGCTTGGGGATGTTGATACATTGCAAATGTATCTATAATTTTTGATGTTCCATGCTTCGTTTTATCCACTTTCTTGTGTTTTGTTCCAACTTTGGAGTACTTTTCATATGATTTCTTGGACTAACCTATTAACAAGAGCCACAGTGCCAGCTGCCTGTTTTCTGCTGTTTTTGGTTCTAGGAAAGTCAGAAAATGAATATTCTCAGAATTGGACGGGACAAAAGCGAAAGTGACTATTTTTCTGGAAGTCATCAAGTGCCAGAATACGAGACAGAGAATGGCCAGGGGGCCACCACACCACCTGGCCGCGCGGACCTTCCTGGCCCGCGCCAGGGGGTGGTGTGGCCGCTCCCGGCACCCCCTCGGCCTCCCCTTCCGACTATAAGATGCCCTTGGGATGAAAACCCTAAGTACCCGATCAAAAATCCACGAAAGAGTCTGTAGCCGCCGTCATCTCCATCCCTAGATCGGGAGGGATCTGAAGCTCTTCCCGGCACCCTGTCGGAGAGGGGAATTTGTTGGAGATATGCCCAAGAGGCAATAATAAAATGGTTATTATTATATCTTTATGTTTATGATAAATGTTTACATCCCATGCTATAATTGTATTATTAGGAAACACTGATACATGTGTGTTTTGTAAACATAAGAGAGTCCCTAGTAAGCCTCTTGTTGAACTAGCTTGTTGATTAATTGATGATCATGGTTTCCTGATCATGGACATTAGGATGTGATTAATTATAAGGTTATATCATTAGGAGAATGATGTGATGGACACACACCCATAGTAAGCGTAGCATAAGATCAAGTCATTAAGTTCGTATTGATGTAAGCTTTCAAATACATAGTAACCTAATCCTTCGACCATGAGGTTATGTTAATCACCATCACCGGATGGATACTTTGATGACATCAAACGCCGCTTCGTAACTGGGTGGTTATAAAGGTGTCATTGGGTATTCTGAAAGTATGTGTTGAAGCGCATGGACCAAGATTGGGATTTGTCCATCCATATGACGGATAGATATGCTCTGGGCCCTCTCGGTGGAATGTCATCTAGTTAGCTTGCAAGCATGTGACTAGGTCACAAGGGATGACATATCACGGAACGAGTAAAGAGTACTTATCAGTAACGAGGTAGAACTAGGTATGGAGATACCGACGATCAAACCTCGGATAAGTATAGTATCGCGAGACAAATGGAATTAGTTCCGTATGTAAGTGGTTCAATCGATCGCGAAGTCATCGTTGAGTATGTGGGAGCCATTATGGATCTCCAGGTCCCGCTGATGGTTATTGATAGGAGATGTGTCTCTGTCATGTCTACATATTCATGAACCGTAGGGTGACACACTTAAGGTTCGAAGTTGTTTTAAGTAGATATGGAATATGCGTTGGAGACCGAATGTTGTTCGGAGTCTCGGATTGGATTCAGGACATCATGAGGAGATCCGGAATGGTCCAGAGAATAAGATTCATATATTGGGGATCATTTTCTAAGTTAGGAAATGTTCCAGAGTGTTTGTATGGAGATTCTAGAAGGTTTTGGAATGTTCTGGAAGCTTCTAGAGGATTTCTTGGAGTTTGCTTGAAAACCAAGAAAGGGTCAAAGGAAACCTAGTGGGGCAAGACACGGATTCGTGGGGAAGGAGGACTCCTCCCCCCTTCCCACCGCCGGCCATAGGAGGGGAGTCCTACTAGGACTCCCCCTCCCCAGGCGCGCCTCCCTCCTTTAAATAGAAGGGAGGGGGCGCCCCCCTCCTAGCTCTCTCATATACAACACCCAATCTCTGCCGCCTCTCTCCTCCACCTTTCTTCTGCACAGGCATAGGCGAAGCCTTGCAGAATTCTCTACTCCACCACCACCACCACGCCGTCGTGCTGCTGGGATTCCATGGAGAAGATCTACTACCTCCGCTGCTCGCTGGAACGGGGAGAGGAAGGTCTGCTTCGACTGCGCACGTGTGACCGACTGCGGAAGCACTGCCGAATCGCAGCGCCGGAAGGATCGTCCACTTAACCGACTGCGGAACCGCTGCTGGAACGCGATGCCGGAAGGATCGTCCACACGATCTTGAGATCGGCAAGTGATCGACTACATCAACCACGAGATCTAATCTCGTTAACGCTTTCGAATCTACGAGGGTTAGTTCCTATCTATCTCATTGCACATGTCTAATAGATTAGATCTTCGCTTTTATCTAGATTAGATCTGGGTTTTGTTCGTTCTTGCGGTAGAATTTTTTTGTTTTCCATGCTACGAACCCATCAGTGGTATCAGAGCCAGGTTTATGCGTAGATCTGTTGCACGAGTAGAACACAATGTTTTTGTGGGCGTTGATGTTTTTGTTGTCGGTGTCTTAGCGTGTACTTTTCATCTTGCGGCATGGTGGGATGAAGCGACTCGGGCTAACATTACATGTCATCGCACATGAGACTTGCTCCACGCTTGACGTGCAACTTGCTTTGCACAAGTGGCTTTGCGGGTGTCTGTCTCTCCCACCATAGTTAAGATTCAATTTACAATGAGCATCTGACAACACTTGTATCAACGTTGTGGTTCATGTTCGTAGGTAAGATCCGTTCTTATTCGAAAGCCCCAAACCACGTAAAACATGCAAAGAAAATTAGAGGCGTCTAACTTGTTTTTGCAGGGGTTTTGTGATGTGATATGGCCATCATGTGATTATGATTATATTTGATGTATGTAATGATCCTTGTTGTAATATGGCAACCGGCAGGAGCCTAATGGTTATCTTTTAATTCTGTTAAGACCTGCGTGTCTATTCATCATGTAATAGCTTTATTCCAAGTAGTTGTAATAGTTACTAGTGATGATGGACAACCATGAAGCGGTGCCACTGACCTTGACGCAATGCTGGTGATGATGGAGATCATGTTCGTGCTTTGGAGATGGAGATCAAAGGCGCAAGAAGAAAGGGCCATATCATATCACACTTATTATGAATTGCCTGTGATGTTAATCCTTTATGCATCTTGTATTGCTTAGATCGCGACGGTAGCATTATAAGATGATCCCTCTCACTAAATATCAAGTAATAAAGTGTTCATCCTTAGTTGGCACCGTTGCTAAGACTCGTCGTTTCGAAGCATCTCGTGATGATCGGGTGTGATAGACTCTACGTGTGCATACAACGGGTGCAAGCCAGATTTGCACATGCGGAAACTAAGGTTAATCTTGACGAGCCTAGCATGTACAGACATGGTCTCGGAACACGGAATACCGAAAGGTAAAGCATGAGTCATATGGATGATATGATGAACATGTTGATTGTTCGCCTTTAAAGCTACATCATCTCACGTGATGATTGGACTTGGTGTAGTGGATTTGGTTCATGTAATCACTAAAACAACTCGAGGGATGTTGTTTTGAGTGGGAGTTCATTTATAATTTGGATTAGTCGAACTCAATTTATCATAAACACAATCAAAGTGAATTTGCATAGTTTGTTGTAGTCATTGGCATCCGTTTACCACCTTATGGTTAGTTATAGTTGAGATAGTAGAACTATAGAAATTCTGGATATTTACTTTACGAACTGGTATCGTATTGTTTTGAATGTCAACTTAAAGTTTATAAGTCCTATTGCAAACTTTCAGCAAACTCTATTTACTCCATGAAGTTTAATAAATAGTATTAAATCAAGAGTAACAATTCCAATGTTAGTTTCTAATGTATCATGTTTGCCTCCATGATTCTTGATACTCAAAAGATTGTTTTTAATATCAAGTTATCTAAGAGCTGAAAGCAATGTTTCAGAAACCATCATATGTCAAAGGTATTGCGATATCTAAAACGATGTGTTGGTTACAACATGATAGAGTATACGTCCTCATATTTGATGAGAATTTGTGAAGGTTGGAGACGCTAGTCGTCCTAATCCTCCAAAAGGTTTTGAAAAAGAATCGTTATACTCGCAATTCACCTTTATAAGCTATAGCAGCTTGATCATGAAAGTTTTCATTATAAGGATGAATAGAAGATGTAAGTAAAATGTTTACTACACTAAAAGATTACTAAAAAATGGATTTTTGAAAGAACACCAAACGTTTGATGATGGTGATCCACCTCAAAGTGCAAGTTCAAAGGTATTAGTAGTTGACTATATACGTTTTGTACCATGTGTCATGTTGATGACACCACTATTGATGTTGATAGATTCTTTTAAAAGAAAAGGAATTGCTGAAAGATAATCTATAAAATATTTGGCAAAAAATAAAAGGTTGGAGATGTCCAACTTAGGCATATAGAAGATACATGTTATGGCTGTATTCCTTGGTTGTTAAACAATGTGGTTCTGCGATATTGGATACCGAATTGGTTGGTATGAAGTGTCAAACAGGACAACACAATTCATGAACTACAATGGCCTAAGTAACTAGCAGGAGAATGAGTGATGATTTTCATTGAAAACAAATAAAATATTATTGTGTTTTTCGTTGACATCAAACCTAGCCTTCAAGATTTGTTTTAATAATTGTTATTTTGTTCCGGTATTACGAGAACAATGGTTCTTCAAATAAATACCGTATTCCATAAAGGATGGATGAACTTTTACAAGTCTGGTGGGAGAAATCACATCCATAAACACTATTGCTAAAATGTCGCAAGACAAATGATTGAAAGATCACTTATGAAGTGGCATCGCTGTTTAAATTATATTTGAAAGAAAGCATGAAGAAACTCCATGTTGATGGAATTTTGGAGTCTTTTGATTTTGATCAATTGACGCATGTGAGACTTTCCTCGAGATAATTGAAACTCCGTCCATGGGCCAGAGAGGAACGGATGACTAGCTTATTGGAAATTGAGCATGCTGATGTGCATAGTCCATTATGTGTAGCCATATGCGATGGATCTTTTTTGCTTCATATGCTTTCTCCGAAAATTTGAGTGAATATATCTGTATATTTACTTAATAAAGAGGAAGTATGAAAACATTTGAAAGTTGTTCAAAGACTTTCAAGATGAAGTTGAAAATCATTGTAACAAGAAAATAAAGAGTTTATGATTCGATCATAAAGAAAGATGTTTGAGTTACAAGTTTAGCAAAACACCTAAGATTTGAGGAATCGTTCCATGGATTTGCATTTCCCAAAACACCATAGGAGTATGGAGTGTTCAAGATATGTAATGAAACCTTGTTTGACATGGTAAGATCAAAGGTGTCATTTGTAAAACTGCCATTATATATTAAAGATTAAAGCTTTAGTGACTATCGCTTTTACACTGAAAAGAGCTCCATCGTGATCCGTTGAAATGACACCATATAAGTCATGGTTTGGGATAAAACCCGAATTGTCTTTTCTTAAATTTTGGTATGTTATGCATAAGTAAAATGTTTACAACCAAAGTCGGATAAGCACGTCTTTGTAGGTTATCCCAAAGAATTTTTTGGGAATTTCTCCATAACACTGAGGACAAAAGAGTTTGTTACTTGGAACGTCAAGTTTCTTGAGAAGGAATTTTTCGTGAAAAGTTAAGTGGGAGGACAATGGAACTTTGATAAGGTTGTTGAACCTTAGCTATATGTGCTAAGTAGCGCAGCGCCGAAAAGTGTCCCGGTGACGGCCACAATGCTCATGGTTCTCGTGATTACAAAAGGTGTGATCTCGGAGATTAGAGTTCCTATAGAACCATGTGGGTCGGTAAGAATCAAATAGTAAGATTTGATAAGCAAGTCGTTATTGTTTTGACAATGATGAACCGACTACATGCAAAGAAGCAATGATGGGCCCTGACTCCATAAAATGACTAGAAGTCATGGAATCCGTGATAGTATCCATACACGAGAAATCAAGTTTCTGAACTTAGAAGACCCTCCGGAAAGGCGTGAAGCCTATCGGTCGTGTTTGGATCTATAAAGAAATAGACATGGATGTTTCAAATCTATGAAATAGTCGACATGTCGGAAAGAGTTTACGACAATGTTCAAGGAATTGACTATGATAAGATTTGATCTTTCATAGCGATATTTAGTCTGGACGGATTAATGTAGCAACCACTACATATATTTTGGTATATGGCAGTTGAACAAATAAAACAAGTTCTTCTAATAGAATGGTTACCTAGGGCGTGTAAATGACACGATCCAAAGGGTTTTGTTTATTCAAAGGATGCTAAAAGAGTATGCAAAACTTCAATGGTTGAAGTAAGCATAGCGGAGTTGGAATCTTCACCATGATGAAACTGTTAAAAGAGTTTAAATTCATCGGAGATGATGAAGATGCTTGCATTTGCAAGAAATTAAGTGGGAGCGCCGAGACATATTTCTAATACATTATGTAGAGGACATATTGTTGATTGGAAATGATGTATCTTGTATTGACACAGGTTAAGAATTTCATTTTGATGAAAGACTTAGGCATAACCCAAGAATTAGGCATCAATGTCTATATGGATAGATTGAGGTGCTAATATGGTTTTGCCAAATGTACATAGATAATACGTTGAATGAGTTCAATATGGAAACAACAAGAAAGGTTCTTGACGCACGGAAAGGACTGAATCAAGATTCGAGTGTGTTGACACGAGATTCAAGTGTTTTGACACTTGGTGAAATCACAAGAATATTTTGATCAATCATTCTTTGAGATGTACACATCCAGATATGTCCTATGCTCTAAATGTTATGAGCATATACCAGAATGATTCATAAGATGATCATTGGACAATAGTAAAGATATTCTTATGAGCTTTGGAATAACTAAGAATATATCCTGTATAAGTGACAAATCGTTAAAAGTAGTTCATTGTAAAGTGTTACATTGATACTAGTTTTGTCACAAGATACAAATTAAATTTATCTCAATTTAGACTATGGGTAGCACAATGTAATGGAAAGGATGTTCCATGATGGATTTGGATGAGTTCCAAAATTGAGACATTGTGACGGATACTACAACAAAAGGCTAAGTATATAAACTGCTATAGTAGCAGCAAAGGAGGGCATTTGTGTTAAGTAGTTTGTTATCAAACTAGGTGTGGTTCAAAGTGGGCTAATACTATGAAGATATATTGTGTGACAATAATATCAACATATTTTGAGCCGAAGGAACTAAAGGTCTCACCAAAGGACCAAATTTATACAATGCCATCTCAATTGGAGAATGAGTAATGCGCAGAGACGCAAGGACATGCAAATACACACGGACCTGGAAGTGTCAGATCCGAAGATTATGTTTACCACTAGCAATAGTGTCTATACAACACCAGAAAGCCATAGGTGTTGAATGCACAAGTTTTTAACTAGATTATTGACTCTAGTGCAAGTGGGAGACTGTTGGAGATATGCCCAAGAGGCAATAATAAAAGTGGTTATTATTATGTCTTTATGTTTATGATGAATGTTTACATCCCATGCTATAATTGTATTATTATGAAACACTAATACATGTGTGTTTTGTAAACATAAAAGAGTCCCTAGTAAGCCTCTTGTTGAACTAGCTTGTTGATTAATTGATGATCATGGTTTCCTGATCATGGACATTAGGATGTGATTAATAACAAGGTTATATCATTAGGAGAATGATGTGATGGACACACACCCATAGTAAGCGTAGCATAAGATCAAGTCATTAAGTTCGTATTGATGTAAGCTTTCAAATACATTGTAACCTAATCCTTCGACCATGAGGTTATGTTAATCACCATCACCGGATGGATACTTTGATGACATCAAACGCCGCTTCGTAACTGGGTGGTTATAAAGGTGTCATTGGGTATTCTGAAAGTATGTGTTGAAGCGCATGGACCAAGATTGGGATTTGTCCATCCATATGACGGATAGATATGCTCTGGGCCATCTCGGTGGAATGTCATCTAGTTAGCTTGCAAGCATGTGACTAGGTCACAAGGGATGACATATCACGGAACGAGTAAAGAGTACTTATCAGTAACGAGGTAGAACTAGGTATGGAGATACCGACGATCAAACCTCGGATAAGTATAGTATCGCGAGACAAATGGAATTAGTTTCGTATGTAAGTGGTTCAATCGATCGCGAAGTCATCGTTGAGTATGTGGGAGCCATTATGGATCTCCAGGTCCCGCTGATGGTTATTGATAGGAGATGTGTCTCTGTCATGTCTACATATTCATGAACCGTAGGGTGACACTTTTAAGGTTCGAAGTTGTTTTAAGTAGATATGGAATATGCGTTGGAGACCGAATGTTGTTCGGAGTCTCGGATTGGATTCAGGACATCACGAGGAGATCCGGAATGGTCCAGAGAATAAGATTCATATATTGGGGATCATTTTCTAAGTTAGGAAATGTTCCGGAGTGTTTGTATGGAGATTCTAGAAGGTTTTGGAATGTTCTGAAAGGTTCTAGAGGATTTCTTGGAGTTTGCTTGAAAACCAAGAAAGGGTCAAAGGAAACCTAGTGGGGCAAGACACGGATTCGTGGGGGAGGAGGACTCCTTCCCCCTTCCCACCGCCGGCCATAGGAGGGGAGTCCTACTAGGACTCCCCCTCCCCAGGCACGCCTCCCTCCTTTAAATAGAAGGGAGGGGGCGCCCCCCTCCTAGCTCTCTCATATACAACACCCAATCTCTGCTGCCTCTCTCCTCCACCTTTCTTCTGCATAGGCATAGGCGAAGCCTTGCAGAATTCTCTACTCCACCACCACCACCACGCCGTCGTGCTGCTGGGATTCCGTGGAGAAGATCTACTACCTCCGCTGCTCGCTGGAACAGGGAGAGGAAGGTCTGCTTCGACTCCGCACGTGTGACCGACTGCGGAAGCACTGCCGAATCGCGGCGCCGGAAGGATCGTCCACTTGACCGACTGCGGAAGCGGTGCTGGAACGCGATGCCGGAAGGATCGTCCACACGATCTTGAGATCGGCAAGTGATCGACTACATCAACCACGAGATCTAATCTCGTTAACGCTTTCGAATCTACGAGGGTTAGTTCCTATCTATCTCGTTGCACATGTCTAATAGATTAGATCTTGGCTTTTATCTCGATTAGATTTGGGTTTTGTTCATTCTTGCGGTAGACTTTTTTTGTTTTCCATGCTACGAACCCATCAGAATTCGCCTTGGAGGCCTTCTTCATCACCATGCAAGCCTCCGGTGTGATGCGTGAGTAGTTCATCCTTGAACTACGGATCCATGTAGTAGCTAGATGGCTGGTTCTCCTCCTTTGTGCTTTCATGTTTAGATCTTGTGATCTCCGTTCATGATCAAGATCATCTATTTGTAATTCTTACATGTTGTGTTTGCGAGGATCCGGTTGATATTGAGATGCCATTTCAGATTGATTATTGATTCTATCATGTCTTTGTTATTTGTGATCTTTCATGCTTTCCGTTGTTAGTAGCTATCTTGGCCAAGTAGATGCTAGCAACTCCAAGAGTTGGTATTTATGCTCGATAGTGGGTTCATGCCTCTGGTCATCTGGGGAAGTGACAGAAATCTCTAAGGTACTAGATGTGCTGTTGCTACTAGGGAGAAAACAACAATCCTTTGTTCATAGAACAATCGTATTGTTTACTTTACACGTAGTTCGTAAAGCAATAATCTGTTGCTTGCAACTTAATACTGGAGGGGGTTCGGATGATAACCTGAAGGTGGATTATTAGTCATAGATGCAGTTGGGTGGCGGTCTATGTATAATGTTGTAATGCCCAATCGAATCTCAAAGGAGTGAAGATGATTAGTATATGCATGTATTGCTTTCTTGATGTTTGTCAATTGCCCCACTGTAATTTGTTGACCCAGCATGTTATCTATCTTAAGGAGAGGCACCTCTAGTGAACTATGGATCCCGGTCCTTGTCTTTTACATTCAATCTACAAACTGTTTACTTCTTTGTGTTTACTTTCTGCAAACTTTTACTTCTTTCCATTCGATACGTTTAATCCTTTGTTTTCCACAAAACATGGTGAGATTGACAACCTCATCGCAAGTTGGGGACAAAGTTCTATGGTTTTGTTGTGTAGGTCTCCACGTTGCTACTAGCACCGGTAGTGCGCCCTGCCAAAGCTCAGGTAGTTACCCTCTTTGGGTGTTTCCTTGCTCCTACTAGTTCGATTAAACCTTGGTTCATAACTGAGGGAAACTTGCTGCTGTGCTCATCATACCTTCCTCTTGGGGTTACCAACGAGCTCTACATCAACCACGCACCAGCACTTTTCTGGGCACCGTGCATTGAGCCATCACCATCCAACATCTTTGGAGGATCGCTTCAAACTAACACCGGCTTTCCTCCTCAAACATACACAAGTGTAAGTACAAGAGTTGAAGAAAGGTGTGAGCTATAAATAAAAGCCGGAGAATGGAAGTACTTACTCCACGGCATGAGCCTTGGTGAGGGGAATGCCGGTGGACTTCTTCTTCTTCTCCGCCTCTAAGGCGGCAGTGGAACGCTTGGAGACTCCACTCTCCGTTTTCTTCTTCTTCTTGGCCTCAGCAACAGCGTCAGAGGTGGAGCTCTTCTGATTTCGCGTTACCGGAGCTGGCTGGTCCTTGGAGGCATCATCGTCAGACACCACCTGGATATCCTTTAGCTTTGGATCATAGACCTGGGAGGCCATTTGATCCGCCGCCAAGGTCGCCAGCTAGGATACAGAAGAGTGTTAGATGGACAACTCCAAGACGGAAAAACCTTAGAGTATATAATGAGCAACAAAGGAAACAGAAGCTACCCCGGGGCATGTACCACCATCAATCATGTCGAAGGTGATTTTGAAGCCATGCTTCTTGTCCTTCACCTTGACGATGACCTTTAGCTGGAGCTTGATGGAGTCAGTAGAGAAGTTATCCTGCGAAATTCGCATGGGATCCTTCATGTCTTGACTATATTTGCACATCAGCTGGGCGCGGTGCTGCATAGGATGGATCCGCCTTACGTACCAACACATGGCAAGGTCCAAGACCGTTAGACCTCCATCTACGAGCAATACAATCCGCATTATGGCGCGATTGGCTTCGTCGTCGGAGGTAAGAGAGGCTAGGGTCCTCCATGCGGGCACTTCGGTGGCACCTCCATCGGCGAAGTCGGGATAGGTCTGAAGACAGTCTGGCAGAGGGACATCTAGCCCGTAGAAATACGTACGCTGCCAGTTCTTGCAAGACTCATGCCCTACGATGTCGGGGAAGCGCCGGCTAGGACGGATCTTAAAGCTAATGGTTCTACAGGTCCATAATTCATCCTTGGACTCTACAGACTCTCTCTTGACAATGAAGAAATATACAAACAGATCTAATATAGGTTTGATTCCTAGATATCCTTTGCATGGAGTTACAAAGTTGCTAAGGACTAGGATGCTGTTGGGAGAGAGGTTGTGGGGAAGTACCCGGAAGTGCCGGAGGACATCCAAAAGTAAGTCGGAGACTGGCAGGCTAACACCGCGTACCAGCTGAGATTTGAGGAACGCCTTCTCTCTAGGTTGGGGAGAAGGGACCACCTCGTGGGCCGGCACCATCCGCTAGATGAACTTCTCTGCCGTAGGAAGATACCCTTTGTCGACCAGCTCTTGGAGATCTTCGGCGGAGAGATCAGAGCCTCTCCACACCCCCTTGTGGGAGTCACTTTCTTCTTCAGCAGCTTCGGGTGCCTCCCGTTCTTGGTCATCACCGGCGGATTCAGTCATGACGGAGACGGGAACGACCACCCCCTCCAGCGGAACGATCACTCCCTGGGATGGCTCCATCGTAGCCTCGAGAATCACCGCCGTGGAAGGAGCAGAACTGCTGGAAGCCATTACGACGAGGAGTGTGTGGAAAAAGAAAGGGCTCTAGTTAGGGTTTTCGCAGGAGAGCTCGAACGGTTGCGCGGCTGGAGAAAGACGAAGACTGGGAAGCGAATGCGGGTAAAAAGAAATAAATTGACCGTGGTGGAAATATATAGGCCTCGCGTCAAGATTCGTGCAAAAAGGATCTGATGGTTGGAAGTTGCCGACGTGGAAGTGAACGTGCGTGGTAATTTCACCATGTCCTCTGTGTTTTGCCACTCCACCGTTTTGATTTTCGCGCACATGAAAATAGCTGATGATTAATTCTCTACTTCTATGAGTTTCGAGGTAACATAGGTTGTACCCTATGTCATCCTCCTGGCAGTTGCAGTGAACGGTCACGTCCAAAGATACCATCAAAGACGGAGATCACCCGACTCTAGAAACAAAGACTCAAGGAATCTCTAGCTACATTGCGAAGCCGGAGAGGATTGTAGGGTTCTTTGGTAGACCTTCGAGATATTGCTTGACAGATTGCCGGCATCACTTAGACGGGATATTCAGAGATCAACGAGCAAGACGACACAAGATTTCAATGTCCTCCGGGGGCTACTATTGGGGATATGCTATATGGGTATCCTCATAGCATGTCACCAATCCGCCTAACCCTGGTGGCCCATAGTTGGTAACAAGGCCTATGGCCTGCTAGGCGACCCAATTAGACGGATCCTGAAGGGAGGCCCATGCCGGATAAAGGAAGGCTATGCAGGAGTCACCGAAATACTCGGAGCCTTGGAGTACTAGACATAGAAGAGTAGTTCATGTAGATGTAGGACTCTTTACCCTATAAACCCTAGGTCTTGGCGCCTTTATAAGCCGGCCTATGGGACCCTTTAGGGCACGACAACTTTTCTGATTGCTACGTACAACACGCAACACCTCGCATAACAAACCTATCTCTGTAACTCGGCGTATTGCCATTATAGTGATTTATAGCAGGAGTAGAGTTCTGCCACCGTTGTGGGTCTTGAACCTGGGTAAGCTGTGTTACCTCATACCCGACAACTCTCCGCCTTACCTCATGTCTCTAAACACACATTGTGAGGACTCCTCCATGGCGCACTCTTCAGCAATACCACGACAATATCCTCAGAGAGGTTTTCTGGGCCCGGGCGGTGGGGGTGCCAAGGAAGGTATGGTCACATGGAGCCTTCTTTTCGAAGGGATTTTCCCCTTTATCCTCTCCCTCGTCAAAAGATATGGGGTCCATGTCTTCATCCATATCACTTGATTCCTTGGGCTCTTCCTCCTTCTTCTTCCCTTTGCCCTTTCCGTGGGGTCTGTTCTTCCGACTTCGCTTGCAGCCGGACTCAGGGTTTTCCTTGGGATTGTTGACGAATTTGCATTGGCGGTCGGTGTGGGTGGCCTTGCCGTTTGCGTCAAGGTGGACGAAATAGGCATATCACGGTACTCTTAGTACGTTTGGGGAACGCGGGGCACTGAGGGTGTAGTGTCACTCCTCTGCTGGCCACTGCTAGCCCCCCGACCATGTCCACCCTCTCCTCCACAGCCTCTGCCAGTGAACGTTGCGGTGACCATGTCGGCTACTTGTTTTCTTCGAGCGGATTCTTCCGCTTGTTATTGTTTTTCTTCTTGGCCTGGGTAGGGATTGCTATCACCGGTAACGATCCATGCGCGTCGTCGTCAGCAGCAGCGAAGTCTCTAGCCATGGCGATCATTGCATTGATGTTGAGCTCATTGTTGTCTTGCTTGCGCTTCAACGTATGTCGGAGCAAAGTTCCCTTTTCCAGACCATCGATGAAGACGGCCATGGCAGTCTGTCCGTGCACCCCTGCGTAGGAATTTTTCATATCCAGACGGCGAGAGAGGTAGGCACGAGAGGTTTCATCCTTTTCTTGCACACACCGCTATAGGTCTCCGACAGTGCAGGGATGCTTGTACGTACCCTCAAATTTTTTGGTGAACCCTTCATGCATGTCCAACCAATTGCATATTGATTTCTCCGGCAAGTCGTCGATCCATTATCAGGTGGTGCCGGTCAGCATGAGTGGGAGGTACTTGATGGCGACATTGGGGTTTCCCCCCTGCGATGTGGATCGCTTCGCTATTGTCCTGGAACAATGTTGCTGGCCTGGCAGTGCTGTTGTATGGCTTGATGGTCTTGTCTATCTGTACGCCCTTTGGGTAAGTTGTGGCCCGTATCACTGGTCCAAAACAATGTGTCCCAAGGTATGGGAGCTCCCGAGCTTCTTGGATCTTGTCCAGCTGTGTACGTGCATCGTACGGCTCTGGTTGCTTCCCTTTTCCATCATGGGGAGGGGAGTTGTGGCGCGATCTATGAGATCCACCGTGTCCTCCGCCATGATGGCTGCTAGGTGGCAGCGGTGGCGGTGGAGGCGGTGGGTTAGCTCTCTTGATGTGTCCCTCCTGCGATTCCTCACGCCTGTCGTGGTTACTTGTCGGAGGTGGCAGCTCATTGTGGGACCTTCTCCTATGTCCTTTAATGTCGTTGTGCTCTCCGCCATCCCGGGGCTGCTCACCCTGGTCGCGTATCACAATGCCGGCCAAGGGACGTCTTGGTGGTGGCATGCTTGTGCGGTGGCGTGACTCTGGTTCCTCGTGACACTGAGATGGTGGTGGAGGTGGTGACTGGCGGGGACAAGCCTTTTCTCCATGGTTGGAGGATATGGGGATGGCGTCAGTCCTGTTGCGTGCCTCCCTTCGTCTTCGCTCTATAGAGCTTGTATGCGATCCCTAGTCATGGGGAGATTTGAGCCTTTTGCGGCTATTCAGGATCGACTAGCAAAGCTCCAGGTTGGACTCAAGCCTCTACGAGGTGGCCTTTTCCTATTGCTTGCATGCCTTGGCGAAAAGGTCGTACACCTGAGCAACTGCTTCTCGCGACCTGTCTTGTTCTAGGAGGGTCTTGGCGACAACAACGTTGAGGGCGGGCGTTGGCATGACCTGCCTCCCCTCTGAATCGATGTAAGGGGTGGCTTTTGTCAGCTTGGACCCGTCATACCCCAACCTTCACCGAACGTCGGGATCCTCGATGACATGAGCTGCCACTTTCTTCGCCTTTTGCTTTAACAACAATTGCTTGTGCTCAGCCTCCATAGCTCTTGCCGCCTTGATGGATTGCTGCGCCTTACCCATGTCTTGGCGCCTCTTGCCGCCACCGCCTCTGCCAATATTTCCGCGTGCTTCTCATCAAGCTCCGTAACGCTCCGGATATGGGTAACGGTGACTGGCTCAACAAGAAGTGCGCCGTAGATTGCTTTGTCGATGGGAATGGCCAGTGGGTTGCTAGCTACTGACGTTGACGGTGGCATTGGCGGCTGATTTGATTGTTGGGCCGTACTAGGGGCCGTGGTGAGTTCCTGCACCGGTCTCGGGCGGATAACCAGAGGCGGCATAGCTTTAGTCGGAGCCGAAGTCTTGGTGGCTTTCTTAGCTGCTGCTATTCTGGTGACCACTGGCATGGGCAGAGCTCTCTCACGTTCTGGTTCCTGTCCGTCTTCTTCCATTATGCTCACAATGGCGACTAGCACCTGGTGGGAGGTGTTGTTCTTCTCGGCTCACTCCTCCTTCTCGATATCCTGCTCGATATCCCTCATAACAACGTCATATTCCTTCGAGTTAGCGTCTTAGCCACCGGCATCCATACTGATGTCGGCGTAAAGTGTGTCAAGGACAGAGTTAGAGTTGGCTTTGGTGTGGACGATGGCGGATGTAGAGGGTGATGGAGGGGGGAGGGGTTTTGTTGTTGTTTCCTCCTCCAACTACAATAGCGATTGCTGTCATGGCCTCTTCATTGGCATCCGCATATTCATTGACGATGGCAACCATCTCACCAAGGGTGAGAGCGCCTGCGGCCTGCCGCCTTCGAAGGGTATCCCGGAGGAGTGTTCCGGGTGTGAGCCCTTCCACGAAGTGGTATACGAGTTCGTCGGTGCGGTCACCCTCTAGGGTTTCCCTCACCCTCATCCATCTAGCGAGGTATTCGCGAGTAGGTTCTCCATCCCTTTTAACACATCTAGCCAGATCGAAGATGGTGATGATGCCGACAAAGTGTGACTTGCGCATCTCTAACGCTCGGGGAAGCCAAGCGGATTTGCTGGGTCCTTCCACCTTTATATCCTGCATAGGGGCTGTTTAGGTGGGCCTTGAAATTTCCTGATCCGAGCCACCATACCCCAAGGAGAGGTATGACCCAGATCCTTCCGCGAACGTGTCCTGCTCATAGGCAGTCCGTGCGGGGCTTGGCGAGTTTCCGACTTCCTGGGAGCTAGGACCCAAGTGAGTTTCACCGATGAAGATGTGGATGTCTCTGAAGGGGATGACAAAGCAGCGCGTGGGGTTCGTCTTCGCCGACACCCAGAACTCATCCGGAGGGACGATCGGGACGTTGTCGGAGAAGAGAACGCGACCGATGGCTACGGTATCGCCGATTCCTGCAAAGAGATTGGACCTCGCCCGATGTAGATCTCGAAGCATGATACGTCCTAAAGGTATCTACTTTCCCGAACACTTTTGCTATTATTTCTTTTCTAATTTGTGTGATTTGGATACAACTAATGCGAACTAACGATGCTTTCAACAGAATTTCCTTGTTATCTCTTTTTTTGCAGGAAATCAACTTTTGGGAAAAATCCCGGAAAATATCGCAAAACTCCTATTTACCAGAAGACTCACGGAGCCAGAAGATGAGACGAAGAAGAGCCACGAGGGGCCCACACCACCTAGCCGTGCGGGCCAGGCTAGGCCACGCCAGGGGGTGGTGTGGCCGCCTTGGACTCCACCTCGACCTCTCCTTTCGCCTATATAAGCCCTCTGACCTAAAACAGACGGGGGTTCGACGTTTTTCAAGATAGAGTTCCGCTGCGACGCCACCACCAGAAGTCGCGATTCAGAACCAGAAACTCCGTTCTAGCACCCTGCCGGGACGGGGAATTGGAGGAGATCATCACCATCATCATCACCATCATTTCTCCATCAACCATCCTTGATTCCCCCATTCATTAGTGAGTAATCCCCCACTGTAGACTATGGGGATGGTAGGGTTTGGATGAGATCGTTCATGTAATAGCATCAGATTGTTAGGGCAGGGTGCCTAGTATCTATTATTAGTGCCTTTTGACTTTGTTGCAACCTGTTATGCTTAATGCTTGTCACTAGGGCCCGAGTGCCATGATTTCAGATCTGAACATGTTATTGATTCATGAGGATATTATTGTTTATGATCTTACCTGCAAGTTGTATACACATATTATTGTCCGGAACCAAAGGCCCTGAAGTGACAAGAATCGGGATAACCGGAGGGAATGGCTATGATATGAGGATCACATGTGTTCACGGAGTGTTAATGCTTTGCTCCGGTACTCTATTAAAAGGAGCACCTTAATTGCCAGTAGATTCCCTAGAGGCCCCGCTTCAACGGGCTGGTAGGACAAAAGATGTTGTGCAAGTTCTCATTACGAGCATGTATGACTATATATGGAACACATGCCTATGATTATTTAGTACTTGGATGGTTTATTTTATTTATCTGCAAATGCCCTATGTCTTTATTGTTACATGAGTTGTCTTGTCGATGCAACGCCCGTCCATCCATCCTTATGCCTACCGCGCTTTAATCCTACTGTTTACTGCAATTATTACTATTGTCTTTACTTTTACTACTGCTATTACTACTATAAAATTGTTGCTACTGATAAACTACTGTGAGCAAGATTGTTTCCAGGTGCAGCTGAATTGACAACTCAGTTGTTAAGGCTTATAAATATTCTTTGGCTCCCCTTGTGTCGAATCAATAAATTATGTTTTACTTCCCTCGAAGACTGTTGCGACCCCCTATACTTGTGGGTCATCAAAGCGCCTCTTGCCCCACGGTGGGCACCAACTTTCGTGGTATTGCTGACGAGTACGCCATGGAGGGGTCCTCACAGTGCGTGTTTAGAGACGTGGGGTAATACTGAGAGTTGGCGGGTATGACGTAACACGGCTTACCCAGGTTCAAGTCTCACAACGGTGACAGAACTCTACTCCTGCTATAAATCACTATAATGGCAATACGTCGAGTTAGAGAAATAGGTTCGCTGTGCGAGGTGTTGCACGTTGTACGCAACAATCTAGGTTATCCCTTCTAATGGCTCCCACATGCCGTCTTATAAAGGCGCCAAGATCTAGGGTTTACAGGGAAAGGTCCTTGCTAGACAAGGTAAAGAGTCCTACACTAATATGAACTAGTCTTTCGTGTCTTGTACTCCAAGGCTTCGAGTATGTCAGTGACTCCTGCGTAGCCTTCCTTTATCCAGCATGGGCCTCCCTTCTAGATCCGTCTAACTGGGCGCCCAGCAGGCCATAGGCCTGCTACCAACTATGGGCCACCCGGGTTAGGCGGATTGGTGACATGCTATGAGGATACCCATATAGCATATCCCCAACAGTGACAAATCAGTATACCTTTTTGAACCATTAAGTGGCACTTCTCCTAATTGAATACCAGATTAGTGTCTTCACAACACTGCAAGAATTTATGAAGACAATGGTTAAATGAAGTTTCGTAGATGAAAAAGTCATCCATGAATACTTCTATTATATTTTCAACATAATTAATAAAATTAACAGTCATACATCTTTGAAAGGTAGCAGGAGTATTACACAAACCAAAAGGCATACGATGATAGGCATAGAGGATAAAGGGGAAGTAAAAGTTGTTTTAGTTGATCTTCTAGATGAACGGAAATTTGAGAACCAGAATATCCATCTCGATAAAAAAATATGAAAGCTTGGCAAGCCTCTCTAGTGTTTGATCTATAAGCGGTAAGGGGTAGTGATCTTTTCTAGTTTCCTTATTAAGTTTTCTATAATCAATACACATTCTATGCCCAACTATAGTACGAGTAGCATATGGTTCATCATTTTCATTTAAAACTATAGTGAATCCCCATTTCTTTGGAACATAATGAATAGGGCTTGCCTACTCGCTTTCCGCCATGTGTTAAATAATATCTGCATTTAAGAGGCAAATAATTTCTTTTATCACCACTTCTTTCATTTGTGGTTTGAGTCTTCTTTGGAAAGTTGCAACCGGTTGAGCTCCTTATTCCATGAAAATTCTATGAGTAGCTATTGAGGACCTAATCCCTTTCTAGTCATCCATAGAATACCCGAAGGCCTTACGGTGCATTCATATAATAGTAATTAAATTTTCTTCTTCCTTCTCTGCAAAATTAGCGCTTATAATAATAAGGTATTTATTTGTATCATCTAAGAACATGTATTTTAATTATTTTGGAAGAAGTTTAAGCTCTGGTGGTGGAAGTTCCTTGTCTCCCTTTCTTTGTGGAACTTCGTAAACATCATTCATTTGGGTATAAACTATAGGATCGGAGTCAAGATAGTCATCAATTTCCCTTTTACCAATATCTTCAGGGATGTTATCATTTTCTACTAGGCTTATTTCAAGATCATGATTAGGAGTTTCACAAAGTAAAGTTGCAAGACTCATGATATTACCTTCCTCTTTGAAGTCTTCTTCGATAGGTTTGTGTCCAAATTTTGAGAAGTGGAAGTGCATCATGTCTTCCCCAAACTTGAGTGAAATCGTCTCCTTTTTGCAATCAATATTTAACCCTACGGTATTTAAAAACGTTCTTCCAAAGATAATTGGACCATAGGTATTAGTAGGCATATCGACTACTACAAAGTCAATAGGATACTCATACGACCCAATATGAATAGGAACATTCTCAATTATACCCATAGGGGCTCTAAGCATTTTATCATCAAGCATGATTGTCATTTCAGTATTTTCTAATTATGTTGGTTCGAGCTCAGCTTGAATCATTTGGTAAAATCTAAAAGTAATAACATTAACAACAATTCTGATATCACAAAGGCCATAGTAGGAGGTTCCACCAAAACTACAAGGGAGTATAGGTTTACCAATATTTTTAGCTTTTACCTTTCCTTTGACAAATTGAGAAGTTTTGGAGTCGTGTTCAGCTACATTTCAATGTGCAAACATAACATGAATACCTTATTTAGTTACTTCCCCTTCTTGTATGTTCTGAAAAATTACCTCTTCTAACTTTGCTTCTTCTTCTTGCTTTCTCAGGATTTCATTTTGTTTCTCCAATTGATCTTTAAGGAGTTGGGCTCTAATATGTATTTTGGCTGTCCTTGGGACGGGTAATGGTTCCACATATGGTGGTGTTTCCCTTAATGATTTCTTGGGGACTTCGACTATCTTTTGCACTTCTTTGACTCGTTCAGGTGGTGGAGTATACTGAAGCCAATCCTTTTTTGGTGCTTTGATAAATTCTGTAAAAGACTAAAGAACATGCAATACAATATCGTCATCGAATTGTGTTCATTAGAAGACTTTTTACTTTCCCAGTTTCTTTATAATAATTTAAGCAATCATATTCTATTTCTATACCACCTTCACTTCCAAAGTCAAATCCCCAAGTTTTCCTATTACAACGAATCTTTTCTAGAAGTTTCTAGGCTTCCTGGGGTGTGAGGTCCATAAAGTACCCTCCAGAAGATAAGGCAATTACATGTTTAGTATCTTGGTTGAGTCTCCCATAGAAAATATCTAAGACATACCAAGGTGTAAAATCATGATGGGGAAATTTATCAGCCATACCTTTATACCTGATATAGGCTCTTAATAGTCCTTCGCTAGGGTGATTCTTGAAATTGGTAATTAGCCTTCTTGCTTCAGCGTACTTAATCCTTGGATAGAAACGGAATACAAACTCCTATTATAGTTTCTCCCAAGTATCAATTTTATCTTCAGGACAAGTTATATACCAAGACAGAGCTATGTTAGATAGAAACTGGCTAAACAATTTAAGTTTTAGTTCATCGTCAGAATAGCCTCGCAGTTTAATAGTCAAACATAACTCGGTAAAGAAACTTAAGTGAGGATACAAATCATCTGCTGTAAAGATCTTTTAATTCATAATAGCAATTGAGCGAGAATGAATCGCATATTCTTCATTGCTCTCCCTTAGGAATTCCTCGAAAAATCTTCTATTAAACCTCCTGAGGTATTCAGTTGCGTTGAGCCTGTTCGTAAGCCCGAGCACAATCATGGTGTTTTGAACTGAAATAAATAAACAACTTTAGTGTAATAATTAATAAATTAACAACTAAGGACAAAGACCAAAAGTGTTTAGATCCTCGGCAACGGTGCCAGAAAATAGCTTGATGATTGCAAGTGCACAGATCAACTGTAGCTAGTTTGGAAAGCAAGAGTACCGAACCATAGAGAGTTGTTGCTAGAGGTATTTATATCCCTCTTTACTATCTATCAAAAGATACTTGGAGCTTCCCTTGATCTCAAGTAAGAGTGTTTTAAAAGAGATTTTGGTTTGTTTGCGTGAAAGTAAAGACTGCATCAAAGTAAACGAGAGTAGTGAGAACTGCAATGGAACTTTAGTAAGGCTAAATGTTCTTGGGGTTTTAGGTCCACCTCTAGCATGGGTATTAACTATAAGTAGGATAAATCTGTATCTTCTATTATGATATGTGTGGGGAGATCTCCATAATAAGATGTGCCCAGAAAACCATCGGTCATCACATCTCCAAATAACCACTACAACGATCGTCGGAAACCACCTCTGGATCCATTGCAATTACGGGTTACCCCGTGGCTATCGATATGAGCTTAGTGAATCCCTCTTTATCCTCTTTTCCATATGGTAAAGAACGAAGCACGGTATGTCACTTTCTGCCATACACAACTCCATACTTCCAAGGGTAATTCCCTCTCTAGTCCCGAAGGAAAATGTTATGTGGTCGACTTTACATAACATATAAAGAAATAACTAACATATTTTCATAGCACTAAGTTATACATAATCTTCATTTCATATTATAGTATTTCTATGGTTTCTCTATCACCCCAAGAAAAAGGTAAACTTGTCACACATGGAGGCAATTAACAACGTCATCATGAACATGCGGATGGAATGAATGTGTATGGATGAATTCAAATATTAATTGCTAATACAACTAATTGAGATAAGTAGGATGAAGGAATGATGTGGATAATGAAGATGCAGCGGTTGGTGGTGAAGGGGATGATGTCTTGTCCTCTAATGATCTGTGTAGCAGCATGGATGATGCCTTCCTGCTAGTTCCTCCTCCAGATCCCTTCCAGAGGCAACGTTTCATTGTTTCTGGTATCTGTGAATGTCAATCTCAGATCCGTCTGTGCTAGGTGAAAGTATTTGACGAGGCGATGCCAACAATGGTATGTACGAGTGGGCAGTACGGACGGGTTCCGCCCGTTCATCATTGACTTGATATTTCGGGATCCTGTGAAAAAATTGCATTAAATATACGCACCACCGCGGTAAATACCAAAATCGTATCACTACTCATGCAAAAACATAAAATAAAAAGGCTTCAAATATGCACTCATCACTATGGTATCTATGGCCACATGCTTTTGTGCATAGAAATATAATTATATAATCCATCACTATTTATTAGGAGTAAATAATAACGTTAGATTGTTCCGTCTCAAACTTCTATCCATGTAGTCCCGATTCTTTTTGGTTGTGGGATGGACGCGGAAAGAGACACGCGACGACATCGCAATAGGCATCCCGTGAGGTGCGACTGACAGCGGGACAAGGCGAAAGATTCAAGACCATAGGTTGGTGTCACGTGCGCTGTTGTACCCTACGTCGCAGGACGGTGGGCCCATGTCACGCACCATGCTATTGTAGATAGGCAGCACCATGCTCTGTGAGAGGCGTCCCAGGGTCGACAATGCTCTGCACCCACCTGGTGGCGGGACCCACCCGGAGCCGACGTGGTGTTTTGAGCCCACGCGGAGTGCGGTTTATCGTGGACATGGCCCTGATCAATGCCTACGTGGCGTTGTAAGCCCATGCCGTCCGTAGTTTCTAGCAGACGTAGGGCTCGCCTAGAGTCGACGTGGCGCCGTAGCCTCTGTGGCCGGAGCCCGATGGCATCATTGACGGTAGACATGCATGTGTTCTTGTGGTGAGATCGTATGGTGGGTCCCATTAATAGCTGAGATAGCGGCGTAGATGGTAGATGTCTGTGGGTTTGTGTGTACATCTACGATTTACCTAATAGTGCCATCCCTCGTTGTCCGATCGTTCTCACAGACACAGCCGAGCTAGTAGCAATATCTTTTGGGGTACGTGATGGTGGGGCTCATGTACACAGAACCTCGACGGCACGACCAACGTTTAGACTATAAAAGACTCCTCCATGTCCGTGTTTTCTCACATTGATTTAGCTGGTTCGTCTTACCTTCACTACACTTCTTGCTAGAAGAGACACCTCATTTTCCCTCAAACAAAGGTTTTGCCATATCGGACGCATTTGGGGTGGCGGTGTGCTGCTCTATAGCACGGTGAGCAGTGGAAGAGTAGGTTCGTTTCATAGTTGGTACAACATAGAGATACCCAACGAAGCATGTCTATAGACTAGAGTCGGCGACATGTCCTCTGGCCAGATGTATGTGTGAACCCCATCAACAGGGAGAAGAGGGAGCCACTACGATCGGTTGCACAACATTGATGCAGAGCCCGGAGACAGGAGATGGCTTCGTGGTGGAGCTATCTCCTCCACCGGCAACGTATGCGGGAATCGCGTACACGAGAAGAACCGGCTACCGTTATGACGGGAGAAGGGCTGCTGCAGGTGGCATGTTCTCTCTCCGTGACGTCCGTGAGTACCGCGTCGACATCCAGCGGGAGGCGCGACGACCGGGGATATGGTGTGAACGACTAGATCGTACACGCCAACAACATCAAGAAGGCACGACAACAGAGCGACGTCCTCCTGCCATGACGTATACGTGAGCCACGTCCATTGGAATAAGCGGATACCAAGTTGACGATGAAGCCCACGCCGATAGGGAGAAGCAGAAGCGGCTGGAACACCGACCATGAAGCCCACGCCAAAGGGTAGAAAGACCAATGTCGATGTCGTGTCCTTCCACTACGGCATCTGCGAGAAGCGCACCGCTGTGGTGAACACGGCAACACATACGCCACATGGACAAGGCGTAGTACATGATTTAGTCAGCGCTAGGCCTTTTGGCTGGTAGTTAGGACTAGAATGGCGACGTCTAGGTTGGTAGGTTTGGATTAGATAGACTATAATTTGTAATGTGTACACATAAAATATAGAAAATATCTATTACGAATTTTTAGTGTTTAGTGCGAGTATTGCTTCCTACTGAATTTGATGCCTCCGTTCGTTTTTCTTCTTCCACTACTGTATTTATTTTTTAGGTGTTTACTTTGTCTATTGTAATATGTACAAGAATATATCAAAAATATCTATTACGAAAGCCATTACTGTCTTGTGTGTACTTCTTGTTTTTCTTCTTCCAATACTATTTAAATTCTTACGCGTTTACTTCTTTTGCTGCCTTCTACTTTCACACTAAACAAAATATTTTTGTCTAGGTTCGCATGTATCTAGGTTTTATGAAGTTCAAGGTAGTCGTCTACACACAAGCTCATTTCTCGGCTCTATAGTGTATATAGATTGTTAGATAGGTTTGTCTGTAATTCCATGTGACTATGTTTCACTTTACTTTTTCACGTGTACTTCTGTGTCTTAGTGTTCTGTACTCTATTCCTGTATGCTTGCCTCTTTGTGCTAAAACATGCTTACCATGTCGCATGTTTCGGTTCTTTATTATAGCATCCACAATACTTTACCCATGAGATCTTCCACCTTGGCATCATAGACTATAGTTGTATATGCTCATTCATGGCAATGGGGCCCACTGAAAGCTATTGTTGCAACATACTATAGTTTGCGACGTGTTCTCGTGACGGAGATCATGGTTGGCAGTGTAGGTGGCCCACTTGACAAAATAGGTTGTAGCAAGCAGCGGCTTATCGTGGCTTGTTCGTGCGATGGGTTCCGTTCGTGAGCCGTGATGGCTAAGGAAACTATGGCCGCCCACGAGTTCTCACGGTGAGGAACTACTTTGGGTCCCATAAGCAGCTGATTCAGCTCTTCAGTTAGAGTAGCAGACATCGCTTCATGAGTCGTGTCATAGGTACTAGACGTGTGCGAACTGTCTCCGGAAACTGATCTTCTAGCATCTGTGGTTTCATGTGCTAGAAGCCTAAAAGTTTAGTCCCACCTCAACAACTTAGAGTTGTTTCAACTAGCTTATAAACCCAACAATGGGAGTTCGAACAGCCAGATTTGAGGCTTTACCATAGGAACTCCAGTCCTTATACCTTAGGAACCCTAGTCCCTATGGGAAGACCTCACATATGGTTTGTATCTCGCGTTTCTTTTTCATCGACCTGTTGTTTATTGTTTTGCTTAACAATCGTGCCCGAGGGGGTGGGGCAGAGAGAAGACTGGTATAATATAAATCATATATAGAAAATAATTGACAACTCATACACATAAACCCATAAAAACTATAATAATATCTATAGTTGAGATGCAGGTACTTCCCCCAATCTTTAGTTCAGATACATCTTTAAAAAAATGCAAAGCACTAACTGAGATTTTATGCAATGTCATCGCCAAATAACACTCCTTTGCTTGGAACTCAAAGGCATAAAACATCTCCTTCTTCCATCTTCTTCTCAACAAACATAGTCTGCCCAATTTGATGTCAAAATATTAGTGACATGATTTCCATGCTTTGCAATACCTTCTTCGATGGTCTCATTTTCACCGGGAACTTCGATCATGTCTATGTCCTTATAAATGCGAGGCATGAGAAACATGCGGTAAAAAGGGCGGGCAAAGTACTACATAGTATGAAATAAACAACTAGTGATTGTGGTAACTATGAACATTCCTTTGTAGGTGTTGTTCGTGTTCATGATGCAAATGTAGTAAGAGATCTTTAACTTGTATTGTCTGACTATCCTCTTAATATTTACCCTTATTGATCTAATCATGTTCACACCATTTCCAAACCAATAGAGAAGGTTGTACTTGTTTATAGTTCGGACATTTGATCCTAAAACAAATTTATATTATTTGACGTGCATACATGTTATTAAAACTTTGATCAAGTCTCACCACTTTACCTCGCATGTTAGAGGGCACGGGTGGGCAAGAAGTAGGTAACTTGTTCGGGTTGTTCTTCACAACAGAGTCCAAAGATGTACAAAGTTTTCCTATGCTCTAAAAATAGAAATTTCTAACATGCTGAGTTCAAAAAGTACAAAGTTTCCTTATTCTCTAGAAATATGAATTCCTAACATACTAAGTCTAAGCAAGTACAAAGTTTCTTTATGCTCTAACAATACAAATTCCAAACATGCTGAGTCCAAAGAAGTACAACATTTCTGAAGTGTTGGGACAAACTGGGTCATACCGGTGGTGTGCTCGACCAAGGACCGTGAGGTGCATAGGTCGAGGGAATCGGGGAGGTCCACGCAGCTATGGTGTAGGGCAATGGAGAGAGGTGCGCGAAGGCGTAGTCTTGGGCTCCATAGAGGTGCACGTAACCATGGTTGAGGGTGCTGGAGAGGTGTGCACAAGGACGATCGAAAGTGCCAGAGAGGTGCGCGCTGCCACAGTGGCGGTTATACAGATCAGTAGAAGGTGAAAGTGTAATCCAGAGGTGGAGTATCTCTTTCGAATAAGGTTGAGATGTAAAGCTGGGTGGAATTGATCGCTCTGGCTATTTAATTTTTTTTAGAAAGGTAAATAAGTACTAGACAATAAATTCTCAAACAATAATGTAGCAAGATAAAAAATGTTTCATCCAATTTTGTTATGCACATCTCCCTGATTCTTTTGGGCCGGGGCATGGAGCCCCCGGAGGATATGTGTCTCCATCCCAGCGGAGCTGCCCTCTCTCAGGAGACATGCCCACCACGGGACCAGGCACGATATTCTCCCCGCGGCCCTTTCGCATGTCCTATCCTACCTCCCTCGTGGGTGGACCACGCCCACGCTCTGTCCCACCGTCAGTGTATGTGCACGAGAAAGCTTTGGGTGAGATGTGGTTTGGTCACGGCAGAGTTCCGCACCCGCTAGTGATAGGACCCGTATCGATCTGACGTGGCGTTTTTAGGTCATGGAGGCGCACGGGTCTTTGATCGCGATGCGATTGAGTGGTGTGTCACGTTCGAATGGGAGAACTGCTTTCATATATAGTATCCATCCGCGTATATCCGTTGACCTTCCATGACTCACAGATGCGTGTGCTATCATCGTCTAACAATCGTGTGCCAGGACACCACGTGCACCAAAAGGCTTTCTAACACAACGTCGCGCCACCTGTTTTTACACTACGACTCACACATCGTTCATTTTTGGATTTTGTACCAGCTATGTGTGTAAAACAGCCCTCGCGGTACGCTCTACACTCGTTGTGTTAGCTCTTATCTATTCTCACCCTCCCCTCCCCTACTACACGACCACACGACGTTCTTTAACTCACCATCCTTTCTGTTTATGTAGGCATCTCTAGCGGTTCCAGGCAGACAACGTGGGGACGCAAGCGATTGCCTTCGCAAAGTCCATGTAGGCCATGTAAAGTGACGCAGTAGAATGGGTGGTGGTGGTGGCACATGATGCGTTGTCTATGGCCAACACAGATGCGAAGGAGGTGGATGTCGTGGCGGGTATGGTGGTCGTGGCAGAAGCGGTGTCCAACACTGACATGGTCGTCTTGGACAATAATGGTGACTTAGACTGGCTCGAGGACCTCGACAACCCACCGCCTATGCTTGCATCCTTGCAGACCACCCACCGTGATGATTTTAGACACCAGTTCATGGTTTTCGACCATGTGGCATTGCAAAGCATCCTCTCTAGTAGGGCAGCCGTGCTACGACAGTCCTCGACGCGTGAGGACGGGAATCAATGATAGGGGGACGTGACGGACCTCGTGGTGGAATGCATCATGGTGGCACAGACTGAGGGGAAGGAGACGAAGGATCAATGGAAGGCCAAGATGGAGCGGGACCTATTGCGCCGCAAATGAGGGGAGGAGGAGGAGGCCTCAAGAAGGCTCTATACGTACTTCGATAGGTCGGTGCGTCGTGTTGCCGAGAGGGATCGGCCATCTCAGTGGCAAATCTCGGCGGAGCACCTTGCCATTGGGAAGTGGCACATCGAAAAGGCTGGCCCCTTGGGAAATGCTGGTGCCAAGGACATCGCCGTCGATTAGTAGAGCGCAGGACTATGATGCCGCAGCAGTAGGGCCGAGGACGTCAAGCAACTTTTTGTATGGTTGTCGTCGCAGGTCGACCATTAGTTTTTGGACCACCACATTCATAGTTAGGGTTGTTTGAAATCAATGTAACGGTCTACGAAATGTAACATGAATAACTATTTTAGTGTATCACTAACCGTTGGGAATCATGTCATGTGTTGATAACTTTTTTGGGATGACACAAGTAAAAAGTACCTTTACCCGGTGGAGACATCGTAAGTTTATCCACTTATCTTTCATAGTTTTATTTTTCTCTTCTTTTCGACTTGTAATAGAAATAGAGAGGGGCTCAAATCTGTAATGGAAATACAATTAAATCATATTTTCATCAAGATTTTGAGTTGCATGTCATCAACAAAATATTTTTTTAAAATTTATTGTGATTAATATTAATTTTTCGTTGAATGGTATACCAAACACGGTAAAATATTGTATCCGTCATGACACTAACATAATGCACCGTGATCTAGTATACCGAGGAGCATCAACGGTTGGTACCGCTGAAGCTCTAGGTCGACATACGATGATATGCCGAGTCAAAAAAGTGTCGTCAATGCACTTTTCCTGACACGCTTATCCCTGACAGCTTTAATTTTTTTGCGGAAACGAGCGTGGTAAGTAGTAGACATGTGTCTCGGCATCTATAAGCGCCAGGAACCGAGGTGCGTGTTGTACCAGTTGTTCAACATACGTTAATGTCTCTAACTTTCCAAAGTAAAGTAGATGGTACGAGTAGTACGAGTTGTAACTCTTTTTACACCTCTAGCTCCGCAAAATAAAATACCATCAATATGATTTTTAACGAGTATGTCTTTACAGCTCTAACTTTGCATTGTAAGATAGATAACACGAGTTGTTCTGAACGATGAACATGGTAAACACCGCTATAAGAGTATTATACGATAGAATGGCGGTGAGCGGTAACGGTTTCACACACGCTAGAGTTCGCAGTTCTCGGTATATGACTAACACCTGGAAAACAAACTTTGGTGGCGTCTCTACACATTGTCACCAGCACGTGTACACTACACGAACCCACGTCTGCAAAGACATGCACTCTACATGCCTAAAAGGACGTATTGAACTAACCCAAAAATAAAATTTTTATCACACTTAGCATTTAATTTCATGCGGGAAAACTCAAAATATCATAACTCTTAAATAGTGTGTCGGAATTGCTATCTGTTTTCACCGTTAGGCCTCTCATGACGAGATCTTAGGAACTAGATCTCATTTGCTGAGAGATACTAATACTTCTCGCGAATGTCCTATCTGATAGCCGCGTCACGTGGGGCTCAGAAAGTGATCTAGTACATGTAATACTATACTACTCATTGTTATCCTTCTCATCAAAAACAGACTTAGCAGAGTGAACAAAGTCATCATCCTCATAGGGCAGATCATCCACGCCATAATAAGCTAATTTTCTTAATCTAGTAAGAACATCCATCATCTTGAAGGAGGTCTTGCAGCATTCCTCTAATGGCGGGGAATTGCTTCGTCTCTTCGTGAGCTCTGTATTGATGTTTTTCAAGCGGCGCATCTTCTGTTGATCGTTCTCTTCTCTGTTTTCCAGAGATAGCGCAACACACACCGAAGTTCCTTAGAGTTGCACGGTGGGTCCGCTCATAGCATGATACTACACTGGGGAAGCACATGCCCGCACCCAATGAACTTGCGACCGGCATAACATGACCATTTAGTGACACACGCAAATCGCGATGCGGTGGAAGGCCGCACCCGCACTAATGATGTGTATCCGGGTCGACATTATTCCATTGTGGATCGTCAATGGTAGCATCAGGTGCAAAGAGGCATGTAAACTATGAGAGAGTGGTGAAATATAAAAAAAGATTCCCCTTTTATGAAAACCTAGATCAATCTTGATCAAGAAAGCCTAAATATCTTTTTAAATTGAAATTAATAACCAGAAATTCAAGCATACGCCTATCTATACGCCTATCTCACAGTCGATCTTTGTCACCCCAGGTAGCTCACGTCTAACTCTCTCCGTTGCCTGTTAAGGATTTTGTGCAGAGAGAGTGAAGATAACTGGGGAGTGGGGAGCATGATGCTGCAGTTATCTTTGACCTACCACATCACCATTATGTGAGTATCGATAATTACCACATCGTAAAACTATGTGCCATCTTCCATATGCGCTGCGAAGAACTGTAATCCGCTGGGTAAAAAACTTTTGCTAGTACTTTTGGCTTGTGCCGTTCAAAAAAGTGTCGGATGTATTTTTTTAGTGCTAATTATCTATGCAAAGCTAATTTTATCTTGCTAACATTTATTACTCAACGGCTATTTAGTGGAGCCTAGAAATTTCAAATTTGAAAATAATATTTAAAAGCTTCAGACATACCTAAAAAACTACCACATTTACACATGTGTTTTGTATGTATCTTGAAATTTTATTTAAAAACATTGCACGTATTTATTTGTGAGCTACACAAATGAATTAAAAATTTGCTCTATAATGTCAAATAGTAGATATATTAAGGATCCCCACATGTCTTCTTTTATAGCCCAGAAACATAGTTTTTGGTGAGAATTTACAGATACATAGTGCATAACTAGATGTAATTTTTAAATAAAATGTGTTATATTTTTTTGAATGATGTAACTACAAAAAAATCTGTTTGGAAATTTAGTATTTACAGCATCTCCATGTATTTGGTAAAGGTAATGTGACTAGCCAACATTCAAGATTTGACAACGGTTAATTTAGAAATTTATGTTTTGGATAAAACTAAATTGAACCATTTGACATTTCCTCGGTATGATTTAATATGTGGGTGATATTTCACAAGTAATGAAATGTCATAAAAACTTCGGTTCACGCAACTCGAATCGCATGTTGATTCAAAACCTGGCCATAAAATATCCTACTAGCATACCATCATTAGTAGTGTGCGATGAGCATCACATATGATATTTAACTATTATGGTACCATATGTGACAAAAGTGTCTAAACTATAATTGTTTATGATGTGAAACAGGTTGTTTGTGATTTTTAAAAATAGACAGATATACAATTATTGTTGGGATAACTAGTTTATTTTACCGTATTAGGATTTGCCTAAGAGAACAAAATATAATAATAAAAATACTCTATAAACTATGTACCATGCATGCCTTGATGATTTCGTACAGACTTGTCTTAGATCTCTCCCAATTCTCCATTGTGATGTTGTGTCATAGGTATAATGTGATCAATGATGAAGACCATATCCTAGCTAAGAAACTATCTCTTCGCGTAATCTAGTACATGCCTCGTTAAATTTTATAGTATCATCCAATTAGTCTCAAGTATCTCGCTAAATACGGGCCTATCATAATAAAGATGAAGCATTTGTGAGATAAAATGCATTGGGTAATAGTCTCTATAAATATACCGTCTCCTAAGAGAGAGAGCGTTGAGAGGTGCTCCCTCTTGCCAAATATGTAAGGCTCCCTCAAAATTTGAGCTTACCTATTACCATAAATTTGGCTAATGTCATATTCCACAAAAATTATTCAATTATATTTGTATTTAAAATAATTTCCCAAGAAAGTATAACTTTGTGTTAGTCCAATTTATGGTCAAAGTTAGTCTCAAATTTTGAGATGGGTCTTACATATTCGAAGAAGGGGGGTCCATTTCCGAGTAAATAACTTTTTTGTCTATATTGTGGTTCTTATTAAAACACTTTATTTAATTAAACTAGCTGAATGCACGTGCGTTGTCACGGTCTATCAAATCTTGTATCCTCGACTACATGCTAATATTGCTACAGAAGAAAAAGTTACATTTCGAACAACGGCTTTTAATCAATATATCAAACTGCATTATCCTATTTCATGGCTGGCGTTGTATACTTATATACATAACCATCGAGAAACCGGTTTTGAGTTTTACCGTTCATATAGCATGACATGCGTAGTAGTCTTTCTCTCACCCTATGTTTAGAAAGTGTCTGTGTGCATACTAATATCAAAGAGCTGCTCACCAAATCAAGCCATACACAATGAGGTAAGTGCTCGCATCACACAAGCATGTATGGCTAAGGAGATGAACCATACCGATGCTAGAATCTTGACAACATGCTTCAGTGCCTTCTTCGATGGCTTTCCTTATCTACCACGTCCTAATGCTACTGCATTTCCTCCGGCTACACTAATACGCAACCTATGAATACATGCAGACTCTTTACAACCTGTCGATTGCACCAAACAAAAAAGATAGAGTGGGTTTTCTTAAAGAGTAGGTTGAATTCAGCAGGACATCCAGTCAGGCAGCAGCTTGCTTCAACAAGCGCATGTACAACAGTAGGAGAGTCTGGTCAGGAGAGCCTGGTCTACACTCCGGCTACAGCGGTGGCATCGTTCCTATTGATGTGTATGCCTAGTGCCAACGAGGGATCTCCACATAGCCTTGCGTAGCTCGCCTGATCCTTCATGGATGTATCAGACATGCCACGGGAGAACCATAGCAATATAGCATAGGTGATCATGATTTGGATTTAGAGGATTGGTTCCCCATACAACTTATGATTTTAATATACCCTCTCTTTACCACTCGTTGTAGAGTTGCCGCTGTCGTAGACTGCAGTATACTTCCCCCTGCCGTAAACCTCAGTATCCCGCGCTGGCGCCAACAGTCGATGGGGTTTACCACCACCCTAACCATGATGGAGATCTTCCTTTAGGATACAGGTAGCATAAGTGACTCCCCTCCTTGCTCCCTGATGCTTGGACCATTCGGTTCCAGGTGATGGCTTTGTGGTTGAGGTGAGATTTCTAGTTCAGATCGACATATACAAGTTCTCTACATGGAAGGTTAGTCCAAATGTATAGACGCGAATGAGAGCACATGCATAGGTCTCGGGTCTAAAGCTGTCCTGAGATGGTGTTAAAAGGCTGACACCTGATGAAATCTCCATCGGAAGCAACACTTCCATCATCATCAACATCACCATTGTGATGAATCTTGGAAAGTTTCATGTTTACATCCTAGTCTGCCTTATGGGTTTGGCTGAGCAATATGGTGAATTTTAACATATCGCTGGATACCTTACAGTCATTGGTGGTCACAATCAAATGCGAGGTCGCTCCTCTTCCTGGCAACCACGACCATCTGCAAATTGATTGAATCTATAAATGAAATTAAGAGGAAAGTTTAGGAATACTTGGTTGTTCAGTAATTTGGCCATATAGGTTTAATGCGGGGCCGGAGGTGGAGGCAGTCATAGACATCATCGAGCCCGATCATGGTCCTTTGGCAGTGGGTAGCCAACGGAGACATCGACGTCACCATCGCGGAGGATGTCATTGACACCGATCTTGATGCGTTGTTTGCTCCGTTTGTTGGGGGTCCTAAGCACGCCAGAGATGAGGACGCAGGTGCCCGTGGGCACGAGGCGCCTGAGAGGCAGGTGAGTCACCTGGGTGGCGTCGAAAACGAGCTGGAGAATCGTGTGTCAGGAGTTGTCTTTAACATTGAGGAAGGCCACTGTGCCGCTACACTAGACGCAGCCCCTCCTGACCTAGCCGTCCACGCGCATGTGCTCCCCGTAGTAGGCGCCGATGAAGACAAGGATGGTGCGGAAACAGCCTCCCACGCGCATGTGCTCCCCGTCGTAGGCGTCAATGAAGGAAAGGATGGTGCGGAAACAGCCTCCCACGCGTACGCTCTCCCCGTCATAGGCGTCTACCGTGGCAAGGATGGTGCGGCTGCACGTGAGGGTGGGTGCCATCAGAGGCATCAGAGGATCCAGGTCGGGGATAGGGACAAGGATGTGTCGATCGATTTAGTGGATGTAGAGAAGAAAACCTCCTTTTCTTCTCGTGGCGCGACGTGAAGACCATCACGGACATAAGGAGACCGCCCAGATGGCGTCGAAGAACCACCACCACTGCCCGCCGCCTGAGAGGGCAGTGTCCTGGGGATGCGGACGCAGAGAGCTAAGGAGACCCATCAAGGGGTGGAAGGAGGCGGCGAGGCCGTCCACGCAAGCTCCATTCAGGAGAATGAAAAGGAAAAAAAATGATTTTATGCAATCTCGACTCCCGTGATTATGGATTTTCATTTTTTTGATTTCTATGGTATTTAAACTCTCTTTATTGTACTTTCCATCTAATCCACGCGCAAGTGACGTATGAGATTCTTTGAATGTTTGATGTCTACAATTTGAGGGGCTAGATTGTCTAAATGTTTGATGTCAAAGTTCACTTTGCTGTCAAAGTGGACGTACCAACACCAACTTATTTTTAATAATAAAGATATATATGTACTTACTCACTATCTGATCTAGGCATTAGTCTGAAAGCCAATCCATGTAGCGTAAAACACAGCTAAGTTTGTATTCGAACATGTATCCCATTATTTACTTGCAAACATAACTTGGTTAGTGCAAAAAAGTCAGTTGTTTTCAATTGTATTCTCCTTGTAAATGCTAGTTTGCATTAGTGTATATAGAAAAACTGAATGTTTGCAATAGAGTAGATCTTAAAGTCACGCCTTTCATGTTATAAATTATTATTGCAAGCTATTCTAACATTCCAACCACATCCATGTGGCTCCAGTGCCTTATCACTCCTCTCCAGTGACGGAGCGGTTAATGGAAAAGGGGGTCTAATATATTGTGCAATAGTGCATGCTCCTTGTGTGGGATACTCTCCCGTCACGACCTATAATAATGTGGTGGTCTTGGGAGACACAGAGGCTCACCATATGATGCTGCTCCGGCTCCAACAAGATAGGTGCTTAATGAATTTAAAATGATCATCTTTTCTTGAAGAAATTACATTATTATTAATAAATTTATTGGAAATTTTATTAACTAATTATTGTTATTGCTAAAATTTGGTACACCCACTTTGCCAAAGTATGGTGCACCTTAGTGTTTCAAAACTCCAAAAAAGTAAAATTTTACGAAGTATGTAGAATATATAATGACATATAAAATTTCAAATCAGGAGTAAATAATAGCGTTAGATTGTTTTGGCTCAAACTGCTATCCATGTTGTCCAGATTGTTTTCGTCTATGGGATGGAGCTCGAAAAGGACACGAGGCGACGTTGCAACAGAGCCCTGCTACCTCGTGAGACAGGACCTGATGTGGGACATAGGGAAAGATTCCCTACCGCGTATGGGTGTACGGCGCGCCGCCGTACCCTGCGTCACCAGACGGTGGGCGCGCGTGCCACATGGGACCACCGTTAGTGTACGCGGGCAGTACCACACTCTATGAGAGGCATTCCCGACGTAACAGGGCTCCACACCTGTTGGGTGGTGGTGGCGCCGTGAGCCTTCGAGACACGTGTTTTTGCGGTAGAGAGGCGTCCTAGCAGCTGAGGTGGGACCCTCTACGGACTCTCGCTGTCATGGGCACCGAGAGCTGACGTGGCACCGTAAGCCATGACATCCACAGTTTTTCGTGGTCATGGGACCTACCCAGAGCCGACGTGGTGCCGTCAGCCCAACCCAGGTGCGGTCTCTCGCCGACGCAGGTCCTGAATAGAGCAGATGTGGCACCATAAGCCCATGTAGTCCACGGGTTCTCATGGAGGTGGGGTCGTCTACAGTCAATGTAGCAATATAAGCTCGTGTCATCTCTCATCGTAGATGTTAGACGACACGGATTCTCGCGGGTGGAGAGACGACTTGGCACCATAGATCATAGATGTCCGCTCGTTATCACGGCGATATCGTACCGTGGGGCCCGTCCATAGTGGAGATGTCAGCTTTAGATCGTACGCGTATGCGGGTTCTAACGGCGACGACGTGCATCGTCATCTTCCAGATCGCAGCTTTATATCTCTCTGCCTTTGGTTTCTCGTGGTCTGGTCATGCATAGACTATAAAAGACGCCTTCGTCTTCATGGTTTCCTGAGTCACATTTTCTTCTCTCTCCCCTCCGTCCATCTTGTCTTTCCTGAACGACATCCTAGAAGAGACGCCACTGCCCACTGGCTACCGTATATCTTCCTTCGTTGTTCGTCTGCACCTGGTGTCTTCTCGGTCTTCGATTCGACCTACACGGTATGTTTTTGTGCTTCCTACATGTTCATTATTCTATTTATTTGTTGTCTTCCACTATTTTATACGATTTGTTCCTAACATTTCTTTTGCACGTATTTCATACAAGCATGTCCGTGGAACGAGTTCTATCCTACCAGGAGGAGGAGAAGGAGACTCATGGCAACGAACATACACGCCTCCACTTCGACCTGGATCAATATGCATCAGATCTTGGCGGCATCTTAGCGTCTCCAACAGCCGCCACTCCATATAGGAAATCCCCAAAGCTCGAAGACATGAAGCCAGTACGCGGATGGTGTGTTTTCTTCCTCCCCATGATGAATGTCACGCTCGCCTGTGATGGCGGAACCGTGTTTACCGCCATGGTACGCGAAAGATGCTGTCGACGAGGAGGAGTACGACCTTGAAGACCTACACTTTTTCGATAGGCTCCTCAAGAATCTTGAGGATTAGGATGGCCACACGTCGTCGTGCCTTGCTTAGTTCTTAGTAATAGATGGTAGTAGATAGGTGTAGGCGTTTATGTTCTCTGTATAACTAAAACTTGCAAGTTTCATGGGGTGACGATAAATAAAAATAACATCATCTTATCGTGTTTGTATTTTTATATATGTTATTCATATTTTTAAAATGTGTAAGTTTATGTATGTACTGAATAAAAATGTTCCCTAGAGTCTTTGTTTTTATCAAATCTTGCTCCTTTCGTGATCTTCGCATCTGTCTTCTGCTGTTGAATATTCTTCCCTTTTTTGTGCTCCCCTATGACGGTGTAAGCGTTTACAATGCCATGGTACGTGGAAGATGGCGTCGACAAAGCGGAGTACGGCCTCGAAGATCTACACTTCTTCAACGGTCTTCTCAATAATCTGTAGGATTATGATAGCCACACGTCGTTGTTGCTTCCTCCTTATGAAAATTCGGTGAGTTCACGATAAATATAAATACCATCATGTTACCATGTTTGTCTCTTACTGTATGTTATATGTATTATCGAAACCTATAGATTTGGCCGTCTGATGAATCTAAATGTCGTCACATGTCTTTTCGTTTAACTTTTATTGTAAAATTTTGATCGTTTTATACTTTTTGCGTCTGTATCCATTTGTAAAATGGTGTTACCTATGCCATACTTAGGGTGCGTTCAAAAAATTATAGATCTTTGATCTTAGGTACGCGTGTCGAGTACACAACGCTTTTTCTTCTCTGCCTATACGTACGCCCATATGTGTTTGTTTTGCACAAACACTCGAAAAGTTATGCAGTCGCGGTTTTCACTCGGGGTCGAATAGCGTAACGTTCGATTTGAGAAACAAAGGGAGAACGGCCTATCTCGCATAGTTGTCAACGTCTCCTTCTTCACTTACTCCTCGAATCTGACCAAGTTAATAGCCAGAGACAATGCTAGTGAGTACATTGAATATACTCGCAAACCACCTGAAGAGGAATAACAATAAAAGATATGCAATATGGTTGAGGTAGTATGAGGGCTTCCTAAGAGGTTATTTTCTAAAATAGTTTCTCTTGTAGATATAGGATGTCTATATCTTTGTTGAAAACTTTTGTAAAATATTTTGAAAATATTTGAAAGGGTTGGAAAACCACTAGAACGGGGTCACCCAATATCATCTCCCAGTCCTCACTCGACTGTGTTTTTCATCTTTCATGATCCTCCTAGATCACCTCACTTCCTCGGTGGTCTCCCAGTCCACCCTTTTCAGAAAACTCTTTCTTTTCCGAAATCCTTTATAGAAATCAAAACCATCACCACTCGGCAGTAGTTTGTACAACCTCCCATGACCACGAACGTGGCTATTTCGAATAGATTTACACTATGCAGAATTTGTACACTTTACCCACACAATCTGGGTACCCTGCCCTTGTGGGGTGCTGGATTAATCCTCCGATAATACTTGTTATGCATATCACCACGATCCCATGATGAGTCTATCTTGGCACATAATAACAAGTATAAAAATAAACATCCAGTACTTAAGGGGATACAAGTCATACCTCAATTGCCATTATGGCTACATCGATCATCATTAGCGAAAGTTTATCAAAGCGTCGGGCCCAAGCCATGACTTAACCTACATGCAGCTGACTGGGATAATGTCCTATCTCACATAGTCATCAATGTCTCCTTCTTCTTCACTTACTCCTCGAATCTGACCATGTTAATAGCTAGGGGCAATGCCAGTGAGTACTTTGATTGTACTCGCAAACCACCTTAAGAGAAATAACAATAAAAGATATGCAATATGGTTGAGGCAGTTGGAGGGCTCCATGAGAGGTTCTTTTATAAAATAGTTTCCCTTGTAGATATAACATGTCTATATCTTTGTTGAAAACTTATGCAAAACAATTTGAGAACATTTGAAAGGTTTCGAAAATCACTAAAATTGGGTCACCCAATGTCATCTCCCTATCCTCAGTCGACTGGGTTTTTCATCTTCCGTGGTCCTCCGAGATCACCTCACTTCCTTTGTGGTCTCCCAGGACACCCTTTTTAGAAAACTCTTTCTTTTCTGAATTCCTTTTTAGAAATCAAAACGAATACCGCTAGGTAGTAGTTTGTCCAACCATCCATAACCGCAGACATGGCTATTCGAATATATTTACACTCTGCAGAGGTTGTACACTTCAACCACACTATTCGGGTACCCTTCCCTGATCACATACAGATCGTAGGTCATGCAATCGATCAAGACTCTTAGGATACCACTCTTGCAGAGGACCTACCCTATGGGACGTCAGGATCCATGGACCAACCGGTGCGCACCAACTCATTGAGAGTGGGCACTTTCAATGATAGGCTCATATTATTGTCCGGCCACCTACAAGGACAGTTTGCATCTCCTCTAGGTGACTGTCTTACAGATGACCCTTTCTGTAAGGAAACCTGACATTTGAGAGATGTGATCCCTTATAAGTAGTCGCAAGGTATCCCATACTAGAGTAGACTGATACCTTCGATCCGGATTACGGATGTAGTATAGCTCATTTTCCCTAGCACACCTAGGTTTATCGAATCCTTAGGAGGCAAAAAGCGTAGTGAAGTTACTTTAACGAACCTTCTGGAGTTTTAGAATTCCTTTTGTATTTTTACCAGAACAAGAGTTCGCGTCTTTTGTTGTTGTCGATGATGGAGAGAGAGGGTGTAGGGCATTCAGTTTCACCTGTAGCTGTGCAAAACATCTGATAGGAATAAAAGATAAAAATAAGTATGCATGTAATTGTTAGAGCAAGATAAATTATATGTGAGTAGTGCATCCATAATTGCTATTGCCTTCACAACCGCTTATAGAAATAACCTACTAGTCTCATCCATAGAAGAAAGAGAACTAATGATATGCATAGTGACGTCACCGTTAATCCCAAGTAAATCCCGCACATACAGCTGTACTACCCCTTCTGTCACTGGGGTTCCCAACTTGTAGATTAGTCATTAGTCATACTCCCTATACCTGGCTCAATCCTCGGGGTATTGGGTACCTAATAAGTCCTTATATTGACACAAGAGAGGATACAATAATCATCATGTCATACAAACTAATACATGATCCCATCTATGATAAATAACATGGACAAAAGCTACATGGCTAGGCGGAAGCCCTTAGCCCAAGGAGAATTACTCACACATAGAGATGAGATCAAAGATCATAAACATTGTAATTTATATAATGAGATTGATAGCAAATAGTCTTACAATATCGCTAATCGAAGAAGATATCTACTATTACAAGTGGTGGAATATGGCTATGGTGGTGGAGAAGGGTTTGGAGATTAGATCAAAGTCTATTCCTCCGGTGTCTCTTTGATGTTGTGGATGGAGATCAGGGGGTGGCTGATAATCAGATAGAAGGGCCCTTTTCTCGTCGCCCGATGCCTCTTTATATAGGGGACCCTTCACGAAAGTTGTTCTGTTTAACCTAGCGGTGTCGATGGCAACTATACGACCAGAACTATACGGCCAGAATTTTATTCCCGCCGCACAGTTGGTTGTTAAAGCGTCTGTATCCACTTCACGACTCCTGGTTTCTTTGGGTTGTTGGAAATTGATGGCCCAAAATATATTGAGCTCATTGGGAAACCCCAAGAGGAAGGTATGATGAGCACGGCATCAAGTTTTCCTCAGTACGAAACCAAAGTTATCAATCCAGTAGGAGCAAGGAAACACCCTAAAGGTGTTGCTAGCTGAGCCTTGGCAGGGCGCACTACTGGATTCCTACACAACACAACCACAGAACTTTGCCCCCAACTTGCGATGAGGTTGTCAATCTTATCGGTTTTGCTGAAAACAAAGGATTAAACGTATCAAATGGAAGAAAGTAAAAGTTTGCAGAAAGTAAATACAAAGTAGTAAACAGTTTGTAGATTGTATTTAAAAGAAAATACCGGGGTCCATAGTTCACTCGAGGTGGCTCTCCTTATGATAGATAACATCTTGTGTGAACAAATTACAGCGGGGCAATTGACAAACATCGAGAAAGCATACAAGCATATACTACTCATCTTGAATCCATCGAGATTCGATTGGGCATTACAACAGTATACATAGACCGCCATCCAACTGCATCTATGACTAATAATCCACTTTGTTTTATCTATAATTGCAAATGTATCTATAATTTTTGATGTTCCATGCTTTCTTTTATCCACTTTCTTGTGTTTTGTCCACACTTTGGAGTACTTTTCATATGATTTCTTGGACTAACCTATTAACAAGAGCCACAGTGCAAGCTGCCTGTTTTCTGCTGTTTTTGGTTCCAGGAAAGTCAGAAAATGAATATTCTCAGAATTGGATGGGACAAAAGCCAAAGTGCCTATTTTTCCGGAAGTCATGAGATGCCAGAGTACGAGACAGAGGGGCTGGGGGCCACCACACCACCTGGCCCGCGCCAGGGGGTGGTCTGGCCGCCTCCGGCACCCCCTCGGCCTCCCCTTCTGCCTATAAGATGCCCTCGAGACGAAAACCCTAAGTACCCGATCAAAAATCCACGAAAGAGTCTATCGCCGCCATCATCTCCATCCCTAGATAGGGAGGGATCTGAAGCTCTTCCCGGCACCCTACCGGAGAGGGGAATTCACCCTGGAGGCCTTCTTCATCACCATGCAAGCCTCCAGTGTGATGCGTGAGTAGTTCATCCTTGGACTACGGATCCATGTAGTAGCTAGATGGCTGCTTCTCCTCCTTTGTTCTTTCATGTTTAGATCTTGTGAGCTCCGTTCATGATCAAGATCATCTATTTGTAATTCTGCATGTTGTGTTTGCGGGGATCCGATGGATATTGAGATGCTATCTCAGATTGATTATTGATTCTATCATGTCTTTGTTATTTGTGATCTCGTATGCTTTCTGTTGTTAGTAGCTATCTTGGCCAAGTAGATGCTAGCAACTCCAAGAGTTAGTATTTATGCTCGATAGTGGGTTGATACTTCTAGTAATCTAGGGAAGTGACAGAAATCTCTAAGGTACTAGATGTGTTGTTGCTACTAGGGAGAAAACAACAATCCTTTGTTCATAGAACAATCGTATTGTTTACTTTACACGCAATTCGTAAAGTAATAATATGTTGCTTGCAACTTAATACTAGAGGGGGTTCGGACGATAACCTGAAGGTGGATTATTAGTCATAGATGAAGTTGGATGGCAGTCTATGTATAATGTTGTAATGGCCAATCAAGTCTCAAAGGAGTCAAGATGATTAGTATATGCATGTATTGCTTTCTCGATGTTTGTCAATTGCCCTGCTGTAATTTGATCACCCAGCATGTTATCTACCTTAAGGAGAGCCACCTCTAGTGAACTATGGATCCCGGTCCTTTTCTTTACATACAATCTACAAACTGGTACTGCTTTGTGTTTACTTTCTGCAAACTATTACTTCTTTCCATTTGATACGTTTAATCCTTTGTTTTCAGCAAAACACGGTGAGATCTCCATGTTGGGGACATAGTTCAGTGGTTGTGTTGCGTAGGTCTCCACGTTTCTACTAGCACCGGTAGTGCACCTTGCCAAGGCTCAACTAGCAACACCTTTGGGGTGTTTCCTTGCTCCTACTGGTTCGATTAAACCTTGGTTTCATAACTGAGGGAAACTTGCTGCTGTGCTCATCAAACCTTCCTCTTGGGGTTCCCAATGAGCTCTACATCAACACTGAGCCATCAAGCATTTTTCTGGCGCCGTTGCCGGGGAGTCAAGGACATCTTCACAAGGGGAGTCCCTCATAACCAATCTCTTTACTTTGTTATTTTGTTTTTGCTTAGTTTCTTTTTGCTTTGTTTGCTTGTTTCTTTATCAAAAACAAAAAAAAATAGTTTTACTAGTTTGCTTTCTTATTTGAAAACACAAAAAAATTAAGTCACCTTTAGTTGTCACCTCTTCCTTAGCTCACCATGTTGATCCCTAAATTCACCCTGAAAGACCTTTCAATTGGTAGTGGTTCTATAATTGGGATAGATAATATTGAAGAATTCTTTAATCATGTTAGCGAACATGAAGATACGGAGGATAGATCCCTTGCAGAACTTGCTCCAAACTATGAGATTGCTGCAACTTCTTTAATTCATATGTGAGAAGCTAGGTTTGTTAACCTCAACCCCTTAATGCAAGTAATGTTTCTTAAGCTTAAAGAAATTGAGGACCCTGAAAAGAGGGATTTTATTCTAGAAACTTTGTTTAAGGATTTCTATGATGTTGCCAAGGAAGCTAGGAAAGTCTTTAAACGTTTCAGTATGCTAGGATCATGTGTAGATGTTGTTGGTACACGAGAAAAGACGAATAAAACCGAACCTAATGGGGAGGAACCTAAGATACCAATACCCTTTAAACTAGTAGCAATACATGATGCCACAGAAAAGAATCTTGATTGGATTGTTCCTGCAAACCCTTTTGATGAGAATAGTGAACCTAAGAGCATTGAGAGAGGATCCTCTAGAACTTATTTGGATGATATACCTTGCCTTGTTGAAATTATTTCTGGTATTGATCTTAATGCTTCTTCATTTGAGAACACTTGATACTTTTTCTTGCTTTTTATGCCTAACTTAAAGGCGTTAAAGAAACGTACTTATTGGGAGATAACCCAAAAGTTTCAGATGAGTCTTGGAAGTTATTACTTCAGTAATAACCGTTCCTTATCCTTTTTCTTTGCTTTTTGTGCCAAGAGTAACCTCTAATGAGAGAGAAGTAATGATTGAGAAAGTTGCTATCCCGAAACAGATTTCTTTGCTTCACCATAAAAATTCGTGTAAAATCTCTGAACGTCTTTTTGAGGCGTGAATTTTTTTTGCGCTTCTGCCCCAGGTTGTTATCTAACTTTAGTTAGTTCAACACTTTTTGATTTGAGCAACAGAAGGTCTTTGAAAAAATTCATCTTTACCTGCTGGTCTGGTTTGATAGATTTCTGCCATTTTCTGTATTTGCTTCTTGTTGGTTCCTTTTTGAGTTCTTTTGGGGAATTGAGATTTTTGAGGGAAGTGCTACAGTAGCTAGTGGTCTAATGGAAGTTTATTTGGTGTTAGAACTGAACCTTAAGACCTATTATCTTGAGTGCACTAATGTTGCTAATAAAGATTGTGTGAAGTTTTGTATGAAGGAAAAATTTCAGGTGTATGGAAGGAATGAGTAATGAGATGAAGGACGGACTAAAGCTCAAGCTTGGGGATGCCACACGTGTCACCCCAAGAAATATCCAAGAAGTAAAAGCGTCAAAGCTTGGGGATGCCCAAGGCATCCCCTTCTTCATCAATAAAAATCCCAGGTTTCTTCCAAACGCTTCATTTTTATTGTTTCATGCAAAGTTGTGTTGTTCTTGGAGCGTCTTATTTTTCGTTTTTGGTTTGGTGTTTCGTTTGCTTGGTTTGCTTAGTTTTCTGAATAAATTGGTTGGACCCCCTCTTTCATACTTTGGTTTGCAAATAGTTTTGTTTGGTTTGGAAAAGAGTAGGAAAGGTCATGCTTAAGTGTTAAAAAGACATTGTTTCTGACGGTGGCCTATGCTTTGTCATGACATGCTTGATATTGTTTTGGCTTTATGCTTAGTATTCTTTGATGTAGCATGACTTGTTATAAACAATTGAGATTGCTTAATGTGCCTTGGAATAATCATGCGTTGTTTTAGCATATTAAAGCATAGTATAGTGGTATTCTCCTTTGATGCTTTATTTGGGTTGACTTGGCACATGCTCACACCATGTTATGACTATCTCAAGTCACCATAGCCTTTATGATCCTTTAGTTTTCAACTTATAGTATCACTGTATGCTTTTATCAATGATGTTTTGTCGCTTTGCATGAATATGGCCATTATTGCTCTCTTAGTTTGTCGCTCCCAGTCTTTTGCTAGCCTCCACAACCAAGTATGAGTTCCACTCATGCATCCAACTCCTTAAACAAAGTTATTTCAAAGAGTCCACCATACCTACCTACTAGCTTATGCTATTCCAAGTATATTCATGCTCTTGTTTACCTTCCGAATTAAACTTGTTATGAGAAAACTAGTGATTAAAGCTCTCACGAACTTGATGGCACACTTTACTTTTTTGCATCTAATAAACTTGAACCATTGGGTCCTTCTTTGTTGCATATATGCTTGCGCTTTATAAGTTGAAATTAGCAGAACAATGTATCATGGGGAGCGCTTTCAACATTGCACTTGTACTTTGTACCCTGTTGATATCATGTTCTTTTGCTTATGGATCCCGACGGTGTGAAATAAAAGTGGAACTTGTAAGATCATGGAGTTTGTATGTGTGTTAGAGAAATGCCTGGGACGCTAGCCTAAGCCATGCCTAATCATGGTGGAAACTTGCAGCAACTCCATAATGAGCACTCTATGAAGCATCCTCAATAAAAGCTATGCAAATAGCAAATAAAAAGATCGCTGAGATGCTCATTGTCTGCTTGCCTTGTCGTCTTGATTATGGGATAGCTCATGTATCATGCGCAAGGGGTACCCTGTTGGTGGTTCTTTATGATACACATGTACTTACAATGACAAGAGCTTACTTGTGACTAAAGTTGAGTAGCATGAGTTTCGGTCTTCGTAAGTAAGGGGCATGAGATTTCGGTTTATAACTTGTCAAGCATATCCTCTTAGTTGTGTCACTTTAACCTTAATCACCTTAAATATGCTTATGATAGGGGGAATGAGAGCTGAAAGTTATAAGTACCATAATTTTTGGAACCTCTTTATGAGACTTGAATCCCTACTTCCTTTTATGAAGGCCTTTCTTCCACCATTATATTGAGTCTCCACCTTCTACCTTTATGCACCTACTTTGAGAGCATAGTGGCCATTCTTAGTTCTATGTGCATTGTCTCAAGACTAGTTGATTGATGCATACCATGATATTTCTTGTTTTAAACTATTTGTATCTAGTCACTCTTATGAACTTTGAAGGTGTCCTATGCATTTATATTTGCTACTCTACGAGGAACAAGCTAAATACTATTATGCTATGTTTTCTTTATGTGAAACAAACAAACGTCTTGCAAAGCATTGTTATTCATGAATCTTTTGTTTGTGCCTTTTCATGTTGCATCATAGTTTCTTTTTCTTATTGCTAGAACTTTGTCTTTCATGTTATGATTGAAGTACTATGATCCCAGCTTTGAATGTTTTACAAATACTTTGATAAAGTCTTTGATGGTGCATGTCACCTCAAAAATTATTCTTTCTTTTTATCACTTACCTACTCAGGGACGAGCAGGAGCTAAGCTTGGGGATGTTGATACATTGCAAATGTATCTATAATTTTTGATGTTCCATGCTTGGTTTTATCCACTTTCTTGTGTTTTGTCCACACTTTGGAGTACTTTTCATATGATTTCTTGGACTAACCTATTAACAAGAGCCACAGTGCCTATTTTTTGGACAAAGTGCCTATTTTTCTGGAAGTCATCAGATGCCAGAGTACGAGACGGAGAGGGGATAGGGGGTCACCACACAACCTGGCCATGTGGCCCAGCTTGGCCCGCGCCAGGGGGTGGTCTGGCCGCCTCCGGCACCCCCTCGGCCTCCCCTTCCGCCTATAAGATGCCCTCGGGACGAAAACCCTAAGTACCCGATCAAAAATCCACGAAAGAGTCTGTAGCCACCGTGATCTCCATCCCTAGATTGGGAGGGATCTGAACCTCTTCCCGGCACCCTGCCGGAGAGGGGAATTCACCCTGGAGGCCTTCTTCATCACCATGCAAGCCTCCGGTGTGATGCGTGAGTAGTTCATCCTTGGACTACGGATCCATGTAGTAGCTAGATGGCTGGTTCTCCTCCTTTGTGCTTTCATGTTTAGATCTTGTGAGCTCCGTTCATGATCAATATCATCTATTTGTAATTCTGCATGTTGTGTTTGCGGGGATCCGATGGATATTGATATGCTATTTCAGATTGATTATTGATTCTATCATGTCTTTGTTATTTGTGATCTTGCATGCTTTCCGTTGTTAGTAGCTATCTTGGCCAAGTAGATGCCAGCAACTCCAAGAGTTAGTATTTATGCTCGATAGTGGGTTCATGCCTCTGGTAATCCGGGGAAGTGATAGAAATCTCTAAGGTACTAGATGTGTTGTTGCTACTAGGGAGAAAACAACAATCCTTTGTTCATAGAACAATCCTATTGTTTACTTTACACGCAATTAGTAAAGCAATAATTTGTTGCTTGCAACTTAATAATGGAGGGGATTCGGATGATAACCTGAAGGTGGATTATTAGTCATAGATGCAGTTGGATGGCGGTCTATGTATAATGTTGTAATGCCCAATCAAGTCTCAAAGGAGTCAAGATGATTAGTATATGCATGTATTTCTTTCTCGATGTTTGTTAGTTGCCCTGCTGTAATTTGTTCACCCAGCATGTTATCTATCTTAAGGAGAGCCACCTCTAGTGAATTATGGATCCCGATCCTTTTCTTTACATACAATCTACAAACTGTTACTACTTTGTGTTTACTTTCTGCAAACTATTGCTTTTTTCCATTCGATACGTCTAATCCTTTGTTTTTGGCAAAACACGGTGAGATTGACAACCTCATCGCAAATTGGGGACTGAGTTCTGTGGTTGTGTTGTGCAGGTCTCCACGTTGCTACTAGCACCAGTAGTGCGCCCTGCCAAGGCTCAGCTAGCAACACCTTTGGGGTGTTTCCTTGCTCCTACTGGTTCAATTAAACCTTGGTTTCATAACTGAGGGAAACTTGCTGTTGTGCTCATCATACCTTCCTCTTGGGGTTCCCAACGAGCTCTACAACAACACTAAGCCATCAATCATCCTCGAGCAAGAAATCCAAAACCAGAAAGGAACTCATCATGTAAACTGAAATAATGAGATGATGATCTGAATCATGATTGGTAGTCTCATGTTTCCTCCAATTTATAAATCTGAAAAACTTCAGCATAGATAGAGTAATGGCCAGCATATCATACGGGTTTTTATGCATCCTCATAGCGCAGAAAAATTATTGTTAACATGGATGATTCAAATGAGTTAACTTCATTCCATGTCATGTAATAAACCCATAGGCTTGCCTTTGAACAATAAAGTATAATCATGTAAAATTATGAGTGTGAGAGTTTGTCATGAAAAACATATACACTAGAGTATCTCAATTTTCCCACATCAATAAATCAAGACTCTTCAAGCAATACTTCTCTATTCATTGTCCTTCAAGAATTTCAGTTCTTAAGTAATTGAGAGCATGCCAAAAAAATAATTAGTTTACCGGGCTGTGATGGACACTCGTGGCATCACTAAGGTTTTTGTTCGTTTTGTACAATGATTACTCATAACAGCCAGAGGAGTGATTCCATCATGAACACAGCTACCCGGGAGTGCCAAGAATCTTACCCATTATAGCATTACTGCTACATATGTTTAATCAACTCGTAGCCAAAATCTAGGAGTTTCCTCCTTGAAGATCGTTCATAGGCTAGCGGAGTTGTGGCATCCCATGAAGTTTGACATGCATAAAGCTATATCATTCTTATGATTCACAAGTCAAACTTTGGCATGCTCAAAAAAACTGCTAAACATTAATTTCAATTAAACAAATCCTTTTAAAGAGAGCTATCAAGTCAATCAACATTTTCCATGGTGTTGTGTGTCTATAGAATTAAGCCTTCAAGACTAAACACTACAACACCCAAGACTTCAATTGTGAGACTTTTTCTTATTACAATTGTTTAGCAAATTTTTAGGCAAGACTTGGTTAACTACAACAGCTGGAACAAAACGTACCCACCTAAATACCCATGCAAACAAAATTTTACTACAATACAAAGACTCACTCCACCAATATAATATCTTAACATTTACTACTAACTAGCATGGGTTTCTCAAACTTCAAAAGTGAGGATTTATAAGGCATACCTCTCATGTTTGGTTCCACTTTTGTTTTCCTTTTGGATTTGTTTCTTAGAAACTCAAAGTCAATCACTCTTCCTGCAAATACATGAGAACCTCGAGGCGAAAAGAAAAGAAAGAGGGAAAATAAAGATAAATGGAGAAATCTCTTTGTTGTTTTTAAGCGAGGAAATCAAAGAATAGAAAATTAACGGCAAAGCTCGGCTAGAAAACCTCGAAAGCAAATAGAAATAACTAAAGATAAAGTGTTGGGAAACCAACACGCATGCTTATAAACTCGAATTAAAAACTTAACCTTGAAATAAATAAAAGCAATTGAATGCCAAATAAAGATAAATGAGGAAACTTCCCCAAGATTAGGGTTTTGCATGCCCTTCAAATCATTTGTGGTGGCAGGAAAAAGTTGGAACTCCAGTTTGCAAATTGAGTTGATAAATTACTAGTTGTTCCTCGGAGGTTCAAGGAGAGGCTATGCATCCTCTCCACAGTCCCTCCAAGTTCTTGGAAGTCTTGGTATGTAGCGAACCGGGTTGGTGGCTGCTCCTGATAATGAACTTCTTACTACTCTTCTTGGTCCTCATCCTCATCCGTAATCTCTTCCTCGGGTTGATGTTGCTCAACCTACAAATCATATAGCAAACGTCCTTCCTTGATAGAGAAAATACAATTAGGCAAAGGAGCGGGATAGAGACGCCCATATCCAGCAATATGCAGGTAATAAACACCACCTCTCCTAGTGAGCATTCCACAAGCTTTTAAAGTAGAGAAACCAACACGTCGCTCACCTAGCATAGGTTGCAACTCACCAAAGTTGATGCCTATGGAAATGGCAAGCACGGTGATGACGCCTCCACCTGTGATTGGTCCTTGGCTTTGGGAGGATTGGTGCTCCAGGTAGCGCACAAGGATTGCACCCAAGTTGAGTGACAAGTTGCAGTTGTTGTAAGAAGCCTTTGCGAGGACTAAGATGTCCTCCTCATTGAGTATCGTGACCTCATTTCATGCTTGCAAGGTGTTAGCAATAACATAGAACAAATAGCGAATTGTAGGATGTTGAATATTCTTCCCCTTGCTCACTCTAGAAGTGAAGCTCATTCCATTATAATATTGTTTCGAGGAAGGGTCTAAGATAGTAAAGGATGCGCAGATGTCATTATCATTATTGTTTGGAAAATTAAAGCATGCACACCATTCATCTAGTGATAAGTGTAATTGTTGTTCATAAGTCGGAAACAAATCGTGTCCTCTCCATGCCATAGTTTAACGGTGCTTTGCAAAGAACTTAGAAATTCAAGAGTTAACCGGCGATAAGTAGGCACATCATTGAATACAAAGTTTTGCAGGCCAACCCTATTGCAAAGTAAATTTAAGTCATTAGAAATACTGAGTTGGTTCAATATAATGGGGCAAGCCCACTTGGCTGCCTTCACTTCTCAATTCTTGATCCTATCGAAGCGATCACGTTGGAGCTCATTCCTGAACTGTATCCCCATGCATTCTTGAGCGACAACCTGAGAAGAGCTAGCGGCGACACGGGAACGAGTTTGGCTCCTTGTGTTCATCATATAAAATAACAAGGAAAGATAAAAATAACACTTTTTATCCAACAATAATAAGCATAACATATTCCTCATCATAGCACACTAAAGAATCCCCTCAAAGTAATAATCTAGGCAAGAGAATCATGGAAATTAGTTCATAGTAGGTATCACCCTAGATTGATAATGACGATAGATCGAAGATGAATTTGCAAAAAGTAATTGGATGATCGGAGGAGAAACATACCATAGATCACTTGTGTGCGACTAAATTGAATGAAAATGAGTAGAGATGAAGATCTCTTGAGGTTTTGAGAGAGTTTGGAGGTAGAAGAGAGAAAAAGTATTGAAGTTTTGGGGTTGGAGGTACATCCTGTGGCGTTTTTTGTGGCCGAACGCAACTGTGCGGGCAAACTATGCGACCTGAACAATGTGTTCCCGCCGTATAGTTGGCCTGCTGTCAAAATTTTAGGGTTTCCACCTGGCGGCGCAGCTATATGGCCAGAACTATACGGCCGGAACAATGTGTTCCCACCGCACAGTTGGTCGTCAAACCCTCTGTACCTGGAAAATAAATTGTACGAAAGCATCGATATCTATACGAACGGAACTATACGGCCGGAATTTTTATTCCCGCCATATAGTTGGTCGTTAAACCATCAGTACTTTTGAAAGAAAACTTGTCGATGACAAAAATATCTATACGGACGGAACTATACGGCCAGAATTTTTATTCCTGTCGTATAGTTGGTCGTTAAACTCTCTGTAGCCATAAAAAATTCTGTTTCTTCGAGAATTATTTCTTATGATGAAACTTAGTGAAACACCTTGTTTTTGACAAAAAGTTGACAGTAAAAATAGTCGAGCAACAACAACATGTACAAAACAAGATTTTTAGTACTACCGAACGTCTTCTCCTCAACTGGAGTTTTCTAGCACTCTTTACTAAATATAAACTAAAACTAAAACTTAACTCAAACCTTTATTTCACATGGGTTGTCTCCCATGGAGCGTTCTTTTATGGTCAATAGCTTGACCTCAATGTTGCTCACTTATGCCAGATCATGGTTCTCCATTATTTTAACAAGGATATCTTTTTTCTCATTTTGTGAGTATTTCAAAGACTTAAGTGTTTCTTGTAGACTACCATTACTTGATCCCATATTATTAGTAGAGTTACCTGCAGGACTAGAATAGTGTTTTTGAAAATTAGGATTATAATTCTTCTTCCAAGTAGGGTTATAATCATTACGAGCTATGAAGTCTACTTCTTCAATATTTGTTTCTGGGATAGCTCTTACCTAGTTTTCCTTACCTTTTACGTCTAATATGAGCTCATCCAGCTTAACATCGAGTTCTTCATTTTCTTATGGTGAGATGGAGTTCACCTTCTTCGTGTTTGATATATCCACATACCACTGGGTATGGTTGTCTTGCATATTGTCTAGCAGCTGCTTTGCTTAGGTAATATGTTTACCCATAAATGTTCCTTCAGCTGCACTATTAAGCATAGACTTAGACACAGGATTAAGAGCATTATAAAATAAATGGAGAATTAGCCAATCTTCCATCCCATGACTAGGATAGTTTCTCATGCATTCTTTCATTCTCTCCCATGCAAGCGCTTGTGGCTAACGCTCTTCCTATCTAAAACCAGTAATATTAGATCTTAGTTGGATAGTCTTTGCAGGTGGGAAACATTTAGTCATAAAAAAGAAGTACATTCCACCCATGATGTAATTATATTTATAGGAAAATATAGCAACCATTGTTTTGCTCTTCCTCTAAGAGAGAAAGGAAATAAGCACAATTTGACTGCATCGGGGTAAACATCTTTTATGCGCATCATATCACATATTTCAGTGAAAGTATTCAAGTGCATACCTACGTCCTCAACAACAGAGCCTCCAAATTGATTATGTTGAACCAAACTTAAATAATGGGGCTTAATTTCATAGTCATCAATAGCAATTGCTGGATGAGTAATAGGAGTACGCAAATAATCATTGTTGGGAGTTGCAAACTCCCCAAGTTTCTTTTCAGCCATATTTCCTATGTTTTAGGGTTTTCTTAAATAGAGACTTATGATAATAAAAACAAGAATTTAAAGACTAACTAAATTTTTTGGTTTTTCAAATAAAGACTGAAAGGAAACTCACAAAATTAAAAACAAGAATTAAAACTAGCAAGGTTCCTACTAACCTCACTAGAGTAGCTATTGCTTCCCCGGCAACGGCGCCAGAAAAAGGGTTGATACCTTTGATCCGGATTACGTATGTAGTATAGCTCTTTTCTCCTAGTAGACCTAGGTTTATCGAATCCTCGGGAAGGAGAAAGCATAGTGAAGTTACTTTAATGGACCTTTGGGAGTTTTAGAATTCCTTTTGTGGTTATACCGGACCAAGAGTTTGTGTCTTTTGTTGTTGTCGATGATGGAGAGAGATGGCCTAGGGCATCCAGTTTCACTTATAGCTGTGCAAAACATCTGATGGGAAAGATAAAAATAAAGTATGCATGTAACTGTTTGCAAGATAAATTATATGTGGGCAGTGCATCCATAATTGCTATTGCCTCTGCAACCGCTTATATCAATAACCTACTAGTCTCATCCATAGAAGAAAGAGAACTAATGATATGCATAGTGATGCCACCGTTAATCCCAAGTAAATCCCGTACATACAGCTGTACTACCCCTTCTATCACTAGGGTTCCCAACTTGCATATTAGTCATTAGTCATACTCCCTATACCTAGCTCAATCCTCGTGGTATTGGGTACCTGACAAGTCCTTATATTGAGGAAAGAGAGGATACAATAATCATGATGTCATACAAACTAATACATGATCCCATCTATGATAAATAACATGCACAAAAGCTACATGGCTAGGCCGAAGCCCTTAGCCCAAGGAGAATTTCTCACACATAGAGATGAGATAAATGACCACAAACATTGTAATTGAAATCATGAGATTGAAAGAAAATAGTCTTACAATGTCACCAATCAAAAAAGAGATCTACTATTACAAGTGGTGGAATATGTCTATGGTGGTGGAGAAGGGTTTGGAGATTAGATCTAAGTCTATTACTCCCGCGGCTCTTCGGTGTTGTGGATGGAGATGAGGTGGGTGGCTGATGATCGGCAAGAAGGGACCTTTTCTCGTCGCCCGAGGCCTCTTTATATAGGGGTCCCTTCATCAAAGTTGTTCTATTTGACCTAGCGGTGTCGATGGAAACTATACGACCGGAATTTTATTTCCACCGTATAGTTGGTCGTTAAAGCGTCTATCTCCACTTCACGACTCCTGGTTTCTTTGGGTTGTTGGAAATCTCGTATATTTGACTTTAATGTAGTGATTCCCATCATCAAACATCATTATCTGCGAAGGGAAAAATAGAAAGAAAGGATTGCATACCCCTTTGATCATTAGGTATTAGTGACAGGGTTTAGAGAGATATTCACCAAAAATATGAATAATATCCAGTTTAAATGTGGGTGTAGATGGCTATATTTCAGCGCCATCATAGATAAACGTCAAGTCCAGCCCCATCCCATTCGATGGTAATGTAGTTGCACACTTTTCTCCTTCTCCTCTTCAGCATCATTTGTAAAGAAAAACCCTTTTCCTTTCTCAAATTTCTCTTGGTAGGTCAAACCTTGCCAAGGTTTTACCATAAAACATTTTGTAAACTTTTTCGGGGTCTTCCCAACCTATAGTTTTGCTTTCGCTAAAATGGGATCTCAAAAGGGGTATGGTATTATACACCACTTACAATACTAGAGACAAGTATGTGTCATCAAGAGGGTTATTCTTAGTAGTACAAATGGGTAATGGTTAGGAGGAGCCAAGACACTGCCATATATGGATCACCATATAGTAAAACCATACAGTTTGCATAAATAAGTAGGTAAATCATGCATAAGTAAAATAGTAGGACAAGGCTTATGAGCAAGTAAGTGGATTGCCTGCGATCAGCAATATGTCCCTGGGATTCTTCTTAGAAAACCATAATAACCAATATCTTCATCTTATTGATTTTGATATAATCACATCAATCATCCGCAAGGATCACACGCAAGCACACAAAGTACCACAATCAACACTAGGTAAACAAGCACCGGTACATTTTAGCAAACAAACATATAATACATCACTAGCTTCAGGAGGTTTTGATAAATTGAGTTCATAGCAATTGGGATTACATTAATTACATTTGTGGAATTTATTTTATGAATTAAAGGCCAAAAACTACTTAAATAAGGGGTTTTCAACCAAGGTTTGGTTCTGTATGATATCAATATACAAAAATAATACCATCAGATAGGTATTGAAATAACAAAGCCACCAGAAGTGGTTTCATTATTTTATCAATTTTATTTAATTAGTTATGAATTTTCTAGTGGGACAAACCCTTGTCTATGTGAATAATTCACCGGAAAATATATGTAGCTCAAATATATTTTGTCCTTCGATGTTTTTGTAGACATTGGAGTTTATGATTTTTGAGAGTTGGATTCACGCAAAAATAATTACTAGAATGCCCTTGGGAAAATCCCAAAGTCAGTGTTGAACATGGATTGTATTTTCATAGGATTTATTTTATAGGTCCAAATAGTATGAGACCAAGGGAAATGGATAAGCATTGAAAATATCTTCAGGTAGAAATTGGATTCACTATTTTTGGAATTGTAAATCTACATATGTGATTTATTGGGTGAAATATGCATTTGTTGAAATGTTTAATTCAATAAAATTTAAAAGAGGCTCTATAAATTATGAGTTCTTGGGAATGTGCATATATTGGATTGCATGTGTACCGAGAGTTGAAATCAACTCAAAAGGTGTAGTGGATCCACCTTGTGAAATTCTCAAAGTTAGATAGGTATTCATTTTGTTATTTTTACTATTGTAGATCCATAGCTCTATTTGACATGAGACTAATGCCAATTGATAGGTATTTCAAATACCTACGAGAGGAACCTAGTTTCACTCCATTTGGATTTAAGGAACTCCCCAAGGGATTTAATTATTAGAAAGGACTTTATTTGGTAGCTAAATCCTAAAAAAATGGGTGGTTACTATTTTGCACAAATATTGGTTCTGCATTATAGATAAAACATATAGGTATAAATGAAATTTTTTATCTAAGTGGTTTGCCAATATTACCATTTTACTTTGGATTTAAACCAACAGGGCATTTTCTGATCTAGAATTAATAAAAGAAAAGGGAAGAAGGTGTAGAAGGCAGCCGAGACAGATCTGGAAAAAGATGGGCCGAACGAGGGCAGGCTGGCCCAACTGGCACCAGGAACTTGCGCAGGAGGCAGTTCATATCCCTGCAGGCTGGCCCCGCTGGTCAGCGACTGTGGTGCCAAAATGGTATGGGGGTGTTATGAGCTGCATGATTAAGAGGAAATCGATGGTCGTGGGCTGTCTTCCTCCTCTCTATGGGGTGACGAGGAGGAAACCCTATGTAGACAGAGGAAGGTCTCGGGAGCTCACTTGAGCGACGGAGAGGGGCTGGGAGGCGGCAGAGATGGAGTGGTGGCTGAAACTGACTCTAGAGAGGGGCGGCAACTAGGGTTTCCGTGGCGGAAGATGACTCGTGCCAAGGCGACCAAAACCACCACTTCGGGGCTCATCGGAGAGGATGCCTAGGGCAGTCCTAGGCTAAGAAAAAGGCATGTTTATCTAACAAAGGAGGAGGGGGTCTCGAGACAACAAGAAAAAGGGAGAGGGGTGTAGGGAGGAGAGCACACGAGGTGGATCTCAAGAATGGCCTATAATGGAGTTTATTTTTCCCTAGGGCAGAGCTGACTAGGGGATGGAGCTTTGGAGATCGGGGGAGGTAAGGGGTGAGGTGAGGGGACCAATGATCCAGTGGAAAGAGGTTGTGGTGGTCTGTGGACTCTTATACCCGAGGTGAAGGGTGTAGTGTGGACTCGGTCCATGGGAAGGTTAGGGAGGGTCTATGGCCAGGGATTTGCTGAGAGAGGCAGTGGTGAGGGGTGGGGTGTGGGGTTCTAGAGTCATGCATAGGGGTAGAGAGCGAGGGGTGGTGATGCTGCAAGGTAATTTAATGGTTTAGATATGACATAGCCCTTGTCTCCTCCCTTTCTAAGCATAAGAGCAGGAGTGGGCAGGGCTATAGTGTGTGCTAAAGTGTAGCTCAATTAGAAAGGTTATGGGTTGCTGGAGGGATTTGTTTGACAAGTTTTGATAAGTGTTGAATGGGGTTTAGCTCATGGTTTAGAAGAATTTCAATTCTTTCCATAGTGATGATCATGAAGAAAGATCTGAGTTTTAGATCTGGGTAAGGTGGAGAAATGGTACTAATAGATGGGTAGGATCAAGATACATGTCCTTGATTTATTTAAGATTTTTCTAATAATTTTAGATCCTTTTTACACCATTTATTCAAAAAGAGCTGAATCTATTTTGATGAATTTATTTTAAAATTTTCAATTGGACAAGGTGGGTTTTTTGTTTGAGATGGTCCCAAACATCATTTCACACATTAGAGAATTTTCCCAAGATTTATCAAGACATAAAAATAATTCAAGCAATTATTTTATCATTTTTGCCAGTTAAGAAAATAGGCAAAAAGAAATGTTAAAAATATTTACTTTTGAAGTGGGAAGATAGGAAACATTATAGGCCTCATATGTGCATAAAGTTGGAGATTTATTTTGGAAAAAAATAAACTTTCTTTGATAGAGGGAGTTTTGAGGTTTTTGTAAAAGAGAAGAAATAAATAGTTTTTGGGCCAAAATAATTATAGAAAACATTTGATATTTTTTCCAAGGTATATGATGTACACATAGTGTACCTATCATTTTCAACCTTGGGTTTTTAAAATAAATCTTGATTTTGGAAGAAAACAAGAAATAAAGGATCTTGGGCACTAATATTTTTATACCTTCAAAACCTTGTTGGATTTAGGAGCTCAGATCTCCCCTTGGTTCATGGGATATAGGGATATATATAAAAAGTGATGTATATCACCATGGTATAGAAGGTTGAGGTTGATCATGGTTGAGATTTCCCGCGATTGATGCCAAAGTTGGCTAAAAATAAGGGTGTCAAAGAAGGTTATTATTTAGCCTTCGAAACCATGTGGGTTTTAGAAGCACCAAGCTCCAATTGAAACAAGTGAAGTATGGATGGATAGACCTTCATGGGTAAATCACCATCATGCAAGGATTTGTTCAAGAGAATATAACAAGGAGATGTGATCTTCTGCCAAAGTAGTCATGTTGATAAGATTTGAAGAAGAGGTTATTTTCTTGCCTGCAGAACCATCAAGAACAAGTGGTTCCAAGGGTGTTCTAGCCAAATGAAAGAATGGGATTTGGGAGTCCTTAGGATGGTCTACAAGTTAGTTTGAGTGTATTTCCAAAAAGACACAAGGGTTGAGAAAAGTGGAGATTCAAATATGTGACATTGGTAACATTTCTAGACTTAGCCATATTTTGCCAGATTTGGGTTTTTGACTAGGATAGAAGAAGGGATGGGTTTGAGAGGATGCCAGGTTCCAAAATCATCCTCAGGTAGATTAGGTTAGAGTTTATATTGAGTAGAAGGGAGCCATGCTTAGGGTTAGTCTTCATTGAGTTGGAAACTATTAGAAGGGATTAACTCTGAATTTGATCTAGTTAAGATGTTAGATGGTCACTCTAGTGACTAGAGATCAAATCAAGATTGGATAACTTGCTTAGGGTTTTTATTCTTATTCTAGCTTGGTATTATAGGATGAGATCCTACGGTATCTTATACTACTTCCTAAGCAATCAAGTCAGACAGTAGATCAAGGCAATTCATCTTACCAGCAAATCAAACTACTACTAAGGTTACCATCAAGCCTAGCTTGGGGTAAGGATGGGCATTTTGAAATATTAGAGTTTTGAATTAGGTGAGAGTCTTTGGTATTTCTACCAAGAGTAGAAATTAAAGGTTCTGTAAAAAGGTTTTGGAAAACCTAGAGGTAAGAGTAGTTGGAAGTTCTGTCTTGAAAGACAAAACATTTGTTGTGGCAAGGGCATCTTGGCTCAGGTTTTGAATTTCCTGAACATTTGAGAATATGTAAAATAAGCCAATACATATCTTTTGTTAAATAGCTTGTGTCAACTGAGGATGAGGTAAGGTGTATATCATCTAATACATAGTCAAATGCATAAGAACAACAAACAAGCAGGCAAGCATTGCAGCACTAAACAAGAAAGTTTTTGTTCTCCCCGATTTTTGCATTCTTGACCACTAATCAGGGATGCTGAAAGTGGGGTGTTATAGCTCTGATCCCGTATAGATCGTGGGTCGAATAATCTATCAAGACTCTCAGGATGCCACCCTAGCGTAGGCCCTACCCTATGAGTTGTTACTCTCAACACCGGTGCATTGGGATCGATGGACCAACCAGAGCGCATTCCGACTCCTCGAGAGTGGGCACTTTCAATGAGAGGCTCATAGTATCGTCCGACCTCCTATAAGGACGGTTCGCACCTCAACAGATGGCCCTTTCTTGTTAAGGGAAGCCCGACATTTGAGATATGTGATCCATTATAAGTAGTTGCGAGGCCTCCCATACTAGAGTAGACAAACTTCAAGTACAACCTAGTCCCATTCTAGGGTAATGTGGTTGCATGGCTTAGTTGTTGTAGCTAACCTACAAATAAACGGGTGCGTTTTTGTAAACCTTTTTCTCCTTCTGCATATTCAGCGTCATTGTTTGAAACAAAACCTTTTTCCTTTCTCAAACTTCTCTTGGTAGGTCGGACCTCACCAACGTTTTACCATAAAACATTTTGTAAACTTTTTGGGGGTCTTGCCAACCTATAGTTTTGCTTTGGCTAAAATGGGGTCTCTGATATGTCCATTTCGCATCACTATTCTATATCATAATTTACTGTTATTCATTGATATATTTCATATTAAGAGATGATACTTATGTTATTTCATCTGTTTTTGCATGGTTGATGACTTTTGGAGCATGGACCATTGTAGTCAGGATTCTGATGGAAAAGGGGCTGTTTGGAGGCGAAATTCGCGAAGATCAGAAAATTCAGGAAAATACATGGAAAATTCTATTTTTCCAGAAGATGAAGGATGCCAGAAGGGGAAGTGGAGATGGGCCATAGGGGACCACACCACCCCCTAGCGCGGGCCACCCCTGGCCGCTCCACTAGGTGGTGTGGCCACCCTGGCCTGCTCCTGGCTCTCCCCTTTGGTGTATATTATCCCCACGAAACCCTAAGTCTAGGGGAGCGACCACGGAAATATTATGCCGCCTCTGTGGGGCGGAAAACTACAAAGAGAGAAAGATCTCTCCGGCAGATAGATTCTGTCGGGGGAATTCCTTCACGGAGAAGGGAGATCGTCGCCATCAACACCACCATCAAGCTGGGCTGCATTGGGATCATCATCATCATCACCACCATCATCTCCACCAACACCATCATCACCACTCCATACCGCTGTAACAATTGGGTTGAATCTTACATAGTTCTTAGGGGAAACTTTCCCTGTGTTGATTACTTGTTGTAGTTGATGCTATTGAGTGAACCATTGAATTATTGTTATGTTCAGATTGATTACTTGTTGTAGTTGATGCTTGTGAGTAGTTTGTTTTGTTCTTGAGGACATGGGAGAAGTCATGTTGTTAGTAGTGGAATTGTGTTGAGAAAGATTCAATGGTTTGTTAATTAAGTTGTGGTGTATTTCTTCTAGTGGTGTCATGTGAACGTCGACTACCTGACACTTCACCTATATGGGCCTAGGGAAATGCAGTGTGTATTTGGCTACTAATCGTAGGGGTTGCCGGAGTGACAGAAACCTGAACCCCCGTTAGGAAACCTTTGAACAAGGGATGTCAGGGTCTTAGAGTTTAAAGCTGTGGTTAGATTTCTATCTTAATTACTTTCTCATACTTGCAGATGCTTGCAAGGGGTATAATCACAAGTATGTATTAGTCCTAGGAAGGTCGGTACATTAGCACAGATTCACCCACACAACACTTAGCAAACTAAGGAAGATTAATCAACTATATGAAGCGAAAGCACTTGACGATATTCACATGTCCCCTCGAGAACGTTTGGTCATCTTAAGTAATACAACCAGCTTGTCCTTTGCGGAAGAAAGGATTGGGCCACTTGCTGCATTTATTATTATTGTCTTTAGTTTACTCCCACTTTATTTATCTGCATTATCAAAAACCCCTAAAAATCCGTTTGCTAAGTATTTACAGAGAATTCCTGCTCCAAGCCACTTGTCAACACCTTCTGCTCCTTGTTTGGTTCGACACTCTTACTTATTGGAAATACTACGATAGACCCCCTATACTTGTGGGTCATCAGTCTCCAAAGGGGGATGGTGTTATATACCACTTACAATACCAGGGGCAAGTAGGTATAATCAAGGGGTTTGTACTTAGTAGTACAAATATGTAATGGTTTGGAGGAGCCAAGCCATTACGAAATATAGTTCATCATATAATAAAACAATGCAATTTGCATAAACAAGTAGAGAAAACATGCATCAGTAAAATAGTAGGACAAGGCTTATGAACAAGTAGGTGGCTTGCATGTGACTAGCAATATGGAAATATGTCCCTGGGCTTCTTCTTAAAAATCCAAAATAATAACCAATATCTTCTCTTCTTGACTAGGATCATCGTCAAGGATCACACATACAAACACACAAAATCCACAATCAACACACGACATACAAACATTAGTACAATAAAGTAATCAAATGAGCAACTCATCAACACACTTCAGTAGGTTTTGATACTTGAGTTGATAGCAATTGGAAATAAATTTATTTGCATTTGTGGAACTTCTTTTATGATTTAATTTTCAAATACCATTTAATGGGGGGGGGGGGTTGAACTAAGGGTTTAGTCCATATGATATCAATGTACAAAAATGATAACAACATATAGGTATTGAAATAACAAGGCCACCAAGTGGTTTCACTACTTTATCATTTTTCTTTAATTAGATATGGATTTTCTAGTGGAAAAAATCCTTGTTTTTTAATAAATCAACAGAAATGATCGGTAGCTCAAATAAATTTGTCCTCGGAGTGTTTTGTAGATCTTTGAGTTTAAGATTTTTAGAGTTGGTTTCACTCTAAAATAATTACCAGAATGCCCTTGGGAAAATCCCAAAGTTGGTTCTATTGGCAAATTGTATTTTTCACTTGTCGTGGTGGTGTCACAGCAGATGCCATGGGTAGGCTAAATATGGGATTAATGTGCACTAGTGGTATCCGGGGAGGGATAGTGTAGTGAATCTACACATGAAATATAGAACTACCCAACACAAATGAATTCCTCAAAGATCTTATATGGTGATCCAAAGCCAATACAGATGCCCCTTGAGCTATATTGTAGAGAGGAAGGAGATGAAGTGCTCCTGCTCTCTATACTGTCTAGGGTTCTTCCCTTGGGAAAAAAGATTGACCCCTCCTTTGGAGGCCCTAGCTCACCTTATGAAGGGGTGGCCAGGTTACATCTAGGGCTTACGTGGCCTCGTATATACTTGGAATATGCTTGTCCCAAAGAGGTAACTTGGAGCGCTCTTTTCCCCTATCCACAACCTCTGTTAGGCAATGGCACAGAGCCCACACGCTATGACCGTTGCCTCCTATGACTATCACGTTCGTGATGCTCCCTTTTGTCTCTGACTCTCTAACTCTTGTCGCTAACATTTGTCTCTTGCTAGATTCCCTTAGGAGAGTTTAAAGCGCTGACCCTGAGCTCCTTCATGAGCAAGCTATCTCCTGACTCGGCCAGGGTGAGTCTCGCCAGTGCTCTCTAGCTTAAGGTGACCCGGTAGTAACCCGGCCGGCCCTTTTAAGATTCAGCCAGCTTTACGCTTTGAACTATCTTTGCCTCTGCGGACCTTGTCCTTTTACCTCGGCTTTACCCTACCTGGGGCCATCCCCCCCAACATTAGTCCCCAAAGCTGGTGCGGTCTTACCAGCCTTAGCTGATAAGGCCACAACATGTTCATTCTTATTCGGATCACTAACCATTTTGCCGACATACTCATACTTTGGCCTATACCGATTTTAACTCGGCAGCGTCTCATGGTGATATGATTCTCACCTTGATTCTTTGGCTCTTTTCGAGTTATCTCTCGTTGACTGAGTCACAGCGTTGCATCTAGGATATACCTCTTAGATTCCTATCTTCCCAGGTACTCCTTCTCGTATCCTACGTGGTAACTAATCATTTCCTTTTATTCATTTTAAGGGCCATGGCAGCAGTTACTACCACGCACCGTCGAGGTTACTGCACCCCCATCATATCGTGGGGTGCCTCTTTGATAACCGCAGAACAATGTTGCGTCGCTTGATCTTTTGCGCTGTGTGACCCCTCTGTGGCTTGCCGTTGATGCGTTCACCTGTGGGATACACGCCCGCATCGTGTGGCTTGTCGAAGTTGGTGATCCCACTACCAATGATGTGGTCGTGGTTAAATAGGGGAGCGGGGGAGGTCCTTAGCCACTTTCCCCCACTCGTATCTCACTCTTCTTATTCCTCCTAGTGTCGCCGCCACCGCTGCTCTGTGCTTAGCGATAGTGCTACCGCCGTCGCTCTCTGCTCTCTTTCGCTCCACCGTAGCACCGCTGCTTGCTTCTGCTACGGGGCTGCGCCAGTCAAGGCCTCTCTCCCCCGATTCGGACACTATATCTGAAGAAGAAGATCTGGGGATGCCTCACGACGTCGTCGCCATGGAAGAACCTGAGAAGATTGTCGCCGCCCATGAGCGTGGCGCCTAGGTTGGTTCCAAGGCGATGTAGCGAGAGCTCAATTGGCTCGTACGCACGCACCGCATCCCTATTGGTGTCATCTTCCACCTCCCTGGTGATGAACAAACCCCTATCCCTCAAGACGGTGAGTTCGTCGTGTTCATCTCCCACTTTGCTCGTAGTTTCGATCTCCCTGTTAGCAAGTTCTTTGTAGATTTTCTAGAAACCTTTGGTCTGCAACCCCACCATCTTCCAGCAAATGCTCTTGCTTCTCTCTCCACTTTTACCTCCGGGGTTGAGGGATACCTCGGCCTTTGGCCCGATGTTAATATTTGGGCCAAGTTTTTCCAATTCAAAGCCAACGTTGTTCCCAACAAGGACCTCCAGCCCAACGAGAAATCTTTAACTCAGTGCGGGGCAGTGTCCATCTCTCCTCGAAAGAACTCCAGGTTTCCCCAGATTACCAGCCTCGAGTCTTGCAAGGGGTGGGCTAGGATACCCCGGCTGACTTGATTCGGCTTCCCGCCTTCAAAGTTGGCGTGCCCACCAAGAAGAACTGGGATCTTGACCCTAGGAGAAACAACTCGCTTGTCAATTTGGTGTTGAAGTGCATACTCGAGCTGACGGATGTCGGGTTAATTGGTGAAGATCTGATGCCACCTTCATCCACACCCGAGTTTGCCCACTGCAACAGAGAAGCCACAAAATTTGCTACATGAGCGGTCCTCGTGACCCTAACCGGGTTTCCTAGGTCGATCTCACCCACTCTCAGATCTTCCGCCGAGTTAAGTTCATCTTTAATATGGGCATGCAAAAGTAATGGGCGTGGGGGATGGATCCCTTTAGCTGAGCTAGGCTTGTCTCCAAGGTATGCCCTTCAACATATTATTTTTCGAGTTATGCCATATGTCCACCCACTCTAGTAATTTGATCTTCCTTTATCCCTTTGTATAGAAATTTCTATAGCAAATGACTGAGGACACCCAGACCCTGGCCCTCACTTGGGGAAAGGATCGGGAAACCTCGGATGCTGATGAACCTGACTCCGAGGAATTTATGCCTGTCTCGGACTCCAGCTCCGTCTGATCCCTAGTAAGACTTCTATCTTATGGAATTGGACGGACGATGATGATGCCGATGATGAGTGTGAAATCCTAGAGGTATTTAACCCGATGCCTCTCTCATATGCCTATCCTACTACACCCCCCAGCTAACCCAGCTGGTCAGGTACTAGAGGTTCCTCCGGTGGCGGTGGGAGACCAAGGCATGGTTAAGAAGCAAGCTGCTACCTCGGCTCCGTTTGTCGAACCGTCTATGGCCGGGAAGAGATACAAGAAATCTGGCATTAAGGCCACGACCTGGAGAGCTCCAAAGCCCAAGGCCCTACCTTCTACGTCTGAGTAATTCCTTCTTCCTTTGCTTTTTCTTCGAGTATTACAGTTCTTTTATTTGTATTTCTTGTTTCTCTCTTTCTAATCTATCTTGACATTTGTTTCCGTTTGACTCGGCAGGGCTGCCAAGGACATCTCCCAAAGTGCATCCAACATTGCCTCTCCTATCCATGAGGGTCCACTCTCTCCTCGTGGCGATGCTCCTATCCTTAGCCCCGTTTGGGAGAACTCTCCCGCTTCACCGAACAACAGTCCACTTCGCTGGGAGGAAGGAAACATCGGCGCACATGGGGGGGGGGGGCCCGAGGACGTGCCTATGCCGGATCAGCGGGATTCTTCTCCGCCGCCATGCAAAAAGATTGTGGCGCCAGAACATCGGCACCAAAAATGTTTCTACCGAGGTGCTGGAAACTCCGGCACCAGTCCAAAATCAACATCTACCCCAAGCTCAACCATCCTCTGGTTCACAAAAACAAGTGCCTCCAACTCCGTCCAAGTCTACTCAGACTCGAACTGACGACCAACCTCGGCAGAGTCCGCTAGATAAATCTCCTTCTCTCTCACAACCGTGGCCTGCACCAACCTCCACTGTCGAATCTCCGTTAACGGCTTCTCGGGAGCAGGCCAAGCCTACCACTAAGGTGAAGAAAATTGCCGAGGTGGCCATGGCTGCAAAAAAGGGATCAACCGCTGGGTCTGGACAACAACAATTGCTTCCATGATGCAGAAGGATGGTGCTGCTTCTGGCTCTCCCTTGGACAAACAAATCACCATGCACATCAACCCAGCTGCTGCCAAGACCGCCCAGAAAACTGCTCACACCGAAGGCTTGGTCCTGACTCGGACTCTCGACGGAGAGAGCCTCGGATCGCTCACTGAGTACATCGAGAACTGGAACAATGCGAGTATGTCGAAGTCAGCTCTAGGAATCTCGCGAAGTTCGGCCCTACGGAAATTGGTGCCCAGATGAACACTGCCAGTAAGGCCATTGCTTATGCAGGAAAAATGATGGAGGTAAATCCCTTAATCATCTCTTTTCCATTTCCGTATGTACTTTATTCATCTCCTTCAGTCCCCGAGCCTCCAGGGGAGTAAGACATTACTCTGTCGGATGCTTCTAGTACCGAACTTGCACATTTTTTACTTATAATACTTTCAGTTCCGAAGTATTTTAACATAGTTTTTAAGACATAGACCAAATATCCAACCACCTAGAGCCGGTTTAAGTTCCACTTGACTCGGCTCTTGACTAATTTCAAATACCTAATCATCTAGAGTCGGGTTAAGTTCCACTTGACTCGGATCTTGAATAACTCCAAATATCCAATCACCTAGAGATGAGTTTCGTTCCACTTGGCTTGGATCTTGAATAACTTCAAATATCCAATCACCTAGAGCCGGGTTAAGTTCCACTTGACTCAGATCTTGAATAACTTCAAATATCCAATCACCTAGATTCGGGTTAAGTTCCACTTGGATCGGATCTGGAATAACTTCAAATATCCAATCACCTAAAGCCGGGTTAAGTTCCACTTGGCTTGGATCTTGAATATAAAACTTCAAATATCCAATCACCTAGAGCCGAATTAAGTTCCACTTGGCTTGGGTCTTGATTAACTTCAAATATCCAATCACCTAGAGCCAGGTTAAGCTCCACTTGGATCGGATATTGAATAACTTCAAATATGCAATCACCTAGAGCCGTGTTAAGTTCCACTTGGCTTGGATCTTGAATAACTTCAAATATCCAATCACCTAGATGTTGTCAGATTGATAACAAGTATGCCATGAGGGGGTGCTCGAGGCGTGTGGGAGAGAGGGGTGTGAAGATGTACGGTGTTCCGGGATGGTGAGCACACAAGTTTACCTAGGTTCGAATCCATCGGCTTTGGACGGATCCTACTCCTGCTAGCAATCCAGTAATATGGCAGAGCCGGAATATGGGCTATAAGGATTTCGCCCGTTCGAGTTGAGATTGTAGACTATTGTGAGGTGCCCTACAGGCTTACCCTAGGATGGCTTATATAGATATCCAGCCTAGGGTTTTTAGGAGAGACCTATCCGGCCACGACTAAGAGTTGTTTACACAGTACATCTTGAACTACGAGTAACATATCAGGCCTATGTCGGTAAGTCTTCTGGGCCTTCCCGTAGCTGGACTGGACTCCGTCTCTTCTCCCTGACTGGGCCGCCCATGAAGAAAAGATCTAACCCAAAGTGGGCCACCTTGGTCAGTGAGGCACAGTGAGGATACCCGGATAGTATATCCCGAATAGCAGCCCCCGAAAGCTTCCAAGATCCAGAGTCAGATTTCATCATCGTCTAACTTGATCTTCAACTTGCAGAATCTTGAAGGGTTCCTGAAACTTAAAAAGAAAGGATAGGATCTGGGTCTCAAAACGAGTCAGACCTATGAATACGTTATTTGGTTTTCCAACTTGAAATTCAAACTAAGCCAGAAGTTGGCCTCTAACTTAACGTGACATCAGTCAATGTCAAGTCACGTCACTAACAAACATTCATGTCAGCATGATTGTTGGTGGGTCCGCCTTTCGCGAAACCGAGTCATCGTTTTAATGCGTGTGTGGAGATCGAGGCCGCGTAATCATCGCGAGGGAGTTACCCAGCTTCTTCCTTCCTCCTCACTAGCGCTAGTTCCTCATCCTTCCTCTCGACGTCTCCTGCGAACAGAGCTCCTCTGCCTCCCCCAAATCCCACAGCGCCGCCCACCCTAGGTCACCGAAGCCCAGAAAATTGCTGAGGCCTCTTCTTCTGCAATGACGGCGACGATGGCGACAACACCTGCAGAGGAGAAGGAGAAGTTCCACGGGGTCTGGATCTCGTGTGTTCTTGATGACGCCAAGCTCCACATCATAGAGAATGAATGTCTCCTCCGTGCCAGCTACCGGCGAAGCGCCCATGGACAAACCATCCCCACTCCCAACACCGACGAGCGAGTGCACTTCAGCACTCACCTTGATAGAGGTTTGAGCTTTCCACCCTCAGACTTCTTTTCTGAGGTCATAGATCATTATGGAGTTCAACTCCACCATCTCCCCCCAAACTCTATTTTAGAAATGAGCGCTTATGCCTCTTTGTGTCAGGGGTATCTCTTCATTAGGCCGAGTCTCATTCTCTTCCGGTATTACTTTCATACCCGGAGAAACTCTTAGCTTTTCCGTTAGGTGAGAACGTGTCTATGCTTGGATTAAGGCTAGTGAGTCGGTGAAGCGATGGCCGTCCATGTTTTTCTATCACAAGGACATACCGGCTCCCAGAAAAGCATCCGCTTTGCCGGTTTTTGTTGATGGCGCCACCACGCCCCAAGAGTCATGTGACACGGATCCTCCGTCTCTCACTGACGATTTGCTTCTTGCTAAGAGGCGGATCGCATATCTGATGAAGCACAAGGGTATGAAGGGATCTGACTTGGTTCATTGCTGATTGATACGCCGGATCTGGCCTCTCCAACACCGTGGTGATCGGCTTATGCACTCCATCATGACGAACAAGAAGGACTCTCTCCGGATCTGCTCCCGTCCCTACTCGGAAAAGAACTATGAGTCCCAAATCAAATGGTTGATAAGGGAGTGGATCGAGAGGAAAATCCCGGAGCTATCCTTGGACATGCATACGGCTGATGATCCTGTAGTACCAGTAAGTTTCCAACAATAACTCGAATTATGTGTTCATCTATACATTATTGTTTCTTTCAACAATACTAAGATATTTTTTCTTTTCAGCTTGCTGACCTCCCGAGTCGGAGCTTGCTCCTCTCGAGGGATATCCTCCTGAGGCGATCTCTCAGGATGATGTAGAACTGGTTCCATTGCCGGAGACCCTTACCCGAAAGCGTAAGGCTCCAACAGTTTCTAGTGGCACAAAGGAAGTGCGCGTGGTGAAGACGTAACTTTCTTCACAAGGTCTCTGTATTTTATTTTGCATTCTTTCTAAAGTGTAACGATCTTTGTTATATTACCTCCTTAGAGCTAAGAAGCTCATCAAGGGCAAGGGGAAAGGAGGCTCGTCGAAGCCCCTGCACCAGTCAAAGTTGATTTTGACTTCTCCTGCCACAGCACCTCCGACTCCTTCCCCGCAGCCTTCTACAATGTCGGAGATTACTCCATCACCGTCCATCGCAGAAGATCCGACCCTTCATTCTAAGCCAGCGAACCTTGGTTCATAGACTGATGTCACCATGGGTGACTCGTCAGTTGATAAGGGTGAACCCTCAAAGGGCAATGATCCCTCGGCAGAGGTTTTTACCAAAAACCTTCTCAGCAATCTAGGTCTTGCCAAACTTGGCATTACTCGGAAATCTACGGAGGAGATCCAATGGCTAGCCCAGCAATGCTTGGAAAGATGGAACATCACCACCGAGGAGGAGGCACAAGAAGCAGAGGACGTCAAGTACTCCGAACTTCTCAAGCAAATCCGTCTTCACAACGAGAGGCTAAAAGCCGGTGTGGCCCCTCCACCACCAGTAATCCCGCTGGCCCTCGCCAAGAAAGTTAACAACGAGGTGAACCTGATCTTAAGCAAGCTTACTCATGAATATCATGTAAGTCAAATTTCTAACTCACCTTTTTTATTTCATATCATATCCTGTAGCCCCCAAGCATGAAGTTGGATAGACAATCCGGATTTATGCTTTCATAGGATGCCAATGAATGAACTAGTATATCCCCAAAGCTCGTGTTGATGTTAGTAAAAATATTAGCCCGAGTCTTTAGTAAACTTCTGACTCTGGGTATTATTCTGACTTACAGAAAGTTAATTCGTATAACTAGGAATTATTGAAGAATATTTGCAACAAGCGGAGAGAGATCATAGCTCTCTGGGTTGAAAATGCCCAATTAAAGGTGTCCAAGGATGAGGCTGAAGGTAATCATTTCAGTCCTTTACCTTGCTCTTTTTTGCTTTCATAGTCGAATTACCTATTCAACTATTGTTCTTTTGTTTACAGCACTGGTCACAAAATCATGTGCCATGATTGAAGAGGTCAAAAATATTAAGACCCTAGAGGTGGAGAACACCGACTTACGTCGAGAGATGAATAAGCTTAAGGCAGATCACCAGCATAGCATCGTACAAGTCCTCGAATCCTCCTCCATGGCCACCAAAGAATATGATCGAAGGATCGTGGCCCAGGATTAAAAAATCTCGGATATCAATGATGCATTATTCAGAGAGAAGGATATCTCCGAGGCACTCCGGGATCAACTCTAGAGCCTTAGGGCGGAAAATACCAAAGTTGATGATATCATCTTCGGTATGTTTTCTATCTTCCGACTTTCTGCTTTTCCGACTCTAGGAGTTCGGATATATTTTCTAACCTTTGCTTTATATGTGTAGGTCCTTTGAATTTACTGGATTCGTCCTCCACCGAGTCTCGCACCAGCCGGCTTACACAAGTCGGCGATTTGCTTCACGATTTCTGCCAGTCTTGGGAGGATATTGGCGAAATACTCAAGGTTCCGGACATGAACAAAATGTCTGGCTTTGAGGTACGAGACAAGGCCAAGGAGATGCCCTAGCTCATCCAGGACTGGAACATGTCCTACGCACGAACCGCAGCATAGAACGCCCTCACCATGGTTATGAGCCACCATGGAAACATGGAAATCTGGCAAGTACCTAGAGGGTACTATAAAGTGGTGAAGATGAACAAGAGCAAAACATCAAGGCCATCACGGACTCCTATGCCGGATATGGATGTCACGTAGCTGATCTGACCAGCTATGACACTCCTTTCTTCACTCGAGTGGAGACGCCTCCACTGCCTGCCAAAGAAATAGCCAATGTCTCCAACAACAGACAAACCGTTTTGAATTTGAACGTCTCGGCAAAGATATCAAGGCGAGGTCGAAGTCTCTAGTGATCCGGCAGCTCCTACCTCTTCGCCTGCACCGTAAAGTACTAGAAAAAATGATGTGTTATTATGAAAATATTCGGCTTGTAAAAAAGTAGTGTAATACTTTTGCTAGTGCTAAGATTTGCTACTTCTATTTAGCACTTTTGGCTTTATTTTGACATGCCTGGAATGTTTACATACGTAGTTTATGTTTTTGTCTATACTTATCGTTTATCTGGCTTTCCGCCTCGTCCCTTTCGTGAGCCGGCCAACCTTCAACAAGGAAACTTTGCGGAGCAATCGAACTCAATTGCTAAACCAGTTTAAACTCAGAAACAAAGTCGGCTTCCAGTACCAACAATTCACTACTCGGAAAATACCCGCATCCGGCAATCAGATAAATAACCAAAGTACATACTAGAAAATTATAGATTTTTCCCCAAAGGTAGCATTTTTAGAATCGGAAATATTAACCAGAACAAACATGGGCATAAAGTACTTTCAAGTATTCTACGATTTTCGACTGTGACATGATCATTCGGAAATAAGATGGTAATATAAAACTTCTCAGAAAAATTTGAGGCAACCAACACTTTATTTCTTATTGAACATGTACACATATATGATTACAAATAAAGAAAATTTAAGAATAAAAGGGATGTAGCTGAGCAATATTCCACGGTTTGGCTAATTCCTCCGGGTCTGTACTGCCTCTAGCTCTCTTTCTTTACTTAGTAGCAAGTCTTTCTTTGATTAGCCGCATATCAGTTAGATAGTAAGAACCATTGTGCAATACTCGGCTAACTAAAAAGGTCCCTTCCCATACTAGGGAAAGTTTGTGCTTTCTTTTCTGCACAAGCCGGAGAACCAAATCACCCTTATTAAAAGACCGGGTTTTTGACTCTCTGGCTATGATACTTGCGTAACTTTTGCTGATAGGCTGTTGATCTCATCTCAGCAACGATGCAAACTTCTTCAATTAAATCGAGATCATTTTGTCAAGAAATTTCGGCATCCGCTTCAATATACGCAACAACTCGGGGAGAAGTATGAGTCAAATCACTAAGAAGAAAGGTGTGTATCCAGTTGACCTGTTCGGAGTTGTTCACAAACTCCATATCACAAAAGGTAATTCCTCTGCCCAAGCCCCCGCAGCACGACGTAGTGGTGCTTCGAGTCTTGGTTTTATGCCTTGTAGGATGAAACCATTTTCTATTTCAACTTGTCCATTATCCCGTGGATATGCGGCTGACGCAATGTCAAGCCAGCTATTTTGTTCATCACAGAATTTGGCAAGCTCTCCCATAGAAAAATTACTCCCATTGTCCATCATAATGCTATGTGGATAACCGTATCGGATTATAAAATCCTCGACAAATCTTCTGGATGTTGCTCCATCACAATTGGTGACGGGTTTAGCCTCAATCCATTTTGTGAATTTATCCACCGTCACTAAGAAATGAGTAGATCCACTTGGAGCCCGTTTAAATGGTCCTACCATGTCAAGCCCCCAGACCGCGAAGGGCCATGCTATAGGTATTGTTCGCAGCTGATCAGCTGGAACATGAGCTTGTTTGGTGTATTTTTGGCAACCTATGCATGTCTTGACCAGCCGTTCGGCATCTGCCTTGGCTGTAAGACAGAAAAATACCTGTCCAAGAGCTTTTGCCACTAAAAATTTGGCTGTAGTGTGATGGCCGCATTTGACTTCGTGGATCTCCCGTAAGATTGCCACTCCTTCCAGAGATACTCAGCACTGAAAGACCCCACATAAACTCCGCCTATAGAGCTCACCATTTATTTTTGTATAGATTTTTTCTCGTCAGACGATCTGCCGGCTCGGAACCTCGTCTTCTGGTAATTTGCCATTTACCAAGAAATCAAGGTAGGGTTGGGTCCAGCTGGGAATTATAGCCAGAACTGCCACTAAAGGTGAGTCGGATTTGGTCGGATATTCCTCATCTAATCCTTTTATAGAGGAACTTTGAGGTGCTCTAAAAAAGCGCCATCCAGGTCCTTTATCCGTGCAGAGCCTATTCGAAATAATGCATCTGCTTCCTCATTTTCTGTTCGAGGGATGTGTTGAACCTCAAACCCTTCGAATGATTTAGATAGTTCATCCACGATAGCTCTATATGATGCCATATGTTTATTTGCCTTGCAGATATCCGATACTTGTTGGGCAACAAGATCCGAATCTCCATAACACATTAATCATTGGATGCTGATATCCTTAGCAATCCGGATTCCATGCAGCAATGCTTCATATTCGGCAATGTTATTTGTTGCCGTGAAGTGGATCTGCAACATATAGAAAAGTTTATCTCTTTGGGGTGACTTGAGCACCACGCCATCCCCCGAGCGCCTTAGACCCGTCAAAATGTAAGGTCCAGTATTCCGACTCTAGGAGGGTTATATTCTCTGTAGTCTCTATCCAATCAGCGACAAAGTAAGCAAGGATTTGGCATTTGATTGTTGTATGAGGTTTGTACTCAATATCGAAAGTTGAAAGCTCTATGCCCCATTTTGCGACGCGTCCTGTAGCTGTTGTTAATTTTATCTCTCATGGGAGCTGTGCTCACCACGGTAATTGGATGTTCCTAAAAATAATGTCGTAACTTCCGGGATGCAAAAAAACACACCGTAAGCTAGCTTTTGATAATACGGATACCGCTGCTTTGATTCAGTTAGGACTTCACTGAGGTAATAAGTCGGACACTGCACCTGGTGTTCCTGTTTTCCCTCTGGTCTCTCCACTACCATGAAGATACTGACGACTCTGTTTGTCGCAGCGAGATAGAGCAACATCGGTTCACGAGGTTCCGGTGCTGCAAGGATAGGAGCATATGAGAGTACTACTTCCAGGTCTTGTAGTGCAACTTCAGCTTTATCAGTCCAAACGAACTTTTTTGTATTTTTCAGGATCTTGTAGAGTGGTGTGGCTCTTTCACCGAGCCGGCTTACAAACCGACTGCCTGCAGCAATGTAACCAGTTAGTCTTTGAACGTCCTTCAGGCGAGTCAGCCTGGAAATATTTTGTATAACATTAATTTTGTCTTGGTTCACCTCTATGCCTCTTTGAGACACGATGAAACCTAACAATTTTCCAGCTGGTACTCCAAAGAAACATTTCTTCGGGTTAAGCATTATATTGTATTTTTTTAGACTATCGAACATTTCCTCCAAGTTGGAAATTAAGGTTTCCTTCTTTTTGGACATCACTGCTATGTCATCCACATATGCATGTACATTGCGTCCGATTTGATCGTGAGGCAACACTGCATAGTGCACTGATACGTAGCTCCTGTGTTCTTGAGCCCAAAGGGCATCGTAACGAAACAGAAGGTTCCGAAGGGGGTTATAAATGATGTTTTGAATTTGTCTAATTCCTTCATCTAAATTTGGTGATAACCGGAATATGCTCGAGAAAACATAGGAGTTCCGAGCCTGCCGTAGAATCAATAACTTGATCAATTCTAGGTAAAGAGAATGGATCTTTGGGACAAGCCTTGTTTAAGGAAGTATAATCAACACACATCCTTAAATCAGTGATGTCCTTTTTAGGGAGCATTACTGGATTGGCCGACCGCTCAGTGTGGATGACCTCTTCTATGAATTCAGCTAACTCAAGCCGAGCTAGTTCCTTAGCTATTTATTTTTGCTTTTCATCGCCAAAATGTCATAAGGACTATTTGACAAGTTTAGCGTTTGCGTGTACATTTAGAGAGTGCTCGGCAAGTTCCCTAGGTACTCCGGTCATGTCAGATGGCTGCCATGTGAAGATATCTTGATTTGCTTGGAGGAACTTGACGAGCGCGGTTTCCTATGCGCTATCTAAACCTACACCTATCTGGGTCACTTTGGAGGGGTCATCATCCTTAAAGGGCATCTTCTTCGTCTCTTCCAATGCCTTGAACTCCAGAGTCGGCTTTGTAACCTCCTTCTTCGTCGCGGGCTTCTCAGATGGGTCGATGGTCTTCTTGATCTCCTAGTACTCCTAGGCATGCAAGACGGCTTCAGCAAAGGCGGCATTTCCATCCTCGCACGCTTGTGCTTTCTTCGGGTCTCCCTTGATGGTGATCACGCCCTTTGGACCTGGAATTTTCATCATATTATAAATGTAACACGGACGAGCGATGAAGTAAGCCGGATGTCCGAATATAGCGTGGTATGCACTCTTGAACAGGACCACTTCGAAGGAAAGTGCTTCCATCCGGTAATTCTTTGGATTTCCAAAAGTAACATCCAAAGTGATCTCTCCTAGGGAATTTTCTTGTCTTCTTGTGACGACTCCATGAAAGATCACAAAGATGTGATGCAGCTGAGTTTTGGAGATCTTCATCTGACGCAGTGTTTCAATGTATAGGATGTTGATGCTGCTGCCGCTGTCCATGAGAGTCTTGGAGAAACCATAGCCGTCAATAAGTGGATTGACAACTAAGGCGTATTTTCCTCGCCTGTGCAACTTAGGGGGATGGTCAGCACGGTCAAAGGTGATTGTCACTTCTGACCAGTCCAAGAATTGAGGGATAGCCAAAATAGTTGCGTTGAGCTCATGCAAAACTGCCTTCTTGACCTTAGCTGGTTGAGACCCAATGAAAGTGACATAAGTGTCTTTTTTCATTGGGAAGTTCTTCTTTCCACCCAACTTGGGATTTGAAGGGCTAGCTTCCACCATGTCGGAATCTTCCTTGGTCTCCTTTTCTTTTTCGAGATTCTTCTTTCCCTTCTTCCGCTTAGCCCTGTAGCCAGCAGAGTCATCTTTTTTGATGTCGTCATTGAAACGACACTCAGCATTTGTGTGGGACGAGCCCCTGTTGGCATCTAAGTGATGCACACACGGGTTGTTGGCAATGTCGGCCAATGACTAGGTTTTGCCAGGTTGCTGGTCTCCTCTACTCTAGACTCTTGACGTCCCACGACCGTGTCCGCGGCTGCCACCGCACCCTCCTCGTCCTCCAGACCCGAAAGTAGAAGTGACAACTACGGTTTCCACTTTGGGCTTTTCTTCCGAGGTGTTCTTGCGCTTCTGAGCTTGTTGCTTCGGCTGTTTTGTCGACTATGGTACCGCCAGGACGTTTAGTAGTCCTTCTACATCGTCATCGACATCTGCATATTTTCTTGCTGTTTCTATCATCTCTCCCACATCAGTGACCTTGTCGCACTTCAAGCGGTGACGTAGTAAACCGATTGGGAGTCCTGCAATGTAAGCTTCAATCGCAGTTTGATCATTTACTCCTTCGCATGAGTTCTTGGTGTCGATCCATCGTCCGAAGTAATCTCGGCAAGTTTCTCCGGATTTCTGGGTGCAACGCTGTAGGTCTCCTACCGTACGGGGCCTTCGATATGTGCCTTTGAAATTCCGAAAGAACGCGCTTTGCATATCATACTAGTTGTGGATGGTATTTTCGAGAAGTTCATTGAGCCATGATCGTGCCATCTTCCGCAATATAAGTGGGAGATACCGGGTCGTGACCAAGCTATTTCCGCCTTTAGCGATGCAACAAGCTTGGAAAAAATCCTAGAGCCAAGTATCTAGTTGGGCCACTCCATCATAGGCTTGGATGTGTCTTGAGATAACAAATCCTTCCGGGAAGTGTGTTTGTTGAATTCGTGGTCCGAAACATTTCGGACCCACATAGATATCATCATCCTCGTGGCGCCGCACCTCTATGTTAGAGTTGATCCGGTGTCTCGTGTCACTTGGTGATAGAGAACGCCGTCTTGGTTGTTGGCTGTGGCTGCGGTGCCTTGGAGCCCGACTTCTGCTTCTGCCACCACCTCCTCCGCCATGATGCCCTCCTTGGCCTCCTTGAGAGCCATTGTGATGGTTGCTTGGCGGAGAGGGTGGTGCATGTGGGTTGTTTCCGGCTGATCGTCGGCCTCCATCAGGAGCATCATTATTCTGGTTCCGGGATGGATCTTCATTACGACGGGAACCCAACGGACTTGACTTGACACAGTGTTCGTCGTTCCTTCATCCATCGTCCCCCCCATCATGGTGGTGCTCAGCCGGACGGCTTGCATGTCTAGGATGGGGCATCCTTTGCCGTTCCTCCTCCCGACATTGCTCTTTTTCTTCTTCCCTGTGATTGTTCGACTCTCGCTGGGGAGGTTGTCTTGGAACCAGTTCCACAACAGCATCTCGCTCTGCGGATAGGGTGACATTTCTCTAGTCATGTGCGGTTCTATGCTATTGCCTTGAAGATCTGGTTCTTGAGTAGTTATCTTCCCGACGGTTGGAATGATAATGTTGTTCCAGGACCTGTTGGGGCCTCATGTCATTCTAGGCCGGATCCGTGCGACATTGGTATGATTGAGAGACTAGTTTTCCACTTCTGGATTTTGCGACCCTCTGTCGCTCCAGACCCTTGGTGAGCAGCTTCACGCCCAATTGGACTTGATCTAGCTTTGGATTGTTCGCCAGGATTTCTCGAGCCACAACCATATGTTTCACTGGTGTTGGATACACCAGATCTCCCTTGCTGTCTAGCCGACGTGGTCGTGGGTCTCCCTCAAAGAGGACTTTGTGAACCTCCGGAAATTTGTCGACCCATACGTGGCCTTTTCGGGTCTTCTCGTGCTGCAGAGAGTTGAACTGCTCCACAGATGCCATGCGCTTCTTCTCTTCCATAAGGTCGTTAGCCTCATCCAGGAGTACTTGACGACGCGCTTCTAGGGCTTGAGCCCTTTCTTCCAATTCTGTAGGTGTAAGTTCTACAGCTATAGGGATAGGCATAGTTAACGCAACATCGATGAGTTTACGGGCACCAGCGGTAACCATGTACACATCCACCTTAGTTTCCTTTGGCTCATTTGGGATTAGTGCTCCATCCGAGTCTTCTTCATACTCCTCGACAACCACTTCCTCTGCTAGAGGATCTTTTGTCGGGGTCATGTTCTTCTTGCTCCTCTTCTTTGCCTTCTTGGCAGCACCGGTAGCAAAGACGGCTTTGGGTCTGTTTCCTTGAGTCAAGCTCTGATCGGTACTTTCGGACATCTAGATGTCGAGATTACCTCCAGATCCATGTCATCCTATGCTTTGAGAGAGTTCTCTCTGGATCCTTCGTCCATGCCTTCTCCTTCTTCTGCAGCTTTGGAGTTGAACTCCTCTTCAAATTTCACAGGGAACTTTCAGAATTTTGACAACATCATGGAATCATCTGAAGATGTCGTTCAGTCGGTGTTTGTTCCGATCGCCTCCAGCACCGAGTCTTTGTTGTCTCTAGCATCGGCAGAGCCGGATCCGGATCCATCATATCCGACAAAGTGTGATGTGTGTGTCCTGAGGTAGTTGCGGCTTTCCTCGTGGGCTTCCTGGAAACGTCTGATGGTCTTGAGAACCTCATCCATGCTTGCGCCTTGCAGCATTATGTGCCTCAACGTGTGCCTCAGGAAAGGTTGATCTATTCGGGTATTGGCAGAGCCGGAACCAAATTTGTTGTCTTGCTCCTCCTGGATTTCGACCTCGGCGGGTAGATAGATCTCGGATTCAACCTTGCTAGGGAGATCCACTCCAGATTCGACTTGCACCGCAAGATCTGCTTTAGGCTCAGCTTTCTCCACTATCTCCGCAATAGGTGCAGGCTGGGTGGGATTACGGTTTTCCAAGATCCGGAACTCTGCCGCCTCCGCGGACAAAGTGGAGCCGGAAACTTCCTCTGCCTCTATCATCACCACTGGGGTGGGTGGGGCAGGTTCAGCGAAACCGATGTACATATCCATCTCGCCGAAGGACATGATGGTGTAGGCAGTCACGGCCTCCTTAGAGGGACGTACGGTGGTCTGGGACGTCGCTGGCATAGAGAACACGACCGACAGCGATGGTCTCACTGATTCTGATTCTAGAAGATTCTGCTCGGAGCATAGATCCAAAGCTCACTTGCCCCACGGTGGGAGCCAACTGTCGTCAGATTGATGACAAGTACTCCATGAGGGGGTCCTCGAGGCGTGCGGAAGAGAGGGGTGTGAGACGTACGGTGTTCCGGGACGGTGAGCACACACGTTTACCCAGGTTCAAATCCGCCGGCTTTGGACAGATCCTACTCCTTCTAGCAATCGAGTAATACGACGGAGCCGATATATGGGTTACAAGGGTTTCGCCTGTGCGAGTTGAGATTGTAGACTATGGTGAGGTGCCCTAAAGGCTTACCCTAGGGCGACTTATATAGATATCCGGCCTAGGGTTTACAGGAGAGACCTATCCGGCTACGGCTAAGAGACGGTTACAGAGTACATCTTGAACTACAAGTAACATATCATGCCTATATCGGTAAGTCTTCTGGTCCTTCCCGTAGCCGGGATGGACTACATCTCTTCTCCCTGACTGTGCCGCCCGTGAAGCAAATATCTAACCCGAAGTGGGCCACCCTGGTCAGTGAGGCACCTTGAGGATACCCGAAAAGTATATGCCCAAAACTAGAGTCGGGTTAAGTTCCACTTGACTCAGATCTTGAATAACTCCAAATATCCAATCACCTAGAGCCGGATTAAGTTCCACTTGACTCGGATCTTGAATAACCTTAAATATCCAATCACCTAGAGCCAGGTTAAGTTCCACTTGACTCGGATGTTGAATAACTTCAAATATACTTATAATTCATTCACTAACATCTGTTGTTTTCAGATCTCCACCAACCGTCGCACCGCCCAGTTTCAGCTGCTTCTTGACGCTCATATAGAGCTTTCCGTGAAGCAAACAAGGCACTACTGCTAGAGCTGAAGTAGAAAAGTAAACTTTTACTCCATTGCCTTCAATTTAGTTCTTTTTGCTCCTGCCTTGCCGAGCTAATAGGTGACTCGGATCTTGCAAGCTGATGTGGATGCCCAGAACCAAGAATTGCAGAAGCAAGTGGCCGAGCTCCAAGTTATTTTTCTTCTTGACCTTTGCTCTTTGCACCCTTGATACAGCTCATAATCATTTGTTGGTTTTCGCCGAGTCAAAAATTATTGGAGTGTCTCTTCAAGATAGTGTGTCCATGCCTGACCTGATGCTCCATTTTCTCAAACAAGCAAGAAAGCACTAGGACCAGATGAAGGAGAAGGATGAGGAGATCTCTCGGCTACGTGCTGAGAATGAGAATCTCAAACTTTTCTAGAAGGCTGAGCTGGAAAAGTTGGATCAATAATTATTTGAGGAGAAAACTCGGCTCACTAGCCAACTTGACAAAGACAAGGGGTTTCTCCGGGAGGCTGAAGCCAAGTTTGAGTCGGTGAACACCGCACTTGTTGATCTCTAGAAAAAACAGGCTAATTGGCTAGCTCAATTGACTTGGATCCACGACCTCATAGCTTGTAAGTAGTTTCTATGGCCACACAAATTTTCATTGCCGAAGTCTCTATGCTCCCCCTTTTTGCTCTATCTGACTTGCCATTTTGCTCATATTTTAATAGGATTTTCCTCAGTCCAAGGCACGTGCCCACGTTGCCATCTGCAAGCTCCAGGAGAAGAGAGCTAAAGCTAGCCCTATCTCCGAAGAAGTCAGCATTGACGAGTCATTGGATGGTCTTGCAGCCACTCTTGGACCCATGAAGGTCTTCGGGGTTGGGCTTCTTAGCGTCGCGCTTGAATATTTTCATGTTCTCTAGCCAGAGGAAAGTGCTCCCAAGTAGGTTGTGGTGTTTTCTGGGAAACTCAAAGGCCGTCAAGTGCAACTCAACTTGTGGAGAGAATCTGCTGCGCGTGCTGGAGCCGACACAACCTTGGCATTTGCGATGTCTTGGTATGAAGGCATTGATTTGAATGTGCTTGGTTGCATGCACACTGGATCCACATGGACCATAGACCTGGCCTGTATCGCTCAACGCCTAGCCCAAGCCTTCGACCTCATTCAATATGCTCACTGTCATCAACTGAACGAGGGGTCGAGTTTCCTCGATCCCGTCGACAATGAGTATGTTGAAGAAGGCGTAGAGGAAGACCAAGATGATTCGGTCAATGCCGAGGATGCCGATGATGTTGAGGCAAACCCGGATGGTGACACCAAAGCCGAGGCTGCTAACACCAAAGAAAACATGCCTCCCCCTGCCGCAGATGACCTGGCAGCAGATTCTCCTTGAAACAACAAAACTTTAAGATTTGTTAAATCCCCAGTATGCTGGGTGCAGATGTATTAAACCATGGTTCGTTTTGCTACAATTAAGTTTTGTCGAATCTATTTGGGCGAAGTCCCCGGGTTTCATTTTCTTGTTCTCTCAATATGATGACTCGGATCACATCTACCATTATTTGGCATTCGACTTACGAGTCCGAGGTCAACAAAATAAATTAACAATACTTTTGAAACTTAGAGGATTATCTCAAGATAATTCCGCATAACAATAAGTAAAGAAAGTAAATACAGGGGTTAGTCCAAAAATCAAACGTCGACTCAATTACGCTCCTTTCCTTAGTCGTTTTTCATGTGCATAGCATTTCCAAACTTGTTCTCTTGATTGCCATGAAGCCAATTATTTTTGGATAGTAGCAAGTCAAAGAGTTATATTTTGGTGCCGACACACTACTAACTTGGCCAGTGGGTAGCAAACATAAGCCAACTAACATATACAAATTAAATACTGAAAAAATAAAATTACCACTAAGGTAGTCCCTGAGTTTGTGCTCGAGGTGCCGAGATTTCATTGCTAAGCTCATTGCCGACATACATGCCCTACATGTGAGACTTTGAGATACACACACTTTTAGCTAAGTGTAAAACGGATGAAGTAGTGCTATGTTCCATGGTCTCTTTGATTCTTCTCCGAACCTGTCCACCTTGTTCTTCATTTGTGGTTGAGCATTTATAAGATAATATGCATCATTGTGTAGAGCTTTTCTCATGATGAATGGTCCTTCCCATGGAGGTGAGAGCTTATGCATGCCGGCAGTGTGTTGTACCAGCCGAAGTACCAAATCACCATCACGGAAAACTCAAGGGTTCACCTTCCGGTTGTGGTAGCATTGGAGGTTCTGCTGATATATGAAAGATCTGGACAAAGATAACTCTCTTACCTCTTCTAGCAGATCAACATCGTTTTCCCGGGCTTCTTTCACTTTGGCTTATGTGTATTTGGTGACCCTAGGTGAATCATTCTCTATGTCGGCTGGCATTACAACTTCTGCCCCATGTACCAAAAAGAATGGCGTATAGCCTGTTGATCGATTTGGAGTTGTTCTTAGGCTCCATAGTACTATTGGGAGTTCATCAATCCAGCACCCCGCTAATCTTCGCAACAGCCTAATGAGCCGAGGTTTTATCCAGGACAATACTAGTCTGTTGGATATTTCCACTTGCCCATTCGATGCAAGATGTTCCACTAATGTGACATCTAACCTTATTCTTCTATCTTGGCAGAACCGAGCAAATGCTCCCTAGGCAAAGTTTGTGCCATTGTTTGTTATTATACTGTGCATGTACCCGTATCTCAAGATAATGTCCTTGAGGAATGATACAACAGTAGCTCCATCACATTTTCTAATTGGCTTTACCTCGATCCACTTTGTAAATTTGTCCACCAAGACCAAGATATGGGTCATGTTTTCTCGGGCCGGCCTAAATGGTCTAACCATATCCAGACAACACACAACAAATGACTAAGTGATAGGTATAGTATTGAGTCCAGAGGCTAGCATATGTATCTTGCTAGCGTACCTATGACACCATTGCATTTCTTCCAAAGGTCCTCAGCCTGTTGCAAACCACTGGGCCAGTAAAATCCATGTCGAAAGGCTTTGGATACTAAGGCCCTGGATGAGGCATGATGCCCACATTCACCCTAATGTATGTCTCAGAGGATTTCGTGCCCTTCTACTGGATCAACACACCGATGCAGGACACTTCCAACAGTTCTCTTGTATAACTCGGAATTAGTTATGGTATATGCCTTTTCTCTTCTATGCACTTGCCTAGAGAGTACTTCATCACTTGGCGAAATCCTATCCTTCAAGAACTCAAATATTGATTGCGCCCATGCTAGTATAGCACGGGCCGGGAAAAGCAATTCATCAACCTCCATTGTATCAAGCGACATAACCTATGCCGGATTAAGCTGAGCAATCCCCGGGTTCTGCAAAGAAGTCCCCAGGTTTATCAAGGTAGTCCCTGGGTTGGACGAGGTGTTCCCCTAGTCAATGTCCATTGGGGCAGCTTCTGATCCTGGATTGGCCGGGATATAGATTGATTCAGACTCTAGTTAGGGGTTAACCGATGGTTTTCTGAGATGCTCCAAACAAACTCCTGGTGGGATGGCCTGCCAGGATGAACCTAGTTTAGAAAACACGTCGGCTGCATCATTTTTAGCCCGTGGTACATGATGGAATCCACATCCTTCAAAGTATCCACGTATCTTTTGGACGTGGAATCTATAAAGTTCCATGTTTCCGTCCAACGAATCCTAATGACCAGAAACTTGCTAAACCACTAAATCTGAATCACCAAAGCACTGTATCCATCGTCTCCAAATTTTTGTTCCACTTTTAGCCCATGAACGAGCACCTATACTCGGCCACATTGTTTGATACTCGGAAGTGAATCTGAAGCACATATCTCAATTGATCCTTCTTGGGCAAGGTAAGGACTACCTTGGCCCCTAATCCTTCCTTCAACTTTGATCCATCAAAGTGCATTCTCCAGTAGTTTGAATCCGGCAAGGGCAGCTCATACTACATTTCCACCCAATCCACGAAAAAGTCGGCCACTGCCTGAGACTTGATTGGGTCTCTCCTATCATATTGTGGATCATACAGGGCTAATTCAGTTTCCCATTTGGCAATTAGGCCACTCTTATTTTCATTTCTCATTATTTTGGATATGGGTGCTTCACATATCACATATCATTCTTCGAAGTAATGCTTAAGATTTTTAGCCGCCATATAGACACCATATGCCATTTTCTGATAATGGGGATAGTTCTATTTTGATGCTAAGAGTACCTTACTTAGGTAATTTAATGGCCTCTTCACCGACTTAACTTCCTTGTCACGCTCTACCACTATCATGACACTTACGACTCGGTTGGTCACTGCTATCTAGATCAATATCGGCTCTTTGGATAGTGGCGAGGCTAACATAGGTGCAGAGACTAACATATTTTTTAGTTCATGAAATGCACTATTTGCTTGCGGTATCCATATGAACATATTTGATTTTTTCATTAACTGATAGAGAGGCAATGCCTTTTCGCCCAGCTGGCATACAATAGACTTAACGATGTCAGGCAACTAGTGAACTTCTAGACATCATTAAGACACTTCGGCGGTTCCATTCACTCGATGGCTCGGATTTTAGTTGGGTTTGCTTCGATACCTCGGTTGGACATGAGGCAACCAAGTAATTTTCTGGCCGGGACACCGAAGGTGCATTTTTTTGGGTTAAGTTTCATTCGGAACCTCCTTAAGTTCGCGAATGTTTGCCGGATATCATATAAAAGAGTGCGAATTTCCTTGGTTTTTATCACCACATCATCGACATATACTTGGACATTTTTTCCAATTTGATCATGTAAACATTTCTGCATGCACCTCTGATACGTAGCCCCTACATTACGTAAGCCAAAAGGCATAGTGCGATACCAATAAGCCCCGTACGGGGTAATAAAAGGAGTCTTTATTTGATCATCCGGGTTCAAGGGTATCTGGTGGAAACCAGAATATGCATCTACGAATGAAAAGAGCTCACATCCACCTGTTGAATCTATGACCTGATCTATCCTTGGCAGAGGAAATGGATCTTTTGGAGACTCCTTATTCGGGTTCGTGTAATCGATACACATACGCCTCACCACTACCAGGTTTGGGTCATCTTTTTTCTTTTCCACCAACACCGGATTAGATAGACAACCCGGGTAAAGCACTTCCATGATAAACCCGGTTGTAAGGAGCTGAGCTCTCTCATCACCAATGACTTTTCTCCTATCTTTGGCGAAGCGGTGGAGAGGTTGCTTCACCGGCTTTGTGTCGGGTCTGACGTGCAAAGAGTCCTCAGCTAGCTCCCTCGGCACACCTTGCAGATCCTATGTGGACCAAGCAAAGATATCTCGATTATCACAGAGGAAGCTGATGAGCTCGCTTTCCAAATTGTCGCCAAGGCTCGCACCAATATTTACTGTGCGCTCTGGAAACTAATCATCAATTGGCACTTTATTGATATCTTTTGTTGATTGAAATGACACACTCCCATGCGGCTTACTTAAAGCCGACATATTCAGTTGTGCGGACTGAGCCAATGCCACAGCTTCTTGGATACTTTTCTTTTCTTGCACGATCACCAATGACTCGGCTAGGTTTGACCCGGCCGAGGCACACTCCATAGAGTGCCTAAAGTCCCCTGTTATAGTGATGACCCTGTTTGACCTTGGCATCTTCATCTTTAAGTAACTGATATGATCACTTCCAATGAACTTCGAAAGATCTGGCCTGCCAAGTACGGCATGGTAGCAGCTGTCCAAATCTACAACCTTGAACTTGAACTACTCTATCCGACAATTATCTCTCGTGTTGAATAAGACATCAATCCAGACCTTTCCAATAGGCTCACAAGACAAAAATGTCGTCGGATTGATGACAAGTACGCCATGAGGGGGTCCTCGAGGCGTGCGGAAAAGCGGTGTGTGAGATGTACAGTGTTCTGGGATGGTTAGCACACAAGTTTACCCAGGTTCCAATCCGCCTGCTTTGGACGGATCCTACTCCTCCTTGCAATCCAGTAATATGGCAAAGCCGGAATATGTGTTACAAGGGTTTTGCCTATGAGAGTTGAGATTGTAGACTGTTGTGGGGTGCCCTGAAGGCTAGTTCCTAGGACGGCTTATATATATATCCGACCTAGGATTTACATGAGAGACTTATCCGGCTACAACTAAGAGTTGGTTAAACAGTATATCTTGAACTACAAGTAACACTATAGACCTATGTCGGTAAGTATTCTGGGCCTTTCCGTAGCCAGAATGGACTCTGTCTCTTCTCCCTGACTGGGCCGTCCGTGAAGCAAAGCTCTAACCCGAAGTGGGTCACCCTAGTCAGTGAGGCATAGTCAGGATCCCTGAAAAGTATATCCCTAATAGCAGCCCCCGGAAGCCTCCAAGATCCAGAGTCGGATTTCATCATCGTCTAGCTCAATCCATCTTCGGCTTGTAGAATCTTGAAGGGTTCCTGAAAATTCAAAAGAAAGGATAGGATCCGAATCTCAAAAGCGAGTCGGACCTATGAATACATTTTTCAGGTTTTCTAGCCTGAAATTCAAACTAAGCGGAACTTAGTCTATGACGTAACCTGACATCAGTCAAGGTCAAGTCACATCACTGACAGACATTCCTGTTAGCATGACTGTTGGTGGGTCCACCTTTTGCGGAACCAAGGCGAAGTTTTAATGCGTGCACGGAGATCGAGGTGGCGTAATCCTCATGAGGAGGTTACCCATCTCCTTCCATGATGTGTGTTATGGTTAGTGTTTATCCTTGCACAAATCTTAGCGCGGGTAAGGGATATAAGGGGTCAAGATCTCTTCCTTCTTCCTTACTAGTGCTAGTGCCTCCTCCTTCCCTTTGACACTTCTTGTAAAAAAGCTTCTCTGCCTCCCCCTGTTGCGACCTCAGATCGTTAATGATCCTAAGTCCCTGTGATTAACATGCTAGTCCCTGGATCAATAGCTAGCACTTCACAGTCGATGAATATCTTGTAAAATACAAGTCGTTATTACACGAATAATCTAGAGTATAATTATTACAACTTGCATAGCTTATAGCTAGCTCAAAATAAAACAGCGGAAACTAAATAAAACTTGAGTCCATCAACGCCTCAGGCTAGTTGCGTGAAGACCCGCGATCCATACGCTCCTTTCAGTCTTCGGATTCTGCACATAAGACGTGCAGCCAACAAGTTAGGTCAATACTTTGAATGTATTGACAAATTACACCAAGGAAAGACTAAGTCTATCTATACATGCAAGGCTAAGAGTAGGCTTTAGGGTTCATTTGCATAAAGCCAATTTTATCAATGTAATAAGGAAAGAGGAAGAAATTTTTCCCTACTTTGTAAACTTTGATAAGTAGTATATGGTCGAATGGAACATGTGGATATTACTCACCAAGTGCCCAATCAACCTAGCACTTGGATATTACGCACCAAGTTCCCAAAATCCCACCCAATGGCGATATTACTCACGCCTTGGGGTTTATAAAATGTTAGGTTTGGAAAAGAGAGAGGAAGATCTTTCAGAGGCTCCATCCTTCAGATGCTCAATGTTGTTCTGTTTCCATGAACACGGCTGATCGATCAGATTGCAATACTCTCGAGAGGTTGTGTACTTTCCCCACAATCCACGATCAAGTCCTTTTACAGACAAGACCATGGCGAGGCCTTCCCTTAGTAGCCCCTCTACCAGCTGGATCCAACCGTGCCAAGAACCTCCAAATGTTGGTACCCCCGGTGAGGTTTCCCACTAAGTACTAAGCCAAGACAGAGCGCATATGTATTGTGGTTGCATGGGAAGCTTCTGAATTCTGAAACATGGCAGACTTCTTTGATTCCGGGGCGGCCGTCCTCCACCAAAATTCCACTCGTTGACCCGACAACCATTCCGCCCAGAAGAAAACTTAGTTTTTATTTTGAAGGGGGTTTTGAGAAGAAAAGATTCGCTTGAGAGAGCTTTTATACTTAGAAAATTTCGACTCTTTCGAAACCCCCAACAGTACTTTATATATATATAGCATAGCAAGCAATACTTAGCAAAAACAGGGGTAACCTATTAGGATGGAAATTCCTAAGTATAAATCTACTCATGGCATACTACAAAACCGCACTTGCAAGAAAATAGTCTTAAGAAAACTACTAAAAAAACCTACACATGCATACTACAATATTTGAAGAGTAAAACATGCATAGTCAAAAACTGGGATATAATATGTACAAGTGGTGTAACTTGCCTTGATCCGAGCAGCACTCTACACAATAGTACTCTTCAGCGCACTCCGAACAATCTAACGAAACACAACATAAATCCAATCACAATTTGCACAAACAATGTCACGAAGGTGAAAAGGCATGTATGCAACATGGTAATATGCAAGGATGGATTCAAAATTGACAAAGGGTTTTATTCGGGGGTGTTGTTGAGTTGGGGATGTCATTAGAATCGATTCCCCACAGATTTTAAATATTTTGGGTTAAACCCTAAATAATCTAGCTCAGAAAATAGATCTACACCTCCAATCTATCTTGAAACAGATCTGAACACTCTAAGCAGGTTATAACAATTTTCTACAGAAGGTCTCGTCGATACAAAGCCAACGCAACAAGAATCAACTAATACGGATCTACAGATAATTTTCTAGAATTAAAATACTCTAATCTAAACTTTAAATCCTACTTCAAGATTGCTGTGGTAAAACAACAATATTATTTTAGATCTGTGTTCTACTCAAAAATATGAATCCAACGGTATATTATACGCAAAATTTGGACTACTACACAATTTACTATAGATTTTACAAGTTTTAAAGGTTTTCTGCCTAATTAAAAGAAAATAAAAAGGCGGCGCCAACTGTGCAGGGCCAAGTGGCGGCGCGGGATTGGTCCAGGGCAGGCACGCGGCGCTAACGCGGCAGCGACGCGGTGCTGACGCGTGCGCTGACACATGGCGGCGCGCGATTGGTCGGTACCCCTTCGCTAGGTCAAAGCGATCTGTACCGCCGGATCGAGATCTGACGGCCGGGGACGGAGGGGCTTACCGACGGTGACGACTTGATGTTGACGACGACGGTGACGGTGGCGGTGCATCGGTGGCGATGGTCGGCGGCGTTCTGGATGGCTCCCGACTGCGTGAAGTGGACGATGATGTTCCCCTCCTCCTCGCGGCCGCCCTGGTACGGTCGGCGTCGGTCCTCCCCTTCTCTGCTCGCGGTGGTGCTCCGTCGTTCTCTCCCGTCTCTGGCGAGACTCCGATGACCAATTGTGGGCGATTCACCGCGCTATAGAGAGGGAAAATCGAGGGGGAGACAGAGGAGTTAGCGGCGGTTCCGATTTTCGAAGAAAGAGAGGGAGAAGAGCTCGGTATCGACGACAGCGACAACCTCCCGAGGCGGAGCTCCGGCGGCGCGTCGGCGGCGACGTAGGTGGTGCTAGGGTTTGCGGTTTTTTTGGGAAAATTGCCGGGGCTCGATGGGGAGGATTATAATGGGGGGGTCTTACGTGCAATAGGGGTCGGATTCGTCTCCGAATCCAACGGAATCCGTTGGGATTGCGTCGGCCAGGGGAGTTGGGGACGAACACGGCGACGGGGATGACAGGTGGGGCCGGCTCGTTAGTGGGAGGGGGAAAGCGGGCTGGCGGCTGGCACGGTCTGCTGGGCCGGCCTGGGCATCGGCTGCGCTGTGCGCCGCTCGCTCGCGGGCGCGCGCGGTAGGTAGTTGCGGGCTGGCTTCGGCTGGCCCGCTTAGGTTAGACTTCCCCATTCTTTTTATTTATTTCTGTTTCACCAAATGTCGCATAACTTTTGCAAACGGATTCCAATTTAAAATAAATTGGTCTCTAAAATTTTGTAAAAAGAAGAGGGTTAGGGTGGGGTTATAAAATAACACTTTTGCAAGGGTTTTGGTGGTTTAGAAATGGTTTTACCCTTTTAGTCTTCTATATGACTATGGGGTTTTGGAAAAAAACCTGATGCAGTTTTTGTTATGTGATGCCATGATGCAAGGATATCATGCATGCTTCTAGTAACATCTGAAATTGCAAAACTTGGGATGTTACAAACCTACCCCCCTTAAGAAGAATCTCGTCCCCGAGATTCAGGTTGGTTAGCAAATAGGAGTGGGTGTTCTTTCTTCAGGTCTTCTTCACGTTCCCACGTGGCCTCTTCCTCGGAATGGTGATTCCATTGAACTTTGCAAAACCTCATAGTCATGGTACGGGTGATTCTCTCGGCTGTCTCCAGAATCCTGGTGGGTTTTTCCTCAGAGGTGAGATCGTTTTCCAGTTGAACCTTGTCCAACGGAACCGTATCCTTTAGTGGGGTTTCGGCCATTTCCGGGTGACCCTTCTTTAATTGCGACACATGGAAAACATCATGAACTGTTAACACTTCCGGCAATTCCAACTGATAGGCAACCTCCCCTCTTCGACCCAAGATTTTGTAGGGCCCTATGAATCGTGGTGCTAACTTACCCTTGATTCCAAATCATTTAACTCCTCGTAGTGGCGAAACTCGGAGATACGCACGGTCTCCCACTTCATAGGTCACATCCCTGCGCTTGGAATCAGCATAACTCTTTGGCCTGGATTGGGCTATTTTTAACCTGTCTTGAATCTGTCTCACTTTTTCTTCGGCATCCTTGATCAGTTCAGGTCCAAACAAACTCCGTTCTCCAACTCCACTCCATAGCAGCGGATTTCTACACTTTCTGCCATATAGAACTTCAAATGGAGCCATCTTGATACTAGTTTGGTAACTATTATTGTATGAGAATTCCACATATGGAAAATTATCATCCCAACTAGACCCATAGTCTGGCACACCGGCTCTTAACATGTCCTCCAAGATCTGATTAACTCTTTCCGTTTGCCCATCTATTTGCGGGTGGAAAGCAGTACTAAACTCCAGTCGTGTCCCTAGAGACTCGTGTACCTATCGCCAAAACTTCGAGGTGAATTGGGTACCTCTATCAGAGACAATCCCCTTGGGTACACCATGAAGACTTACGATCCTTGACATATAAATCTTAGCAAGTTTAGCACTCGTATAGGTGGTCTTTACGGGAATAAAGTGGGCCACCTTTGTGAAGTGGTCGACTACTACCCATATGGAGTCATACCCAGATCGAGTCCGGGGTAGTCCGGTGATAAAATCCATGCCTACCTTGTCCCACTTCCAATCGGGCACAAGTAATGGCTGCAGCAATCCTGCTGGTTTTTGATGTTCGGCATTGACTCTATTGCACACGTCACACAAGGAGATGTATTCAGCAATTTCTCCTTTCAAGTTATTCCACCAGAACCTATCTTTCACATCCATGTACATCTTTGTATTACCCGGATGAATTGAGTAAGGTGAATCGTGAGCTTCCTGAAGGATTAACTTCCTGATATTGGGATCATCGGGAACGCACAAACGCTTCTCACACCAAAGTGTTCCTTGTTCATCCGTGTGAAACCCTTTTGCTTTACCCTTGCTTATATTAGCTCTTATCTCTTCCAACTCTTTGTCCCTCTTCTGGGCCTCTTTGATTTGGTCTAGAAGCGTTGGCACTATCTCCATAGTTGCTAAGTACCCCTCCGAAACTATTTCCAACCTAAGATCCTTGAATTGTTCACATAAATCATTTGGAAGTTCTCCCACGGTAAGTCCATTTACATAGACTTTCCGGCTTAAGGCGTCAGCCACAATGTTGGCCTTTCCAGGATGGTACTGCAGGTCCAAGTCATAGTCCTTGATGAGCTCAAGCCATCTCCTTTGCCTCATATTTAATTCCTTTTGAGTGAATATGTATTTAAGGCTCTTGTGATCCGTGAACACATCACAATGTTTGCCCATTAGGTAATGTCTCCATACCTTGAGCGCGTGCACAACTGATGCTAGTTCCAAATCGTGCGTGGAGTAGTTATTCTCATGGTTCTTAAGTTGCCGAGAGGCGTAAGACACTACTTTCCATCTTGCATCAGTACACTACCAAGTCCTTGTCGAGAAGCATCACAATAGACTTGGAAATCCTTTTGGATATCAGGGAGACACAGAACTGGTGTTGTTACTAGGCGCTTCTTTAATTCTTGAAAACTTGCTTCACAAGCCTCGGTCCATTGGAACTTCTTCTCTTTCTTCAGCAACTCTATCATAGGCTTTGCTATCTTGGAAAATTTTCAATGAACCTTCGGTAATATCCCGCAAGGCTTAGGAAACTCCTAATATCACCCACATTCTTAGGAGACTCCCATTCTGTCACGGAAGCTACCTTACTTGGGTCCACGACAACACCTTTAGCTGATACAATATGACCAAGGAATCCCACTTCTTTCAACCAGAACTCACATTTGCTAAACTTGGCATACAACTTGTGTTCCCTTAACTTTTCCATGATTAGGCGCAGATGCCTCTCATGTTCCTTCTCGTCCTTGGAGTATATGAGTATGTCATCAATGAATACCACAATAAACTTATCCAAGTACTCTATGAACACCTTGTTCATCATAGTCATGAAATACGCTGGGGCATTGGTTAAGCCAAACGACATCACGGTGTATTCATACAATCCGTATCTCGTGGTGAAAGCTGTCTTGGGTACATCCTGTTCCCGAATCTTTAGCTGGAAATAACCTGATCGGAGATCAATCTTAGAGAACACACTAGCTCCCTTTAATTGATTGAACAGGTCGTTGATATTGGGTAGAGGGTACTTGTTCTTGATTGTCACTTCATTCAACGACCGGTAGTCCACGACTAGTCTCTTGGTTTTATCCTTCTTCTCCACGAATAATACAGGCGCTCCCCAAGATGACACACTTGGTTGAATGAAGCCTTTGTCCAATTGCTCCCTAAGTTGTTTCTTAAGTTCCTTCAACTCATCCACATCCATCTTGTACGGTCTCTTTGCTATCGGTCCAGTACCAGGCATCAAGTCAATGAGAAACTCGATGTCTCGGTCAGGAGGCATCCCTGGCAACTCTTCCGGAAACACAACTGGATACTCCTTCACAATTGGCACATCCTCCAAGCTAACCCCCTTAATAGAGTTCACCATACTTCCTTTGAGTGCGAATGCTGACTTAAAGCGGATCCTTTTCTTATCCGGAGTCGTGAGTGCGATAGTCCTTTTGGCACAATCTATGACTGCCTCGTATTCGGTCATCCAATTCATGCCCAAAATTATGTCTAAGCCTTGTGATTCCAGAACGACTAGGCTGGTGGGAAAGATGTGTGCCCCAATCCTTAGTTCTAACCCACGGCATCCAGAGTTTGCCACTATTTCTCCACCAGGAGAACTTACCCTTAGAGGAGTACTAATAGTCTCCGCAGGTATCTTGCCTCTATCCACAAATACCCTTGATATGAATGAATGTGATGCACCAGTATCAAAAAGAACAACTGCGGGGGTGGAGTTAAGCTTGAACTTACCAATCACGGAGTCAGGTGCCTCACGAGCATCCTCCATGGAGACATGATTCACTATGGCTTTGACGAATGGATTCGGCTTCTTCCCATTTCCATTACCATTGCCATGGTTGTGTCCGTTGCCGTTTCCATCACCATTCCCATTCTTCATCTTTTCGGGGCAAGTAGTTGCATAGTGCCCTGTCTTGTTACACTTGAAGCATGTCACTTGACTCAGATCCTTCCCATTGCCATTTCCATTGTAGTGTTTATGGCCATTGGGGTTATGTCCTCCATGTCGATGACCATTGTGGTTGTGGGGTGGTGGTGACGAAGTGCGTTGCTTCTGATATGGGGACGAGTTGTGCTTGTGTGAGGTGGACTTTCTCTTTCGGTTCTCTATACTCCTTTGCTTTGCTTCAACCACAACTACCTTGTCCAGAAGTTCCTGATAGTTATCAAACTTCAGAGCAACAAGCTGAATGGATATTTCATCATTAAGTCCCCTTAGGAACTCCTCCTGTCTCTTGGCATCAGTGGATACATCATCAGGTGCATAACGTGCCAGCTTGTTGAAAAGGTCCCCATACTCGGAGACAGAGCGGTGCAGTTGTTTCAGGTCGCGTAACTCGCGTCTCTTTAGTGACATGACTCCCGCCGCTACGTGATGAGTACGAAAGGCCGCCTCGAACTGGTTCCAGGTGATAGCTTCAATATCGGGGTGGGTGACTTGGTAATTATCCCACCATTCAGCAGCTGGTCCCTCTAGTTGGTGTGCGGCAAAGCACACCCTATCAGCTCCAACAACTTGGATGGTGTCTAACTTCTTTTTGGTGGTGCGGAGCCAGTCATCTGCCACAATTGGCTCAGAACTACTTGAGAAAACTGGAGGGTTCAACCTCAAGAACCGAGTCAGGCGATCCTGTTTGGGCGGTGGGGGTGGTGGAGGCGGTGGGTTGTTGTTGTTGTTTTGCATGTTTTGAGTGAGGAGTTGAATCAGCTGATTCTGGGAGTTCAGAAGTTGTGCTATCTCTGGGGGCATGTTGTTGTTGTTGTTTCCCCGTCTCGCCATCTATGGGGGTTTGGGAAACAAGTTAAGAAGTGGATAGAAAGCCTATGGAATAAGACTCCTACCCTTATGTAAACAAGAGAAAAACACACGAGAAAGCAAGGCACACAAAGCACATAGTTTAACACACTCAACCAAGTTTAACTAAACCAAAATAATAAATTTTTTTTACTCATTACAATCACGAACAACGTTTGACTATAGAACTAATGGTGGTCCAACTACTCTACTCATCATCGACTTACTCATCCTCAATGATGAAGCCTTCCTTTTCTAGCAGTGACTTCTATAACTCCATGTCCCTCGTCATGGCTTCAAGCTTCGCCTGAAGTTCCATCACCTCCTGTGGCTCCGGTGTAGCAGCTTCGAGCCTCTCTTGAAGTTACTTCACCTCTTGCAGCTCCTGGGTAGCAGCTTCCAGCTTTTCTTGGAGTTCCTTCTTCTCCTTCTGTAGCTTCTTGATCAAACTTGACCCCATAGTCACGGGCGTGATCTTCTCCTCCAAGCTCCTCTTGGCTGCTCGCAGGTCCTTCAACATGGTGGCAAAGTTCTTGAACTCCATCTCGTTCTTTGTGAGCACGAGACTTTGCTCCCTAATCCTCTTGTTCTTATCTTGCACCCTCTTCTCTTGATTAGCAAACCTCTTGTCTTGGGCAGTGAGCTCCCCTCCTAGGGACTTGATCTTCTCTTCCAGCTCCTCGATCTTCTCGTCCTTCTCCTTGACAAGGGCACAAAGCTCGTCATTCCTCATGATCTCAAGGCAGCTCCCCTTCTGAAGGTCATTGATGTGGGACTCCAAGTCTTGATATTGGATTCTTCGACGCTTGCATGTCTTCCTTTCCTCTAGGGTTAACTCGATTGGAACTCCCTTCTCATCACGTCTTTCAAAGAGTTTGATGTAGTGGCCTTCAACCTCTTCATGGTGGCGTCCGCAAAGGCATCCAATGAGCTCCTGCAAGCTGATGCTAAGTCCTTTCTCCTTGGAGTCACTGGTGACGTTGAGTACAATGGCCTCTGTCTTGGGTTCTGTCTAACTATGCCCTGGTTGGATGACTTCAATCGCCGAGCATCCTTCCTTGTGCATCTTCCTCAACTCGCTTCCCTTGATTGACAGCATGGGTAACTGCAACGTCTTGATGATGTCCAGAAGGCATTCCCCAAAGCGCAGGCACTCGATGTCTTCGGCGGTGTCGTAGTAGAAGGCCGTCATCTTTAGGTTAGGGGAAAGAAAATTAGGCACAAGGTGATAAGGAAGAGAATTACTAGAAGAATACAAATAACTTAGAAGAATATGGAAAGCAAAAACACACATGGTAAAGGTGGTTTCCAATCCTAGGGGTCACGTCCTACAAGCAACTTTGTGCTCTGATACCATCTGTTGCGACCTCGGATCGTTAATGATCCTAAGTCCCTGTGATTAACATGCTAGTCCTTGGATCAATAGCTAGCACTTCACAGTCGATGAATATCATGTAAAACACAAGTCGTTATTACACGAATAATCCAGAGTATAATTATTACAACTTGCATAGCTTATAGCTAGCTCAAAATAAAACAGCAGAAACTAAATAAAACTTGAGTCCATCAACGCCTCTGGCTAGTTGCGTGAAGACCCACGATCCCTACGCACCTTTCAGTCTTCAGATTCTGCACATAAGACGTGCAGCCAACAAGTTGGGTCAATACTTTGAATGTATTGGCAAATTACACCAAGGAAAGAGTAAGTCTATCTCTACATGCAAGGCTAAGAGTAGGCTTTGGGGTTCATTTGCATAAAGGCAATTTTATCAATGTAATAAGGAAAGAGGAAGAAAATTTTCCCTACTTTGGAAACTTTGATAAGTAGTATAGGGTCGAATGGAACACGTGGATTTTACTCACCAAGTTCCCAATCAACCTAGCACTTGGATATTACGCACCAAGTTCCCAAAATCCCACCCAATGGCGATATTACTCACGCCTTGGGGTTTATAAAACATTAGGTTTGGAAAAGAGAGAGGAAGATCTTTCAGAGGCTCCATCCTTCAGATGCTTAATGTTGTTCTGTTTCCGTGAACATGGCTGATCGATCAGATTGCAATACTCTCGAGAGGTTGTGCACTTTCCCCACAATCCACGATCAAGTCCTTTTACAGACAAGACCATGGTGAGGCCTTTCCTTAGTAGCCCCTCTACCAGCTGGATCCAACCGTGCCAAGAACCTCCAAATGTTGGTACCCCGGTGAGGTTTCCCACTAAGTACTAAGCCAAGACAGAGCCCATATGTATTGTGGTTGCACGGGAAGCTTCTGAATTCTGAAACATGGCAGACTTCTTTGATTCTTGGGCGGCCGTCCTCCACCAAAATTCCACTCGTTGACTCGACAACCATTCCGCCCAGAAGAAAACTTAGTTTTTATTTTGAAGGGGGTTTTGAGAAGAAAAGATTTCCTCGAGAGAGCTTTTATACTTAGAAAATTTCGAGTCTTTCGAAACCCCCAATGGTACTTTATATATATAGCATAGCAAGCAGTACTTAGCAAAAACAGGGGTAACCTATTAGGATGGAAATTCCTAAGTATAAATCTACTCATGGCATACTACAAAACCGCACTTGCAAAAAAATAGTACTAAGAAAACTACTAAAAAAACCTACACATGCGTACTACAAGATTTGAAGAGTAAAACATGCATAGTCAAAAACTGGGACATAATATGTACAAGTGGTGTAACTTGCCTTGATCCGAGCAACACTCTACACAACAGTACTCTTCAGGGAACTCCGAACAATCTAACGAAACACAACATAGATCCAATCACAATTTGCACAAACAATGTCACGAAAGTGAAAAGGCATGCATGCAACATGGTAATATGCAAGGATGGATTCAAAATTGACCAAGGGTTTTATTCGAGGGTGTTGTTGAGTTGGGGATGTCATTAGAATCGATTCCCCACAGATTTTAAATATTTTGGGTTAAACCCTAAATAATCTAGCTTAGAAAATAGATCTACAACTCCAATCTATCTTGAAACAGATCTGAACACTCTAAGAAGGTTATAACAATTTTCTATAGAAGGTCTCGTCGATACAAAGCCAACGCAACAAGAATCAACTAAAATAGATCTACGGATAATTTTCTAGAATTAAAATACTCTAATCTAAGCTTTAAATCCTACTGCACGATTGCTGTGGTAAAACAGCAATATTATTGTAGATCTATGTTCTACTCAAAAATACGAATCCAGCGGTATATTATACGCAAATTTTTTACTACTACACAATTTACTATAGATTTTACAAGTTTTAAAGGTTTTCTGCCTAATTAAAAGAAAATAAAAAGGCGGTGCCAACTGTGCAGCGCCAAGTGGCGGCGCGGGATTGGTCCAGGGCGGGCACGTGGCGCTGATGCGGCGGCGACGCGGCGCTGACGTGCGCGCTGACACGTGGCGGGGCGCGATTGGTCGGTACCCATTCGCTGGGTCAAAGCGATCTGTACCGCCGGATCGAGATCTGACGGCCGGGGACGGAGGGGCTTACCGGCGGTGACGACTTGACGTTGATGACGACGGCGACGGCGGCGGTGCGTCTGTGGCGATGGCCGACGGCGTTCTGGCTAGCTCCCAACTACGCGAAGTGGACGACGACGTTCCCCTCCTCCTCGCGGTCGCCCTGGTACGGTCGGCGTCGGTCCTCCCCTTCTCTGCTCGCGATGGTGTTCCGTCGTTCTCTCCCGTCTCCGACGAGACTCCGGCGACCAATTGCCGGCGATTCACCGCGCTATAGAGAGGGAAAATCTAGGGGACACAGAGGAGTTAGCGGCGGTTCTGATTTTCGAAGAAAGAGAGGGAGAAGAGCTCGGTATCGACGACGGCGACAACCTCCCGAGGCGGAGCTCCGGCTGCGCGTCGGCGGCGACGTAGGTGGTGCTAGGGTTTGCGGTTTTTTTGGGAAAAGAGCCAGGGCTCGATGGAGAGGAATATAAGGGGGGTCTTACGTGCGGGAGGGGTCGGATTCGTCTCCGAATCCAACGGAATCCGTTGGGATTACGTCGGCCAGGGGAGTTGGGGACGAACACGGCAACGGGGATGACAGGTGGGGCCAGCTCGTCAGTGGGAGGGGGGGGGGGAAGCGGGTTTGCGGCTGGCACGGTCTGCTGGGCCGGCATGGGCGTCGGCTGCGCTGTGCGCCGCTCGCTCGTGGGCGCGCGCGGAAGGTAGTTGCGGGCTGGCTTCGGCTGGCCCGCTTAGGTTAGACTTCCTTTTTTTTATTCTTTTGATTTATTTCTGTTTCACCAAAAGTCGCATAAGTTTTGCAAACGGATTCCGATTTAAAAGAAATTGGTCTCTAAAATTTTGTAAAAAGAAGAGGGTTAGAGTGGGGTTATAAAATAACACTTTTGCAATGGTTTTGTAGGTTTAGAAATGGTTTTACCTTTTAGTATTCTATATGACTATGGGGTTTTGGAAAAATACCTGATGCAGTTTTTGTTATGTGATGCCATGATGCAAGGATATGATGCATGCTTCTAGTAACATCTGAAATTGCAAAACTTGGGATGTTACACCCCCAAAGCTCACAGCGCGACCCATCCTAGGTCACCACCGCTCGTAGAATGGCTAAGGCTTCATCCTCCAGCATGGAGGCGACAACGGCGATTGCCTCCACAACAACGGAGAAGGAGAACTTCCATGGGATTTGGATCCCCTACGCCCTTGACGACACCATGCTCCGTGTCATCGAGAAGGAAGGCCTCCTCCGTGTCAGCGGCTAGCGAACCGGCTTTGGGCAAACCATCCCCACCCCCAACACCGACGAGCGAGTGCACTTTGGCACCCACCTGCTAGAGGTTTGAGCTTTCCTCCCTTAGATTTCATTTCTGAGGTTATAGATCACTATGGAGTGCAACTCCACAATATCCCCCAAACTCACTTTTAGAAATGAGTGCTTATGCATATTTGTGTGAGGGGTATCTCGGTATTATGCCCAGTCTTGTTCTTTTCCGGTATTATTTCCATACCCATAGAAATTCCATCATTGCCGGGAATCCTTACATTACTGGGACTCTTAGCTTGTCTATTAGGAAAGAACGAATCTATTTTAGGATTAAGGCTAGTGAGTTTGTGAATAAGTGGTAGTCCATGTTCTTTTACCATAAGGACAGATCGGCTCCCAGCAAAACAACTGCTTTGCCGATTTTCATCGATGGAGCCGCCACGCCCCAAGAGTTCTGGGACGCAGATGCTCCAGCTCTTAGTGACGATCTACTTCTTGCCAAGAGGCGGATCGAATATTTGATGAAGCACAAGGGTCAGAAAGGATCTGACTTGATCCACTACTGGCTGGAGCGTCGGATCCAGCCTCTCCAACATCATGATGATCGGCTCATGCATTTAATCACCAAGAGTAAGACATATTCTCTCCGGATCTGCTCCAAACCTTATTCGGAAAAGGAGTATTTGTCCCAGATCAAATGGTTGATTAGAGAGTGGATCGAGAGGAAGATTCCTGAACTGTCCTTGGATATGCATACAACTGACGATCCCGTGACACCGGTAAGGTTTCCAGCAGTTACTCCAATATGTGTTCATCTATACATTGTTATGTCTTTTTGCAATACTGAGGTATTTCTTCTTTCAGCTTGCTGACCTCTTCGAGTTGGAGCTTGCTCCTCTTGAGGGATATCCTCCTGAGCTCTCTCAGGAGGATGGAGAACTAGTTCGATTGCCAGACACTCTTACCCAGAAGCGTAAGGCTCTGACTATTTCTATCGACACAAAGGAAGTGCCCGTTGTGAAGAGGTCACTTTCCTCATAAATTCTTTGTATTTCATTTATCATTCTTTCTGAAGTGTAACAATCTTTGTTCTATTACCTCTTCAGAGCCAAGAAGCTCACCAAGGGTAAGGGGAAAGGTGCCTCGTCGAAGCCCCTGCATCAGTCAAAGTTAAATTTGAATTCTCATGCCGTAGTGCCTCTGACTCCTACCCCATAGCCTTCTACAACACCGGAGGTTACTCCATCTCCAAGTGTTGCAGAAGATCCAGCTCAACATTCTGAGCCAGCGAACCTTGGTTTGCAGACCAACGTCACCATGAGTGGCTCGGCAACTGATAAGGGTGAACCCTCTAAGGGAAATGATCTCTCGACAGAGGTTTTCGCTAATAACCTTCTCAGCAATCCGGGTATCACCAAACTTGGCATTACTCGAAAAATTGTAGAAGAGATCCAGAAGCTGGATCAACAATGCCTGGAGAGCCAGAACATCACCGCCGAGGAAGAGGCACAAGAAGCTGAGGACGTCAAGTACTCCAAGCTTCTTGACCAAGTTTGTCGTCACGACAAGAAGCTGAAGGCTGGCATGGCTCCGCCACCACCAATAATCCCACCGACTCTCACCGAGAAGGTTACTACTGAGGTGAACATGAGTCTAAGCAAGCTTGCTCATGAACAATATGTAAGTCGGAATTCCAACTCACTTTTTTGCTTTATTTGATATCATATCCTCTAGCCCCCAAGCATGATTTTGGATATGCAATCCGGATTTATGCTTTCTTAGGATGCCAAAGAATGAAATAGTGTAGCCCCAAGGCTCGTGCTGATATTAGTTACAATATTATCCCGAGTCTTTAGTAGACTTCTGACTCTGGGTACTATTCTGACTTACAGAAAGTTAATGCTTATAACTAGGAATTATTAAAGAATATTTGCAATAAGCAGAGAGAGATCAGATCTCTCCGTCTTGAAAATGCTCAGCTGAAGGTCTCCAAGGATGAGGCCGAAGGTAATCATTTCAGTCCTTATCCTTCTTCTTTTTGTCTTCATAGCTGAATTTTTTATTTGACTGTTATCTTTTGCTTATAGAACTAGTCAAACAGTCATGTAAAATGGTTGAAGAGGCCAAGAATTTTAAAACCCTGGAGGTGGAAAACACCGGCATAACATGGCCAGCATGAAGCAATATGGATCATGAGCATGAAACACCGACCTCGAGGTTGAACTCAATATGGATCATGAAGCAAGCATTGCTAGCATTCTTGAATCCTCTAACATGGCCACCAAGAATGTGATCGAAAGATCACCATCTAGGATCAGAGAATCTCGGATCTAGATGGGGATATGACAAATGTGGTATGCCCAGCAGAACATTCTGACTAGCCCAAAGACTTGCGAGTGGGCCTGCAGGACGGTGACTGGAATGCGATTAAGGGGCATGCCTGGGAACTGGATGCTGGAGGCCCAGAAGCATAGCTGAAACCCAGTCAGATTAGGTCAAATCATACGAGTCTTTGACTAGTTCGGTTGTAAACACTATAAACCCTAGCGAGGTATCCCCTATATAAACCTCCCTAGGGTTCCCTTTGTACTCAGGTTCCATCACACACCCCTTCTAGCGACTCACTGCTTAGACGCCGAGCTCACCACCCCTATAACTCGCTCTTTTCCAATACAATCTAGCAGGAGTAGGTCTTTACCCTCTGGGGTGCTGAACCTAGGTAAACTCATGTGCATTTTCCCCCATCTCGCACCGTAGATTGCCGCCAGCTCTCGCCCCTAATACTATCAATTGCTACCCCTAGTAGCGACTGCCGGGGCCATTCCCACGATAGTGGCGCCCACCGTGGGGCGTGGCCGGTCTGGCCTAAGTTCTGCGGCGAGACCTTACACGCCAATCGATCAGCCGATCGCCACCGGCCGCATGATCACCAGCGGCGGGATCTTGCAGATCCTGCCTAGCAGCTACATCTCGGTGTCACGCCCGATCACGCACAGAACGGTGATGTCGATCGGTACCATCAGCTTGTTCGTCGGCTTCACCGACGCAGTCAACCCGGCAGGAACAGTGATCGTCGGTGGACCGCCGCCACACCGCGATCTGCTCTCGGAAGACCAGATCCGCTCCATCAGCCACCTCGCCACCGAGTATGAGTCAGCCGCCAGCAACACGGTAGAGACTAACACCGCCACGGACGACGCGGCGCTCCACGATGATGTCAACTCCGCGACCCCTGCCTCGGTCGACGGATCCATCACCGCCGCATCATAGGAGGACTCCATCACGCGGGTCTCCAACCCCGAGGACTTCGAGGATCCCTCCATCCTCGGGATCTTCAATTCAAACTCTAGCTCGGAGTCCCTCGAGGATTTCCGTGCCTGATCCAATCGCTTCAACATGATCTACATGGCGGGAAGCACGACCGCCCTCCCAGATCCATTCTCCATGCCAATCCCGCCAACCGCCACGACAACGGAGTTGGAGGAAGCCCTCCTGTGCCTACAAGAGGCAGCATGCAAGGAGCTCGCTGAGCATGAGAAATTCCGCATCGAGCAGGAAACCGCGCAGGAGCTATCGCTCTACCATTAGTGCCGCATCAGGACCCGCCTGCACTCCAACGTCCAGGGCAGTGTCCTGAACTTCAGCGATTGAGCCAACCCTCACAACCTTCCACAGCATTGTCCCCGGTTGGAAGGCATACCCGATTGGCAAAGTGACGCTGCCAGTCACCTTTGGCACACCAGCGAACTATCGCACGGAGCACATCGTATTCAAGCTGGTGAATTTCCACAACCCCTACCACTGTGTCCTGGGGCGCCAGGTGTTTGCCAAATTCATGGCGACCCCACACTACGCCTAGAACATGATGAAGCTCCTAGGGCCAAGCGGCATCATCACCATCCACGGTGACCCCAACATGGCCATGGAATGCGAGGACAAAGACGCCGAGCTCGCCGACGCTATCATCGCCATGGATACTGACCACGCGGACAAGCTCACAAAATACGCGGGAAGTATCGACAGGGACGACCCCACCATCTTGAAGAACCCAACTGCCACGAATTTTACTTTCAAGGTTACTACGCACACCCGCACCACCGAGCTCGTCCTGGGCGACTCCATCCAGACGGTCACCATCAGGGCACACATGAGCACCACATAGGAAAGCGCACTCATCGGGTTCCTACGTGAGAATCGAGACATCTTTGCATGGAAACCATCCGACATGCCTAGTGTCCCGAGGGAACTCGCTGAGCACAAACTTAATGCTGACCCCAAAGTGTGACCAGTGAAGCAGTCGTTGCGGCCCTTCTATGAAGAGCGCCGCCGAGCAATCACCAAAGAAGTACAACGCCTACTCGCCGTAGGCTTCATTCGGCCCATCAAGTACTCCAAGTGGCTGGCAAACCCAGTCCTAGTTTTGAAAAAGAACAACACCTGGAGAATGTGTATAGACTACATGAACCTCAACAATGCCTACCTGAAGGAGGAGTTCGTCCTACCGCGCATCGACCAGATCATCGACTCGACCGTAGGATCGAAGTTGATGTGCTTCCTCGACGTGTACTCTGGCTACAACCAGATCAAAATGTCGGTTGATGATGAGGAGAAGACGACGTTCATCACGCCATTCGACGCCTTCTGCTACACGACCATGACGTTCGGCCTCAAGAACGTCGGCTCCACCTACCAAACGAGCATGCAAGAGTGCCTTGCTAACCAAATTGGTCGCAACATCCACGTCTACATCGACGACGTGGTGGTAAAATCCACCCGTCAGGATGACCTGCTCGCCGACCTGGCCGAGACCTTCGAAAATCTGTGGAGGTACAACATCAAGCTCAATCCAGGGAAGTGCACCTTCAGCGTCCCCACCGGATAGCTCTTGGGGTACGTGGTCTCCAAGCGAGGCATCAAGGAAAACCCCACCAAGATCAACACCATCGCACGGCTTGGGAAACTTGAGTTCCTTCGCGACGTCCAAAAGTTGGCCGGGTGAGTCACGGCTCTCAGTCGCTTCATCCCCTGGCTCGGCGAGAAGGCAATGCCCCTCTACCGCCTAATATGCAAGAATCCCATGTTCCAATGGGACACAGAAGCACAACACACGCTCAAGGCACTCAAAGAAGTGCTACTCGCGGCGCCGTTACTCGCCGCCCCACTCGACAAAGAGCCGATGTCGCGGCCTCCACTCGAGTCGTCAGCACCGTGATGGTCGTCGAACAGCCAGAAGAGGGCAAGGAGCGCCCCGTATAACACCCCATCTACTACATCAGCGAGGTCCTGACGGACTTTAGGCAGCGATACCCGCAGTACCAGAAACTAGTATACATGGTGTTCTGAACCCAGCGGCGACTCCCCCACTACTTGCAGGAGAACCCAATCACGGTCGTCTCCTCCGTGCCACTGCAGGACATCATCCGCAATCACGAGGCGACAGGGTGAGTCGCCAAGTGGGCCGTCGAAATCAGTGTCCACAACATCAAGTACGAGCCACGCAAAGCGATCAAATCGCATGCCTTGTCTGATTTCCTCGTCAACTGGGAAGAAGCAAAGCAGCAAGAAAAACTTCCCTACCTCCATTACTGGTCGCTCCACTTCGACGGTTCCAAGAACGCCGAAGGCACCGGGGCCGGGGTCATACTGACCTCCCAAAGGAGACAAGCTCTGCTACGTGCTCCACCTCGACTTCAAGCCCTGTACCAACAACATGGCGGAGTACGAGGCCCTCTTTCACGGAATGCCGGCTGCTAAGGAGATGAACATCAATCGCCTACGGTGCTACGGCGACTCCGACCTCGTAACCGGCCAAGTTGCATTGATGATGATAGCATACCGCCAAGCGGCAGACCAGCTGGGAGGACACTTCACTGGCTATTCAGTCGAGTGGATCGACAGGCGCAAAAACAAAGAGGCCGACGCCCTCTCCCGCATCGGATCGTCCTGACAAACGCCACCCACAGGAGCCTTCCTCCACATCATCTAGAAGCCTTCAGTCTCCCCGCCTAAGGAGATCAACATCGGGATACCCCTGCAACCCGAGCCCGCCCTAGTCACCATGGTCATCGAGCCTAGCGACTGGAAAACACCATACATCGCCTTCCTCGAGCACAAGGTCCTTCCAAGCGACGAGATGGAAGCGCGAATGATCATGCGCCGTTGCAAATCCTTCATCATCATAAACGGCGAGATCTAAAAACGCAGGGTGACTAGTGTGTTCCAGCGCTGCGTATAGCCAGAAGAAGGACGCAAGATCCTCCAAGACATCCACGCTAGCGACTGCGGCCATCACGCCAGCGCCAGGTCGCTGGTTGCCAAAGCCATGCGACACAGCTTCTATTGCCTCACCGTGCACACCGACGCCATCGACATCGTCCGAAGGTGCGTCAGGTGCCAGAAGTACGCCAACTAGACGCATATCCTAGTTTGGCACTCAAGACCATCCCCATCACCTGGCCATTCACTGTCTAGGGCATGGACATGGTCGGCCCATTCAAGAAGGCCCCATCCGGCTTCACCCACCTCCTGGTCACGGTCGACAAGTTCACCAATTGGGTCGGAGCCAAACCAATCAAGAAGTGCGACGGCAAGACCGCCACCAAATTCCTCCGCGAACTCATCTACCGGTACGACAACCTGCATAGCATCATAACCAACAACGGCACTAACTTCGCCAAAGGCGCCATAACAGAATTCTGTGAGGAGCATGACATACGACTCGATCTCGCCTCAATCGCCTACCCGGAGTGGAACGGCCAAGCAGAACACTCTAATCAAAGTGTCCTCCATGGGCTCAAACCGTGACTTCAGGTGCCCCTCGAGCGAACCCCAGGATGTTGGGTCGAAGAGCTCCCCTTCATGATATGGGGCATCCGCACTTCCGGCAACTGCTCCACGGGGTTCACCCTCTTCTTCATGGTGTACGGTGTTCAGGCCGTAATGCCAACTGACCTGGAACACGACTCGCCTCAGGTTGCGAACTACGTGGAGGCGGCAAACGAGATCGCCCGCCAAGACGGAATCGACCAGCTCGACAAAGCACGCGACCTAGCTCGCTCCCACACTGCCATCAACCAGAAGGGACTCCGCCGCTAACACAGCCGCCGAGTCCGGACCCGCACCTTCCAGGAAGGCGACCTGGTCCTACGACTAGTCCAGGACAAGAAGGGCATGCACAAGATTTCCCCCTATGGGAGGGGCCATTTGCCACAGGGCGAGTCCTCGGCAACGACGCCTACTACCTCATCGACATACGAGGCAACGTCCAACTCGAATGTCCTCCGCAAGTTCTATACATAGAACTAAAACTTGTACTCAGTTGCTATATGATGAAATCATTTTGGATCGCACAAATTGTGTGTACTCGCCATCTTCTTGTGCCAACTGTAGTCGTACATTCAACAATATGCTACCTACGGAAGTCAACCCTTGGTCGTGCGACCGGCATGGCTAAGTAGTGCGACTCAAGGGCACCAAAGAAACTCAGGCCTTGTGTCGTCCACGAACACGCTACCCCGGAGCCACCATCGGAGTCGCCCCACTCGACTGGCCTACCGGGCCAAGACGACCGATAACCGCTTCTCACAGCAACATGTCCCCCATCCTCATGCAAAGCGACTCGAACGGTTAAGTACCACACACGGGGACTCTTCAACAGGAAACCCCACGCAGCTCGGGAACACACCAAGTAAGAGAGCTTCCTTGGACTCGCCACGCGACTGACTTTGCAAGCCAGGGGGAGAGACGCGTTACAAACAACGCATAAGATCCTTACATACGATGGGCGTGCGACTAGAACGGTTAGGTACTACACTCAGGGACTCGGCTAAATCGACCCTGGTTTCGCCCAAGAAAACAGCTAAGTACAGAGCCCCTTCGGAGTCGCAAGGAGACTGGCCCCATACGCCACGACAAATCAGCCCCAACCAAAATAAAAACTCATAGCGAACACACATGCACATAAATGAGGTAAACCCCATTAAAAGGGCGGACGCGCTCAGGGACTCGCTAACATAAAAATCAACATAGAACATACTTAACCATGCATTGCGAGTCCATTGACTCCTCTTACTTCCATATATAAGTATTGTTCATATTAAAAAAGTGGTCACTCGCCATAACTTACAAAAGCCCCTTAGGGTAGCAACTCATTTTGTAGGCTCTGACGAAGAAGCGCCGCCATCACCCTTGACCCAGATGTACGGTTCCCACGGGTTCCTTGGTTACATCGTCAGCGACTTCGACAACGCCGACCGAAAGGGCTTCTCGGACTTCAGGTCACGGTGCTCTGGCTTGGGGTCACCAGGCGCCACCACCGTCTCCTGGTACGGCAACAGATCTCCCATCGCCAATCCTCACTACGGAACGGAGCAGCTTTAGCGGTCAACCTCAGGACCTGTGAGATCTCCACTAAGCTACTCGCCGAAGGGTAGCTGCTGGTGACATCGTCGAGGTCAAAGTCGTCGAGGAAATGAGAAAGCCCAAGGCTCAACACCATGGCGGCCCCGTGCCGGAAGGCCGATCATGCCATCCACTTGACGACGGCGGTTGCCTCCTCCAGATAGTGCCATACTTCAGTGATATGGGGTGGCCCGATCTTCTTAGTAAGCGGATGGCGATGATGATGGTGGATGGTAGATAACTAGTGCATAGCTATGATCTCTCCCGCTCGATCCCTGATGCCAGTGCAACAGATCTTGAACCTTGTAGGATATTCACAACACCACACTCTTGCGCACGCAACCGTGACCACGAACGGTAGTATGCAATCTACTAATTCACAATGAAACAATAGATCACACTCAATTATAGTTGGTATATTCGAACACCGGGTAATTCTAGAGGTTCTATGAAAGAAACAACTCCAAAATATTTTAACGTGGTCTAAAACCTAACTAGGGGTCGTCCCAGGGCTTATAAGGGCAGCTGGGGCAGCCAGAAACTGAAACTAAACGCAAACGACTCAAACTGATACAAACTGACTCGGACCAGATTCGATCGGCGGGCGGACACTCCGGGCGAATTCAGCCGGACAGTCTGGTCAGGCCGGACACTCCGGGTGGAGCGTGCCGGACAGTCCGGTCTGGCTGGAAACTTCAAAGTTTCCGGATGGTGTCCGAGTAGTGTCCGATTTGATATTCTGATTGTCCACGCCAGTTCGCCTCTCGACTAGGCCGGACAGTCCGGGTGGATTCGGCCGGACACTACGGTCGTGGCAGATCTTCTTGCCTCTGTCTTGATGATCTTCTCTTGCGCCTTCCTCCCGCTCCTCCCTCGCGCATCCTTGGGCGATCATCATGTTGGGCTTCTCTTGTAGCCCTTCTCCTCCTCGCGTCATGCTTGTTTCTCCAACGAACCTGATCATACATAAATGCATAGACTTAGGCAGTATAATGTTCTCATCAATCAAAGTACCAGATTCATTTAGGAGTAAATTCACCTGTTGTTCTAGTAGCTTAGCACGAGCTCTTGTAATAGGTCCAATTATAATCTCATTGGACTGATCCTTTCTTGCAACAGTTGTAGCATCTTCAGTAGTCATTGGGGTAGGTGTAATTGTAGGGATGTCCTCATCATCTCCCCCCCCCCTTCGAAAGGCGTCGACCTCGACGCTCCAAGGTCTTATCCAACATATGGTGACAAATCAGCAACGTTGAAGCTATTGCTAACTCCACCAAACTCCTCAATAGGTATATCAACCGAGTAGGCGTTATCATTAATCTTGGCTAACACCTTGTAAGGACCAGCACCACGTGGCTTCAATTTGGACTTTCGAAGTAGTGGAAACCTATCCTTGCGTAGATGCACCCAAACCATATCTCCAGGCTCGAACAACACTTCTTTCCTTGCTTGATTCCTCGTAGCAGCAATGTTCTTTCCTTTCTTCTCAATAGCCTCTCGAGTCTTCTCATGTATTTTCTTCACATAATCAGCACGTTTTGATGCCTCCATATCAACTCTCTCATGTAATGGCAGAGGCAACATATCAAGTGGCGTCAATGGCTGGAAACCATACACCACCTCAAAAGGACAAAGCTGAGTAGTTGAATGCACAACCCTGTTGTAAGCAAACTCAACATGTGGCAAACACCCTTCCCACTCCCGCAGATTCTTTTTAATCATTGTCCTTAGCAGCTGTGACAATGTTTGGTTCACCACCTCCGTTGGACCATCTATTTCGGGATGACATGTAGTACTGAACAGCAGCTTCATTCCTAGCTTCCCCCATAAGGTCTTCCAAAAGTAGCTCATGAACTTCACGTCACAGTCAGAAACAATCGTCTTTGGTACTCCATGTAATCTCACGATGTCCCTGAAAAACAGGTTAGCAACATGCGACGCATCGTCGCTTTTGTGGCAGGCAATAAAATGAGCTATCTTAGAGAACCTATCCACTACCACAAATATAGAATCATGACCTCTCTGTGTTTTAGGTAGACCTAGCACAAAATCCATACTAATGTCTTCCCATGGAATAGTCGGTGCAGAGAGAGGTGTATACAAACCGTGAGGCTTCAGCTTAGATTTCGACTTGTGGCATGTAATACATTGGCTCACAAATCTGTACACATCACGCCTCATCTTGGGCCAATAAAAGTGATCAGCAAGCATGAGCAACGTCTTCTCATGCCCAAAGTGACCCATCAAACCACCAGCATGTGATTCCTGCACTAAGAACAAACGCAACGACGATCCTGGAATACATAGTTTGTTAGCTCGAAACAAATATCCATCATGTATATGATACTTATCCCATGCGTTTCTAAGAGCACACAAACGATATGGTTCAGCAAAATCATGGTCAGTTGCATAAAGTGCACAAATAGCTTCTAATCCAGGAATTTTAACATCAAGATTGGTTAATAGCATGTTCTTCCTAGATAGAGCATCAGCAACAACGTTCTCTTTTCCCTTCTTATAGTTAATGATGTAAGGAAAAGACTCAATGAACTCAACCCATTTAGCTAATCTTCTATGCAAATTTGATTGAGCTTTCAAGTATTTCAATGCTTCATGATCATAATGTATGATGAATTCCTTTGGCCACAAATAATGTTGCCAAACCTCAAGTACTCAAACAAGTGCATACAATTCTTTATCATAGATAGAATAATTCAAACGAGCACCAGTCAATTTCTCAGAAAAATAAGCTATAGGCCGACCCTCTTGCATCAAAACGCCACCTATGCCTATACCACTAGCATCACATTCAACTTCAAATTGCTTCGAAAAATCAGGTAATGCAAGTAATGGTGCAGAAGTAAGCAAACGTTTTAACGTATCAAAAGCAATGTCTTGGGCCACGCCCCAAACAAAAGGAACACCTTTCTTTGTCAAATCATTTAAAGGTGTAGCAATGGTGCTAAAATCTTTCACAAAACGCCTATAGAAACCAGCGAGACCGTGGAAACTACGCACTTGCCTAACATTCATTGGAGTAGGCCAATTCTGAATTGATTCAATTTTCTATTGATCTACCTCTACTCCATGCTTAGAAACAACAAATCCTAGGAATATGACCTTATCTTTTGCAAATGTACACTTCTCAAGATTAGCATACAGTTTATTATCACGTAACACTTGCAAAACTTGTCTAATATGAGTGCAATGTTCAGATTCGGTGTGGCTGTATATAAGTATATCATCAAAGTAAACAACCACGAAACGACCAATAAACTCTCTCAAAACATGATTCATCAAACGCATGAAAGTACTAGGTGCATTAGTAAGACCAAACGGCATAACTAACCACTCATACAAACCGAATTTAGTTTTGAAAGCAGTTTTCCATTCATCCCCTTCTTTCATCCTAATTTGATGATAACCACTACGCAAGTCAATTTTATAGAAAACAGCAGCACCACTCAATTCATCTAGCATATCCTCTAAGCGTGGAATAGGACGACGATATCGAATATTGATGTTATTAATCGCTCTACAATCAACACACATGCGCCAAGTACCATCTTTCTTAGGAACTAAAATAACAGGAACAACACAAGGGCTAAGAGAGACACGAATGTACCCTTTATCCAGCAACGCTTGTACTTGCTTCTGAATTTCCTTAGTTTCTTCGGGACTAGTCCTGTAAGGTGCACGGTTGGGAAGTGTGGCGCCAGGAATCAGGTCCACTTGATGTTCTATACCACGCAACGGAGGCAAACCTGCGGGTATGTCTTCTAGAAACACATCCCCAAAGTCCTACAAAACAGAAGAGACACTAAGAGAAATAGGGGTCATGTCGTTAGAAACCAATACCTCGCCCTTATACATGAGCACAAGTGGCATGGCTGTAGGATCCTCACGAAACTCTCTCTTATCCTCCTTGGTGGCTAATATCAATAACCCAGGCACTCTCTCACTTTTCGTTATATCACTCAATTTAGGCTCAATTACATCAGGAACAACTGTGACACAGTCTCGCCGAGTGGTAGTATCTTCCTTCAAGTTCACCTCTATCTTCTGGCGAGAATCATTCACAATTTCTTGTGGTGTCATTGGCTGCATAGTAATCTTCTTTCCATTGAATTCCAAGTGATATGTATTGGCTCGACCATTGTGTTGCACATGGCGATCATAGAGCCAAGGCCGACCCAATAGTAGGTGACAAACAGTCATAGGAACCACATCAAAATCAATAGAATCTTTGTATGGCCCTATTTGAAAATTCACACATACCATATGATTTACCTTCATCTCACCATTGTTGCTCAACCATTGTATGTAGTATGGCTTGGAATGAGGTAAATATGTCAAATTCAGTTTGGCACATAGTTCCTTACTTGCAAGATTTCTGCAGCTACCTCCATCAATAATTACCTTGCAAGCTTTGTTTGGTCCAACTAGAGCTTTTGTTTGGAACAAGTTGCAACGCTGGGATTCCTCAACCGGTTGCACACTAAGTACACGTGAAGATACGACAATAGTGGGTGCACGCTCAGCATATGCATCAGCACCAACCTCGCCGCCATCAATATCATCATAAGAAGCTTCATCTCCACTTTCTACTTCACCTTGTTCATTAACAAACATAACCTTGTTGTTTGGACAATCTTTCTTGTAGTGACCTCTAACTCCACAAGTATGGCACACCACATCACGAGTACATGCAGTAGACATGTTGGAACCCGAGCTAGCAGCAGGAGCAGCGGGTTTCCGAGCATTAGAACCAAACGAAGGTGTACTTGCGGGCTTGGCCGATGGTGTAAATGGAACAGCAGCTGGTGACGCAGCTGTAGGAGGAGTAGGTGTGGCCAAAAATCTGCTGGAGGATGGAAAACGAGCACGTGACTTTGCCTCTTCTGCCAACTGGGATTCGGCCTCTCTAGCATGATGCAACAACTCATTCATGGTCTCATACTTGTGATGACGAAATGGTAACTTCAAATTGTTTAGGAATAGTTGCATGGTCATCTCAATGGACTCACAAATTCTAGCACGTTGCATAAGCATATCCATTTCATGTAGTACTCATCAACTGTCATGGTGCCTTGCTTCAGTTGCGTCAATTTATCAAAAACTGATCGCAAGTAGTTGGTTGGTACGAAACGAGCTTTCATGATTTGCTTCATCTCGCGCCAATCCATCACAGGAAGTTCATTGTCCTCCCTCCTATGTTGCAAAAGAGCATCCCACCAACACAAAGCATAACCATCAAATTCAGATGCGGCAAGTTTGACCTTCTTATCTTCTGGATAGTCAAATAAGCGCCAGAGTTTCTCAATCTTCAACTCCCAGGTGAGGTAATCTTCAGGATCAATGGAATCGTCAAACTTAGGAATTGAGAATTTTGGCTTGCCCAAACCGTCATCAGCAGCTTGGTTGGGCACACGTGGACCACGCCCAAGATGGGCAAACCCACGACCATGAGCAGGTGCATGGACAGGGGGAATAGCACGTCCCCTGCCAACGTGTGGAGCAGCATCAACAACACTACCCTCATCGAAATCATCAAAGGCATCATCATGTTGAGGATCTTACCTTCTATGTAAAGCGGCTGTCAAACCCTCAATGGACTGCTGCAAAGCGGTGACATTGCCATTGAGCGTAGCCACTTGCGTTTGGATAGTATCAACCGTCCCAACATGCTAATTCAATCTCATATTCATATCTTGGAGATTCTTATCAATGGCATCTGTCGTGTTAGTAAACACACGTGTCAAGTGGGATTTCAAAGCCTCATATTCACACCAATTGACGAGCTCCTCATCCTTCTTTTTCTGCAACACAACATCATCATCACTAGTAGACATGATTAGTAGGTTAGTGCAAAAATCAGAATTTGTATGGTGGAAACTCTCACAACTCACTCACAACTAATAAGAAAGGATATCTTACCGTTCCAAAGTGAATAGAGATGCTCTACCAAACGAAATCAAAGACTGATGCACTTGATGTGATGAAGTGAATATCAAAGGTATAGAGAACGATCGCAGGGCACACCGGTTATGTAAGGTGGAGCTATAGGTATGGTATCCTATCTACACCGCAAACAAGTCCTAGTGCTGATCGTACAAATACCCAAGAAACACACACAGTGGAGATAAACGTGGCAAAGCAATTTATGAAAAGGAATATTTCAATGCACAAGAGAGACGCTAGTAATAGCTCAAATAGAACAGGCACAAGATTGCTCAATCTACTAGTGCTATACACAACAAGGCCTCCAATATTGCACACTTCGATATCTCTTTTTGTCAGGCTTGTAGCTCTTTTCGCTCTTTCTCTTCTTTTTTTATACTAATTATCTTTTCTTTTCTCTTTTTTTTGATTTTTCAACTATATTACTCAAATGCAAACGAGTACAGCAACTTATAACAGAACTGGGCCGGATAGTCCGGTTGATATGCGCCGGAGACTCCGGTGGGGCCGGATAGTCCGGTGTGATTCGGCCAGATAGTCCGGTTTTACCTGTCGAAAATTTTTGCACTTCAAAACCCTAATGAGCAGCTTGTCGGAGCAAAGCAACTAGTCTCGTGGGTACGTTCCTAGGCACAGATGCTGTAGATAGGCTGTGTCTATGGTATGCAAACAAAGGTATGCTATGTGGACTCGGAAAAAACGATTAAACTTGCGGAAACGGTAACGGTGGGGAAAACAGAGGAAAACAAGATCAAACCCTAAACCTAGACACAAACAGAAACTAGACTTCTACGAGGAAAAACCTGCAGATCGGATCTACGAGAAGATACAATCAGCAACTAAAACTCGAAAACGATGCAATCTAGTCTATGGCAAATCTTTTTGTAAGGCTTTTTCTGTATAGGACGAAAAACACTCTCTAATATATGGATGGATTTGTGGATGCTTACCGAGGCAACACTGGAAATCTGATACCAAGATGATATGGGGTGGCCCGATCTTCTCAGTAAGCGGATGGCGATGATGATGGTGGATGGTAGATAACTAGTGCGTAGCTATGATCTCTCCCGCTCGATCCCTGATGCCAGTGCAACAAATCTCGAACCTTGTAGGATATTCACAACACCACACTCTTGCGCATGCAGCCGTGACCACGAACGGTAGTATGCAATCTACTAATTCACAATGAAACAATAGATCACACTCAATTATAGTTGGTATATTCGAACACCGGGTAATTCTAGAGGTTCTATGAAAGAAACAACTCCAAAATATTTTAACGTGGTCTAAAACCTAACTAGGGGTCGTCCCAGGGCTTATAAGGGCAGCTGGGGCAGCCAGAAACTGAAACTAAACGCAAACGACTCAAACTGATACAAACTGACTCGGACCAGATTCGGTCGGCGGGCGGACACTCCGGGCGAATTCAGTCGGACAGTCCGGTCAGGCCGGACACTCCGGGTGGAGCGTGCCGGACAGTCCGGTCTGGCTGGAAACTTCAAAGTTTTCGGATGGTGTCCTGGTATTGTCTGATTTGATATTCTGATTGTCCATGCCAGTTCGCCTCTCGACCAGGCCGGACAGTCCGGGTGGATTCGGCCGGACACTCCGGTCGTGGCAGATCTTCTTGCCTCCGTCTTGATGATCTTCTCTTGCGCCTTCCTCCCGCTCCCCCCTCGCGCATCCTTGGGCGATCATCATGTTGGGCTTCTCTTGTAGCCCTTCTCCTCCTCGCGTCATGCTTGTTTCTCCAACGAACCTGATCATACATAAATGAATAGACTTAGGTAGTATAAAGTTCTCATCAATCAAAGTACCAGATTCATTTAGGAGTAAATTCACCTGTTGTTCTAGTAGCTTAGCACGAGCTCTTGTAATAGGTCCAATTCTAATCTCATTGGACTGATCCTTTCTTGCAACAGCTGTAGCATCTTCAGTAGTCATTGGGGTAGGTGTAATTGTAGGGATGTCCTCATCATTCAGTCAATCCACCTGGAATAACCTCGGTGGGGGACATCCCCTGGAGCACGGCCTGGACGCACAACTCTAAGGTGGTGGTTGCTTTCACCACTATAGTCACGCATTGCGAGGCGTCGAAGGTCTGCACCACCAGGTCGCTTTGTCCTATCAAGGCTGCAATGTCAGAAACACAACGTCACTAAGGACTAACCCGCTCGGGGACTTGCCACATACAAGAAAGAAAAGAGGAGACACTTAAAAAGAAGCTTAAGGCAGTTCTCTGTCACGTGCTTTTCAAGGGCACCAAGGTCACCCTACAATCCGAGGATGACCGAGTTGGTGGCCTTCCGCTCCTCCATCGCCGTGGTGAATGCAGCCTTGACCCTCTCTTTAGAAGAGATCAACGACGCCTTCGCCTCTTCCAGCTCCTTCACCAGCGAGTCAATCCGCCCCTTCACTGCATCTAGTTCAGCAGTAGGTACATACCCCTCGCGAGCCTTGGTAATCGCAGCCGGAAGCCCATCTATGCCACAAGGGCAACACAGATTAGTCTCTCATAAGAAACAATGACTTGAGGTCGCCAAAGGGAGCAACAACTTACCAGCAGTTTCTTAGAGTCGCTGGTTGGCCTCCTGTTCCACGCGTAGGTCACGCTGCAGGCGTTCCTTTGTGGCCTGCCGATCAGACGATTCCCTCTGCAGGACCTGCAAATAGCACAACACTAAGCGACTGGATGACTGAAAATTCCAACTGTCTAGCCGCTGAGATTCGGCAACTATACCCTCCCGGACTGGGCGACTAGAATCTTTAAGTGCCCAACCGCTGAAATTCGGCGATCAGGCACTCGGGGACTGTACGACTGAAAACTCCAAGTGTCTAGCCGCTGAGATTGAGCGACTAGACCCTCGGGGACTGGGCGACTAGAATATTTAAGTGCCCAACCATTGAAATTCAGCGATCAGGCACTCGGAGACCGAACAACTGAAAACTCCAAGTTTCTAGCCGTTGAGATTCAGCGACTAGACCCTCGGGGACTGGACATACCTGAATGGCGGCACCAAGAATGCGATGAAGTTCGCTGGCATCCATCGAAGGAACCACAAAATAGCTGTTCCCGTGACGTTGCCCAACATCTTCATCAACAATCTCTGGAATTTGCGGAGACTGGGTCTCCGCTGCGGCTGAGAACGCCTTCGCCATAAAGCATGGAAACGACACGGCCGTCCTTGTCGGAGCGCTAGTCGTCGGGGCCAATGGCTCTGATGGTGGAGGCCCCTTGGCTTGTTCCGATTGGGCAGTCATTGCTTCTCCGACACGAGTAGAGGAGTCGCCCTCCTCCACGTTTTCCCCTGTCACGGCATCAGTGACGTCCCCCTTCTTCTTCTTCTTCGCGCCCTCGGCTGGCGCGTCCTCCGCAACAGGTTTTCCTCTTCTCGGAGGGGTCGATTCCGGCGTCGACTGGCGGAATCTTTGCCATCGTAGGGCGACCTATCTTCTTGGTACCAGACCTGCGGAGTTGCCATAGTTAGCAAACAAATTATGCAAGGAAACGTTCAAGCACGGAAAAGAGAATGTTAGACTTACTTGGTGACCGGAAGGACACGTAGCCCCGTGCTAATGTGGGAAGGCTTGTCCAGCTCCGGGCCCAGCTTGCGCGAGAGTCCCTTCTTGATGACACTCGTGACCCACGACACTGCAGGCTTCTTGGACGTTGAAGCTGCGGTCGCAGGGACCTCCGGCCCGGGCGACGTAGTCGCTTCCGCCGGTGGCGGCGACCTCGCCCCCGTGGTCTCAGCAGCCCCTGGTTCTGCGGATGCAGGGACTGTTGGAGCGATCGCGGAAAGCGGGACCTCCGCTTCCACCACCTCATTCATGAACTCCGATCCCGTCATTGGAATTGTGTCCTTAGGGATCTCGGTTGGAGTTCTGGCATGCCTCATCATCGGAATCATCGTCCGACTTGAACGCCACCATGGATCTGGATGGTGACACCGGCTTCAGAGCCGACTTCTTCGCCAGCGACTTCAGTTTCTGTGCGAGCTTCACTGGCGTGGATGTTCGCCGCGAACTATGCTCTTGCAAGATTTCATCAACATCATCGCATTCTTCAAGACAGCGGCTCACCTCGATCTTGCGTTGCTTCTGCATGTGAGTCTTGCAGGCCACGGGCACTGGCGGAGGAACCTCCTTCGCCTCCTCTTCGCTTTCAAGGACTCTCCTTCGTCCCCCTCCTCGAGTTCTTTGGGGATCTCCTCGTAAAGAGGGGAGAGCCAGCCTTCGAGGACCTAAAACAACTGAGAGTGGACAAGGAACGTTGACCAAGTCAAAGACTATGATTGAATGTCATGAGTCGCGAATGCAAATTGCACCCTCGCAACCAACGTCTGAAGACAAAGCAGAGACAGGGAAAGGCTTACCATGGGAGCATCATTCTTCCCGGCTACGTATGGAGCGTGTCTAGCGGACATATCGGTAAACTCCGCGTCTGTGATCTTCTTCAAGGCGGCCTTGTAGTCCGTGGCCTCCCAAGATTCCTTGCTTGTCCTAGAGGGGTCATTCTTCCCGGTGTATTCATACATCCAGTGGGGCCGAGTCACCAATGGGACCAGGCGCCGCCCGATCTAGCAGTTGTACAGATTGATCATCATCAACCCCTTGTCCTTCAACACCTAGATTTGATCCATCATCTCCGTGATGGCCATCCTCTGATCGTCGAGAAGCCTGGCCGCTGCTAGCCAGCGGGGTTCGCTCCTTTCCACGTCATACACGGGGAGCGCCACTTCGCCAGAGGGAGTGGATTCCTTCACGTAGAACCAGCTCTTCTTCCACTCGCTCGTGGCCTTCTTCGGCAGCAGGAGCTTGAAGAAATTCGCCTTTGGCTTTAGCTGAAATGTGAAGCCGCCCGCCACCAGGATAGGGCCGCCAGATCTGTCGCCCCCGATGCGGCCGTGGAACAGATCCCGCCACAACAGGAAATAGGGCTGGCACCCAAGGTAACACTCGCAGAAGGCGACAAAGATCACCAACTTATCGATACTATGTGGACCAAGATCTGATGACTTGATCGCGTAGTACGCTCAAAACCGCTAGAAGAAGATGGAGGTGGGGAATCCCAAGCTCCTCTCCAGGTGGCTTGGGAAACATATAAATTCGCCAGCGTGAGGCTTCGGCTCGACCTTGGAGGGCACGGGGATTAAACAATTCCCCTTGGAGAGAACCCCCGCATCCTCGAACGACTTGAGTTGCGCGGCGGTGCATTTGGATTTCCCCCACAGATCCCTCGGAGGTTCCATTGGGGAGAAGATGAGGTATCTCAGTCTAGAAATTCTAGATCGCGTGGAGATAGAGAGACTGGGGGAGTGCAGGAGCAAGGAATGTGGAAGAAGATTCGTGAGTCTCCTCGCCACTCTCCTTATAAGGGTAACGCTACCCGCCAATCTCGGGATAGCCTTTACTTGCGGTAATTACGCCGAAGTTACCGTTGGATTACCCAACGGCTAGTTTGACCAAGTTGGTGGTCCAACTTCTTCCACTCGACTCTCTTGTTGATACGCCTTGTCCAATCGACGGGGCCAACGACTCGAGCGTAAATGCATTCGCTAAAGCTGCGACGAGAAACCAGGTGGGAAAATTTCCTCCATTCTCGACAGAATCCATCACCGATTCGACAGGGCGTCTGTGGCATCCCGCTAAAACCACTACTAGAAAATCGTTGTGTTTTTGTGCATTGCATCATCATGACCACATGCTCATGTCATCATGCCACATTGCATTTGAGCATTTTCATCATCATGCATGGTTTGCCAAAGATTATTTTCTAAAAGCCTATGTTGTTTTTCTAAATTCCCCGTCTTAATTTCAAATCAAAACCCCCGGTCTTTATCGGACCTTTTATTTGTCTAACACTATTTTCTAAAAGCATATCCTTGTTTTCTAAATACCCTCTCTCTATTTCAAATGTAAAACCCCGGGTGTTTTCTGGATCTTTTATTTGTCTAAAAACTATTTACAAAAGCCTTTCTAAAAATAAAATAAATAAAATAAAAAGGTTTTGCTGGGGGAGGCAGCCGACTGGGCCTTTGGCCCAGCCAGCCAGCCTACCACCCCAGGCCCGACCCTGACCGAACCAAACACTAACCCTGCTAAACCAAACCCTAAAACCATCCCTACCCTAACCACCCATAGCCGCCACACCTCACTCACCCGCCCTGGCTCACCACACATGCGGCGCGGTACCCTAGCCCTGCTCGCGTACACAGCCCCACCTAGCGCCAGCGGCCCTACCTCGTTCCACAACGCACGCAACACGCACGCCACCCCCGCGCTGCACTCTCCCCTGTCACGTTTCCCCGACCCGTCCTCCACATCACCACCTGACCCGTAGCACCCTGGCCCCACCCCGGACGCAAACCCACGTACGCCTCCACCACCTGCCACCGGACACGTGCACCCACACGCGGTACACCGACCGCTCCCTGTCCCTGCTACCGACAACCTGTTCCTTGATTGTGTCCCGTAGGCCCCGAGTACTTGATACCTGTTCCTTGACTGTTCGCACTATCCACATATGGGAGATTCTATGAATCCCCCTTAGCCAGAGCTTGATTCATTTCTTATTTCTTGGGGCCACAAAATAGTTTGGGGTTTTATTACTATCCTGTACTTATTTAAGACTGTTCGCACCTGTATTGTTTTGGATCGTGCCATGTTTTTGCGGTATCGACAAGCCCAATCACACTTTCGAGTTCCCAGTCGTTTACAGCCATCGTCACAAACCCTGGGTCCGTTCCGGAGCCAGCCAACTTCGTTGCGGTTAGCTTAGTGGGGTGGCCCCCTAAAATATTTTATGAATCCTGTGATTGCTTTGTCGTGAAAGCCTCGTTGGCTTTTGATTTGGTTTTTCCGAGGTTGATCGAGTGTGTGTTGCTATTTGTGCACCCCTGCAGGGTAAAACTTTCTGAAAGCCGTGTCTGCGGTTATGGACGACTTGGAGCACAGTATCTCGATCATAGATAAGCATAACTAAAGTAGTGCTATAAACTTGACTTAATATATGACTAGTAATCAGATTCAACTATCACGGAATGGATATTAAAATGCCAACAACTGGTGGATCTGGGGTTGTTTTGTGACATGTTGCACCTGCCTAGTAAGTATTGCAACTCCAATGGAATGTGCTAAAAGTGCCAACAATTGCTGGGTTTTGGGATTCCTCAGGACAATTATATCTGACTAGTAAATGTTCCAACTACCACGGAATGTTAACTAGAACTGCCCACTACTTATGTTATCAGGATGACTCATGCTACCTATATCTGACTAGTAAGTGCTTCAACTATAACAGAATGAATAAAAAACTGCCAACTGTGTGAGTTCCTCGGTTTGACTTCCTCGTTTGGTCTCGAGGGGGAATACCAGGATGGGTATGATTGGTGTTAGTCTCCGGTTGGATTCGAATAGGTCTTTCTTACCCCTCTCTAATAGCCGACAAATGTATCGAGTCTCTATAGGTTGTTTAATGCATGCTGCGTAGCCGCTTCAGTTCACCATACCTATGTAGGCGAGAGCCGCCGAATTCTAGCCTCGCCGTGTACTGGCCTCAGTACTGACTCTCCCCTTTTCCTTTTCCCTTTGTTGGCACCCCTTTTGTTTTAGGAGGTTCGAGATCGACGTTGTTAGCAGGGTTAGCCTTCCGGCTTGGCCTGGGCAGGGTTATGGACACCATTGGTTATTCTTCAGGGCTCTTAGCCCCATTTGCATCTTGTCCATAGTCGGACGCTCTATCGTTTCGAGGTGATTTGGATATTTGTATATTATATCTGTATTCTTGACTTATGGAATCGCTGTTGTATATATATCTGTTATCTGGGTCCCATCTAGGACTATTGTGTAATGGTATTACTTCGTTTTCCACCTGCACGAAAGTGCCTAGTGGGCGTCCTTGAATCGTTTCTATGCGGGTTTGGCGGAAAGGACTAAAACATGCATGGGGCCAATTCTAGGGTGTTACAGAGTGGTACCAGAGCTCAGCAGTTGCGATACCCCACTGGTCCAGCCTGTAGGATAACCTAGCTAACGGCCGATGTAGAGTGTCAAAACTATTTTGCAAAATCGGTTGGATAGATCTGATTAGGTCTATTTTTACTCCTTACCCCTTTGTTATTCTCCTCTTACCTCTGCATGTTTTAAATCTGCTCTCATACCTTTCTCCATGTCCAGGATTTCTCGTGGTTGGGTTCCGTCGTACCTTCAGGGTTTCGCTTCCTCCTTTGGTAACGGTGCTTATACATCCGGTCTCCATGCTATATGAGGAATCCGTCTTCTGTGGTACCATCCTTTGTTCCTTGTTTGTGCCTTCCGGTGTTTCCAACGCGGCGACCTCATCTACGCCAGACCCGACGCAGAGCCTGCATCATTCCCTTGTTTCCGAACCTCGCTTGTCGAGATCTTCATTCTGAATTCCGAGAGTTGGTTGCATAATTCTCTTATTCATGTGCAGAGTAATGGTTTGGGTGCGCGATGGACTGATCACCATCCAACTACTCTTATCATTCTCTTTTGTACATCGAATCGGTGAGGAATTTTACTCCGTCCCCAGAAGTTAGAGGTGGCTTTATCTTCTAATACCTCTACCTTCGCCCTTTGTTCCCGGAGTGTTCTCTCGACGATCACGGACAACGACCTCTTGTTAGTGGTGTCGCGAGGATCTACACGAAGCGAGAAGATTCAGATCACCGACCTTCTTCCCGGTACCATGAGGCAGAACTCGAGGGCGAGATCCCTTGTTAGTGGTGTCGAATTGTGGCATCCCGCTAAAACCACTACTAGAAAATCGCTGTCTTTTTGTGCATTGCATCATCATGACCGCATGCTCATGTCATCATGCCACATTGCATTTGAGCATCGTCATCATCATGCATGGTTTGCCAAAGATATTCTAAAACCCTATGTTGTTTTTCTAAATATTCCCCGTCTTAATTTCAACTCAAAACCCCCGGTATTTATCGGACCTTTTATTTGTCTAAAACTATTTTCTAAAAGCCTATCCTTGTTTTATAAATACCCTCTCTCTATTTCAAATGTAAAACCCCGGGTGTTTTCTAGATCTTTTATTTGTCTAAAAACTATTTACCAAAGCCTTTCTAAAAATAAAATAAATAAAATAAAAAGGTTTTGCTAGGGGAGGCAGCCGACCGGTCCTTTGGCCCAGCCAGCCAGCCTACCACCCCAGGCCCGACCCTGACCGAACCAAACACTAAGCCTGCTAAACCAAACCCTAAAACCATCCCTACCCTAACCACCCATAGCCGCCACACCTCACTCACCCGCCCTGGCTCACCACGCACGCGGCGCGGTACCCCAGCCCCGCTCGCGTACACCACCCTACCCAGCGCCAGCGGCCCCACCTCATTCCACAACGCACACAACACGCATGCCACCCTCGCGCTGCACTCTCCCTGTCATGTTTCCCTAACCCGTCCTCCACATCGCCACCTGAGTCGCCGCACCCTGGCCCCACCCTGGACGCAAACCCACGTACGCCTCAACCACCTGCCACCGGACGCGTGCACCCACACGCGGTACACCGACCGCTCCCTGTCCCTGCTACCGACAACCACCGGCACGAAGCATGCGCCTCGCGCAACCCCACCCCCTCCCAACAAAACTCCCGCCCCCAGCCCCACACCACATCGGGATCCCACTCCCGTCGCCCGGCCCCACCCCCTATACTTGCACCACACTCCACCTCCCCACCATCCGCGCCTCCCTTTCCTCTGCTCATCACCAACCCCGCCCCTAGCGATCTCCACCGCCACCACCCTCTCCTCTACCTCCGCTCGCTCGCCGTCGGTCGCTGACCTCCTCCTCGTCACCGGCTACCCCCGCCTCCTTCCGCACCACCGCCGTCCGCACGAGGCCGCCCTCCTCTTTGTTGTCCTTCCTCCCTCGCCACGAGCGCGTGCCGTCGACTTGGCTCTGCCTCGCATCGCCGCCGCGGGCCCCCGTCCTCGCCGCAACGGCGCCCCCTACGAGCTGTCTCTGGCCACCGCTGCCGTGCTTCGACCCCTGCCTCCTCCTCTCGGTTCCAGATCCACCGCCACCGCCCTCATCTCCCGTGACCGCCTATACTCTACCTCGTCGGCCCGCTGCCTCTGTCCATGAACCAGAGCACACCGGTTCTCCTCTGCAACAGCTCTAGCGAGCCCACGAGCGTTTCCAGTGAGTCCGTGTGCGCCGCCCTCCTTGAGCTCTCGTCTGCACCGCTCGCCGCTGAGTTCCTCCCCGTCGTCGACCGCGCCGATCTCCGCTGCGTGAGCACCGTTGCGCCTCCCTTGCTTCCCATCGTCAGCAGCCTCCTCTGTCAGGCACGCCGTCGTTGTGCTGCCCTCTATAGCGTTTGGTCCCGTCGTCGCCATCGTCGGTGCCCCGCGCTGCTTGTTGCCGCCCAACATCTTGTGTTGTTGTTTCCGTGCCATAGGTTGATCAGTACCTACACGATAGATGTGTGGTGGGCTATAAGCCCCTGGCTATTATGTTGTGAGAACATAGTGGCAACCGTATGGAGACAGTGTGAGGCCACGATAAGAATGGTAGTGCGTGTGAACATCATTTCATTCGGTGCCCCATTTTACGAGTTTCGCCTTACCGAGGATAAACAACAGAAGATCATGCAGATGTTGGACCAAGATCGCCATCGTCAACGAAGTCGGTACACCAAGACTTTCCTCTCGCAACGCCAAGTTCTCCTTCCCGAAATGCCATGATCTTCTTCACGGATCCGATGGTCAAACCCCGGAAGCCCCGATCCGAAGACCGGTCCCGTTGACCCTGAACCCCGTCGAACCCCCTTGGTGAACCCTAAGATCGCCGATAACCGATGTGCGACCCCTTTCCTGAGACCAATATTTTTATAATATATAATATACATCGGTTGCATATTAAATCATTCATGTCGCATACATTCTCTGGGGGTTGTGGGGTACTTTGTCGATTCACCTCATAATTAAATATGGAGGCTATATGCAGGCTATTCTAGTCTTATATTATCCCCCATTTAAATTGGTGTAGCGAACTGATGCCATGTTTCGCCTTGTTATTCCAACATTTAAATTGCGGGGTTTCTAAATAACTTGAACCGTTTAATTAATTGTCGGGACCCCGGTTCCGCTTAATACTGCCTAATTGCACCGCATCTGTGCCATGCCATGCATCATATCATAAGCATGCCGGATCTTCTGCCGTAATATTAAATATTGCATCCGGTGTTTCTTCTAGTGTTTGCTTCTTCGCGGATTAGGCCGATGATTTGATGCGAGTATCGACAAGTTCTCCAGATATGATCCCTCAGCAGTGTTTCCCAGGCGAGCATCCTCCCCCTTTCTACCTATTTTGCATTTATAGTCTTTACTTCCTCCTGTTGATCTACTGCTATCCGTATTTGATGCTTTAGTTTCCGTGCACCATTTATATTCCTTGCAGCCCTATATTGCCTTGGACATATCCTATTGCCTATTGTTTGATAGATAGTCGGCCTTGCGAGTCGTAGTTGCTTGCTTCTGTGTTGCTTCGCGTCGTTGTCGTTCCACCGTTGACGGCAAGTTGGCACATGATAATGGTGGAGATGCTTAATGGTCGAGATGATCATGACTTTAAATACAACTATTAAATTGCTGGGACAAATAATGAAAGAGGCACCGGTTGGCAATATATGCTATTTGGTTTTTATGCCCACTTGTGTCCCTTAGGCCCCGAGTACTTGATACCTGTTCCTTGACTATTCGCACTATCCACATACGGTAGACTCTATGAATCCCCCTTAGCCAGAGCTTGATTCATTTCTTATTTCTTGTTGCCACAAACTAGTTTGGGGTTTTATTACTATCCTGTACTTATGCCATGCTTTACTGCTTTATTTAAGGTTGTGCGTGGAGCACCTGTACTGTTTTGGATCGTGCCACGTTTTCGCGGTATCGACAAGCCCAATCACACTTTCGAGTTCCCAGTCGTTTACAGCCATCATCACAAACCCTAGGTCCGTTCCGGAGCCAGCCAACTTCGTTGCGGGTAGCTTAGTGGGGTGGCCCCCTAAAATATTTTATGAATCCTGTGATTGCTTTGTCGTGAAAGCCTCGTTGGCTTTTGATTTGGTTTTTCCGAGGTTGATCGAGTGTGTGTTGCTATTTGTGCACCCCTGCAGGGTAAAACTTTCTGAAAGCCGTGTCCGCGGTTATGGACGACTTGGAGCACAGTATCTCGATCATAGATAAGCATAACTAAAGTAGTGCTATAAACTTGACCTAATATATGACTAGTAATCAGATTCAACTATCACGGAATGGATATTAAAATGCCAACAACTGGTGGATCTGAGGTTGTTTTGTGACATGCTGCACCTGCCTAGTAAGTATTGCAACTCCAATGGAATGTGCTAAAAGTGCCAACAATTGCTGGGTTTTGGGATTCCTCAGGACAATTATATCTGACTAGTAAATGTTCCAACTACCACGGAATGTTAACTAAAAGTGCCCACTACTTATGTTATCAGGATGACTCATGCTACCTATATCTGACTAGTAAGTGCTTCAACTATAACGGAATGAATAAAACTACCAACTGTGTGAGTTCCTTGGTTTGACTTCCTCGTTTGGTCTCGAGGGGGAATACCAAGATGGGTATGATTGCTGTTAGTCTCAAGTTGGATTCGAATAGGTCTTTCTTACCCCTCTCCAATAGACGACAAATGTATCGAGTCTCTATAGGTTGTTTAGTGCATGCTGCGCAGCCGCTTCAGTCCACCATACCTATGTAGGCGAGAGCCGCCGAATTCTATCCTTGCCGTGTACTGGCCTCAGTACTGACGCTCCCCTTTTCCTTTGCCCTTTGTCGGCACCCCTTTTGTATTAGGAGGTTCGAGATCGACGTTGTTAGCAGGCTTAGCCTTCCGGCTTGGCCTGGGCAGGGTTATGGACGCCATTGGTTATTCTTCAGGGCTCTTAGCCCCATTTGCATCTTGTCCATAGTCGGACGCTCTATCGTTTCGAGGTGATTTGGATATTTGTATATTATATCTGTATTCTTGACTTATGGAATCGCTGTTGTATATATATCTGTTATCTGGGTCCCATCTAGGACTATTGTGTAATGGTATTACTTCGTTTTCCACCTGCACGAAAGTGCCTAGTGGGCGTCCTTGAATCGTTTCTATGCGGGTTTGGCGGAAAGGACTAAAACATGCATGGGGCCAATTCTAGGGTGTTACAGAGTGGTACCAGAGCTCAGCAGTTGCGATACCCCACTGGTCCAGCCTGTAGGATAACCTAGCTAACGGCCGATGTAGAGTGTCAAAACTATTTTGCAAAATCGGTTGGATAGATCTGATTAGGTCTATTTTTACTCCTTACCCCTTTGTTATTCTCCTCTTACCTCTGCATGTTTTAAATCTGCTCTCATACCTTTCTCCATGTCCAGGATTTCTCGTGGTTGGGTTCCGTCGTACCTTCAGGGTTTCGCTTCCTCCTTTGGTAACGGTGCTTATACATCCGGTCTCCATGCTATATGAGGAATCCGTCTTCTGTGGTACCATCCTTTGTTCCTTGTTTGTGCCTTCCGGTGTTTCCAACGCGGCGACCTCATCTACGCCAGACCCGACGCAGAGCCTGCATCATTCCCTTGTTTCCGAACCTCGCTTGTCGAGATCTTCATTCTGAATTCCGAGAGTTGGTTGCATAATTCTCTTATTCATGTGCAGAGTAATGGTTTGGGTGCGCGATGGACTGATCACCATCCAACTACTCTTATCATTCTCTTTTGTACATCGAATCGGTGAGGAATTTTACTCCGTCCCCAGAAGTTAGAGGTGGCTTTATCTTCTAATACCTCTACCTTCGCCCTTTGTTCCCGGAGTGTTCTCTCGACGATCACGGACAACGACCTCTTGTTAGTGGTGTCGCGAGGATCTACACGAAGCGAGAAGATTCAGATCACCGACCTTCTTCCCGGTACCATGAGGCAGAACTCGAGGGCGAGATCCCTTGTTAGTGGTGTCGAATTGTGGCATCCCGCTAAAACCACTACTAGAAAATCGCTGTCTTTTTGTGCATTGCATCATCATGACCGCATGCTCATGTCATCATGCCACATTGCATTTGAGCATCGTCATCATCATGCATGGTTTGCCAAAGATATTCTAAAACCCTATGTTGTTTTTCTAAATATTCCCCGTCTTAATTTCAACTCAAAACCCCCGGTATTTATCGGACCTTTTATTTGTCTAAAACTATTTTCTAAAAGCCTATCCTTGTTTTATAAATACCCTCTCTCTATTTCAAATGTAAAACCCCGGGTGTTTTCTAGATCTTTTATTTGTCTAAAAACTATTTACCAAAGCCTTTCTAAAAATAAAATAAATAAAATAAAAAGGTTTTGCTAGGGGAGGCAGCCGACCGGTCCTTTGGCCCAGCCAGCCAGCCTACCACCCCAGGCCCGACCCTGACCGAACCAAACACTAAGCCTGCTAAACCAAACCCTAAAACCATCCCTACCCTAACCACCCATAGCCGCCACACCTCACTCACCCGCCCTGGCTCACCACGCACGCGGCGCGGTACCCCAGCCCCGCTCGCGTACACCACCCTACCCAGCGCCAGCGGCCCCACCTCATTCCACAACGCACACAACACGCATGCCACCCTCGCGCTGCACTCTCCCTGTCATGTTTCCCTAACCCGTCCTCCACATCGCCACCTGAGTCGCCGCACCCTGGCCCCACCCTGGACGCAAACCCACGTACGCCTCAACCACCTGCCACCGGACGCGTGCACCCACACGCGGTACACCGACCGCTCCCTGTCCCTGCTACCGACAACCACCGGCACGAAGCATGCGCCTCGCGCAACCCCACCCCCTCCCAACAAAACTCCCGCCCCCAGCCCCACACCACATCGGGATCCCACTCCCGTCGCCCGGCCCCACCCCCTATACTTGCACCACACTCCACCTCCCCACCATCCGCGCCTCCCTTTCCTCTGCTCATCACCAACCCCGCCCCTAGCGATCTCCACCGCCACCACCCTCTCCTCTACCTCCGCTCGCTCGCCGTCGGTCGCCGACCTCCTCCTCGTCACCGGCTACCCCCGCCTCCTTCCGCACCACCGCCGTCCGCACGAGGCCGCCCTCCTCTTTGTTGTCCTTCCTCCCTCGCCACGAGCGCGTGCCGTCGACTTGGCTCTGCCTCGCATCGCCGCCGCGGGCCCCCGTCCTCGCCGCAACGGCGCCCCCTACGAGCTGTCTCTGGCCACCGCTGCCGTGCTTCGACCCCTGCCTCCTCCTCTCGGTTCCAGATCCACCGCCACCGCCCTCATCTCCCGTGACCGCCTATACTCTACCTCGTCGGCCCGCTGCCTCTGTCCATGAACCAGAGCACACCGGTTCTCCTCTGCAACAGCTCTAGCGAGCCCACGAGCGTTTCCAGTGAGTCCGTGTGCGCCGCCCTCCTTGAGCTCTCGTCTGCACCGCTCGCCGCTGAGTTCCTCCCCGTCGTCGACCGCGCCGATCTCCGCTGCGTGAGCACCGTTGCGCCTCCCTTGCTTCCCATCGTCAGCAGCCTCCTCTGTCAGGCACGCCGTCGTTGTGCTGCCCTCTATAGCGTTTGGTCCCGTCGTCGCCATCGTCGGTGCCCCGCGCTGCTTGTTGCCGCCCAACATCTTGTGTTGTTGTTTCCGTGCCATAGGTTGATCAGTACCTACACGATAGATGTGTGGTGGGCTATAAGCCCCTGGCTATTATGTTGTGAGAACATAGTGGCAACCGTATGGAGACAGTGTGAGGCCACGATAAGAATGGTAGTGCGTGTGAACATCATTTCATTCGGTGCCCCATTTTACGAGTTTCGCCTTACCGAGGATAAACAACAGAAGATCATGCAGATGTTGGACCAAGATCGCCATCGTCAACGAAGTCGGTACACCAAGACTTTCCTCTCGCAACGCCAAGTTCTCCTTCCCGAAATGCCATGATCTTCTTCACGGATCCGATGGTCAAACCCCGGAAGCCCCGATCCGAAGACCGGTCCCGTTGACCCTGAACCCCGTCGAACCCCCTTGGTGAACCCTAAGATCGCCGATAACCGATGTGCGACCCCTTTCCTGAGACCAATATTTTTATAATATATAATATACATCGGTTGCATATTAAATCATTCATGTCGCATACATTCTCTGGGGGTTGTGGGGTACTTTGTCGATTCACCTCATAATTAAATATGGAGGCTATATGCAGGCTATTCTAGTCTTATATTATCCCCCATTTAAATTGGTGTAGCGAACTGATGCCATGTTTCGCCTTGTTATTCCAACATTTAAATTGCGGGGTTTCTAAATAACTTGAACCGTTTAATTAATTGTCGGGACCCCGGTTCCGCTTAATACTGCCTAATTGCACCGCATCTGTGCCATGCCATGCATCATATCATAAGCATGCCGGATCTTCTGCCGTAATATTAAATATTGCATCCGGTGTTTCTTCTAGTGTTTGCTTCTTCGCGGATTAGGCCGATGATTTGATGCGAGTATCGACAAGTTCTCCAGATATGATCCCTCAGCAGTGTTTCCCAGGCGAGCATCCTCCCCCTTTCTACCTATTTTGCATTTATAGTCTTTACTTCCTCCTGTTGATCTACTGCTATCCGTATTTGATGCTTTAGTTTCCGTGCACCATTTATATTCCTTGCAGCCCTATATTGCCTTGGACATATCCTATTGCCTATTGTTTGATAGATAGTCGGCCTTGCGAGTCGTAGTTGCTTGCTTCTGTGTTGCTTCGCGTCGTTGTCGTTCCACCGTTGACGGCAAGTTGGCACATGATAATGGTGGAGATGCTTAATGGTCGAGATGATCATGACTTTAAATACAACTATTAAATTGCTGGGACAACTAATGAAAGAGGCACCGGTTGGCAATATATGCTATTTGGTTTTTATGCCCACTTGTGTCCCTTAGGCCCCGAGTACTTGATACCTGTTCCTTGACTATTCGCACTATCCACATACGGTAGACTCTATGAATCCCCCTTAGCCAGAGCTTGATTCATTTCTTATTTCTTGTTGCCACAAACTAGTTTGGGGTTTTATTACTATCCTGTACTTATGCCATGCTTTACTGCTTTATTTAAGGTTGTGCGTGGAGCACCTGTACTGTTTTGGATCGTGCCACGTTTTCGCGGTATCGACAAGCCCAATCACACTTTCGAGTTCCCAGTCGTTTACAGCCATCATCACAAACCCTAGGTCCGTTCCGGAGCCAGCCAACTTCGTTGCGGGTAGCTTAGTGGGGTGGCCCCCTAAAATATTTTATGAATCCTGTGATTGCTTTGTCGTGAAAGCCTCGTTGGGTTTTGATTTGGTTTTTCCGAGGTTGATCGAGTTTGTCTTGCTATTTGTGCACCCCTGCAGGGTAAAACTTTCTGAAAGCCGTGTCCGTGGTTATGGACGACTTGGAGCACAGTATCTCGATCATAGACAAGCATAACTAAAGTAGTGCTATAAACTTGACCTAATATATGACTAGTAATCAGATTCAACTATCACGGAATGGATATTAAAATGCCAACAACTGGTGGATCTGAGGTTGTTTTGTGACATGCTGTACCTGCCTAGTAAGTATTGCAACTCCAATGGAATGTGCTAAAAGTGCCAACAATTGCTGGGTTTTGGGATTCCTCAGGACAATTATATCTGACTAGTAAATGTTCCAACTACCACGGAATGTTAACTAAAAGTGCCCACTACTTATGTTATCAGGATGACTCATGCTACCTATATCTGACTAGTAAGTGCTTCAACTATAACGGAATGAATAAAACTACCAACTGTGTGAGTTCCTTGGTTTGACTTCCTCGTTTGGTCTCGAGGGGGAATACCAAGATGGGTATGATTGCTGTTAGTCTCAAGTTGGATTCGAATAGGTCTTTCTTACCCCTCTCCAATAGACGACAAATGTATCGAGTCTCTATAGGTTGTTTAGTGCATGCTGCGCAGCCGCTTCAGTCCACCATACCTATGTAGGCGAGAGCCGCCGAATTCTATCCTTGCCGTGTACTGGCCTCAGTACTGACGCTCCCCTTTTCCTTTGCCCTTTGTCGGCACCCCTTTTGTATTAGGAGGTTCGAGATCGACGTCGTTAGTAGGCTTACCCTTCCGGCTTGGCCTGGGCAGGGTTATGGACGCCATTGGTTATTCTTCAGGGCTCTTAGCCCCATTTGCATCTTGTCCATAGTCGAACGCTCTATCGTTTCGAGGTGATTTGGATCTTTGTATACTATATATGTATTTTTGACTCATGGAGTCGCTGTTGTATATATATCTGTTCTATGGGTCCCATCGAGGACTGTTGTGTAATGGTATTACTTTGTTTTCCACCCGCACGAAAGTTCCTAGTGGGCGTCCTTAATTCGTTTCTATGCGGGTTTGGCGGAAAGGGCTAAAACTTGCATAGGGCCGATTCTAGGGTGTTACAGCGGCCCAATTGGAATCGCCTACTCTGACTGCCAAATGAACACCTGCGCTGAATCAACGATGGCATCGGGGACTACTGATGGGGATATGCCGAATGGGGTATGCCCAGCAGGACATTCTGTCTGCCCCAAAAAAATGTGAGTCAGCTTGCAGGACGACGTCTAGAATGCGACTAAGGGCCGTGCCTAGCAACTGGATGCTAGAGGCCCAGAAGTATAGCAGAAGCCCAGTCAGATTAGGTCAAATCATACGAATCCTTGACTAGTTCGGTTGTAAACACTATAAACCCTAGCGAGGTACCCCTGTATAAACCTCCCTAGGGTTCCCTTTGTACTCACGTTACATCACACACCCCTTCTAGGGACTCGCTACTTAGAAGCCGAGCTCACCACCCTTGTAACTCGCTCTCTGCCAATAGAATCTAGCAGGAGTAGGTCATTACCCTCCGGGGGACAAACCTAGGTAAACTCATGTGCATCCGCCTCCATCTCGCACTGCAGATGGCCACCAGCTCTCGCCCTCAATACTATCAATCGCTACCCTTGGTAGCGACTGCCGTGGCCATTCCCATGACAGATCTCAATGATGAGCTGTTTAGAGAAAAGGACATCACCCAAGCACTCCGAGCTGAACTCCAAAGTTGACGATGTCATCTTTGCTATGTTTCCTGTCTTGTGACTTTTCATTCTTCCGACTCTAGGAGTTCAGATATATTTTTCCGACCTTTGCTTTATATACAGAGGTCCTCTGAATTTGCTGGATTCCTCCTCCACCGAGTCTCGGACCAGCCGGCTTACCAAAGTCAGCGATTTGTTTCATGATTTCTTCCAGTCACTAGAGGATATTGGCGAAGTTCTAGAAGTTCCGGACATGAATAGAATGTCTGCCTTTGAGGTGCGAGATAATGGAAAGGAGATGCAGAACATGTCCTATGCGCGAGGCGCAACATAGAATGCCCTTACCATGGTTATGAGCCACCATGGAAGCATGGAGATCTGGCAAGTAACCATGGGTTATTCAACTGTGGATGAAGACATCAAGGAGCAAGATATTAAGGCCATCATGGAATCCTGCGCCGGTTATGGCTGTCACGTAGCTGATCTGACTAGTTACGACACTCCATTCTTCACTCGTGTGGAAACGCCTCCTCCGCCTACCGAAGAAGCAGCCGAAGTTTTTGATGACGAACAAACCATATTCGATTTGCATGTCTCAAAAAGATATCAAGGTGAAGGCAATGTCTCTAGTGAGCCGGCAACTCCTACCTCTTCTCCTTCATCGTAGAGGACCGAAAAACAATGTGTTATTCTAAAACAATCGGATTGTAATAAGTAGTATAATATTTTTGCTAGTGCTAAGATTTGCAAAAACTGATGCTTCCATCCAACACGTTTGGCTTTATTTTGACGTGCCTAAAATTTTTACATAAGCACTTTTTGCTTTGTCTATACTTATCGCTTATCTGGCTTTCCGCCTCGTCCCTTTCGTGAACCGGCCAACCTTCAACACGGAAACTTTGCCAAGCAACGTAGCTCAATTGCTAAACTAGTTTAAACTCAGAAACAAAGCCGGCTTCTAGTACCAACAATTCACTACTCGGAAAATGCCCGCATCCGGAATCAGATTACCAAAATATAAACTAGAAAATTTACACTTATACCCAAAGGTTGCATTTTTAGAATTGGAAATCTAACCAGAACAAACACGAGCATAAAGTACTTTCAAGTATTCTGGCATTTTTGACTGTGACATGATCATTCAGAAACAAGATGGTAATATAAAACTTCTCAGAAAAAATATGGAGGCAACCAACACTTTATTTCTCATTGAACATGCACACATATATGATTACAAAGAAATAATTTTTAAGAATAAAAGGGATGTAGCTGAGCAATATTCCACGGTCTGTCTAATTCTTCCAGGTCTGTACTGCCTCTAGCTCTCTTTCTCTTCTTAGTAGTAGGTCTTTCTTTGACTAGCTGCACACCAGTTAGATAGTAAGAGCTATTGTGCAATACTCGGCTAACCAAAAAGGGCCCTTCCCATACTGGGGAAAGTTTGTGCTTTCTTTTCTGCACAAGCCAGAGAAACAAATCGCCCTTATTGAAAGACCATTTTCTGAATCTCTAGCTATGATACTTGCACAACTTCTACTGATAGGTTGTTGATCTCTGCTCAGCAACGATGCGAACTTCTTCGATTAAATTTAGATCATTTTGTCAAGAAATTTCGGCATCCTCTTCGATATATACAACAACTCGGGGAGAAGTATGAATTAAGTCACTAGGAAGAACTGCTTCTGTGCCATAGACCAAGAAGAAAGGTGTGTATCCAGTTGACCTGTTCGGAGTTGTTCTTAACCTCCATATCACATACGATAATTCATCTGCCCAAGCCCCCGCAGCACAATGAAGTGGTGCTTCGAGGCTTGGTTTGAGGCCTTGTAGGATTAAACCATTTGCTCTTTCAACTTGTCCATTAGCTTGTGGATGTGCGACTGACGCAATGTCAAGCCGGATAGTTTGCTTATCACATAATTCGGAAACTTCTCCCATTGAAAAATTGCTCCTGTTGTTCGTGATAATACAAAGCGGATAACCGTATTGGATTATAACATCCTCGACAAATCTTCTGGCTGTTGCTCCATCACAACTTGTGACGGGTTTAGTCTCAATCCATTTTGTGAACTTATCCACCATCACTAAGAGGTGAGTAAATCCACTTGGAGCCCGCTTAAATGACCCTACCATGTCAAGCCGCCAGACCGCAAAAGGCCATGTTATAGGTATTGTTTGCAGATGATTAGGCGGAACATGAGCTTGTTTGGCGTATTTTTGGCAGCCTTTGCATGTCTTGACCAGCCGTTCGGCATCTGCCTGGGCTGTAAGCCAGAAAAATCCGTGTCTGAAACTTTTGCCACTAAAGATTTGGCTGTAGCGTGATGACCGCATTCGCCTTCCTGGATCTCTCTTAAGATTTCCACTCCTTCTTCCGGAGATACGCAGCGCTGAAAGACCCTAGATACACTCCTCTTATAGAGCTCACCATTTATTATTGTGTAGGTTTTTGCTCGTCGGACGATCTGCCAGCTCAAAACCTCGTCTTTGGGTAATTTTCCGTCTATCAAGAAAACAAGGTAGGGTTGAGTCGAGCTGGGGATTATATCCAAAACTGCCACTAAAGGTGAGTCAGATTTGGTCAGATATTCCTCATCTACTCCTTTTATAGAGGGAACTTTGAGGTGCTCTAAAAAAGCGCCATCCGAGACCTTTTTCCATGCAGATCCTGTTCGAGATAATGCATCTGCTTCCTCATTTTCTGTTTGAGGGATATGTTGAACTTCAAAGCCTTCGAACGATTTAGATAGTTCATCCACGACAACCCTATATGCTGCCATGTGTTTATTTGCATTACAGATATCCGACACTTGTTGAGAGACAAGATCGAAATATCCATAACACATAAGTCGTCGGATGTGGATATCCTTAGCAATCCGGATTGCATGTAGTAGTGCTTCATATTCAGCAATGTTGTTGTTGCTGTGAAGTGAATGTGCAACACATAGAAACGCTTATCTCCTTGGGGTGATTTGAGCACCACATCAGTCCCCGAGCCCCCGAGCGCCTTCCCATCAAAATGCAAGCTCCAGTATTTTGACTCTGGGAGGGTCATATTTTCCGTTGTCTCTATCCAATCAGCGACAAAGTCAGTGAGGATTTGGGATTTGATTGCTGTATGAGGTTTGTACTCAATGTCGAAAGCTGACAAATCTATTCCCCATTTTGCGACATGTCTCGTAGCGTCGTCGTTGTTAATTATGTCTCTCATGGGAGTTGTGCTCACCCTGGTAATTTGATGCTCCTAAAAGTAATGCCGTTACTTCCGAGATGCTACGAACACACCTTAAGCTAGCTTTTGATAGTGCGGATACCGCTATTTTGATTCAGTTAGGACTTCACTGAGGTAATAAGTCGGACGCTGCACTAGGTGTTCTTGTTTTTCCTCTAGTCTTTCCACCACCATGACAACACTGACGACCTTGTTTGTCGCATCATGATAGGGCAACATCGGTTCGTGATGTTCCGGTGCTGCAAGGATAGGAGCGGATGAGACTACTGCTTTCAGGTCTTGTAGTGTAGCTTGAGCTTCATCGGTCCAAATGAACTTTTTGGTCTTTTTCAGGAGCTTGTAGAGTGGTGCGGCTCTTTCACCGAGCCGGCTTACAAATCGACTGACAGCAGCAACGCAACCAGTTAATCTTTAAACATCCTTCAGGCGAGTCGGCCTAGAAATATTGAGTATAGCCTTAATTTTGTTTCGGTTCACTTCTATGCCTCTTTGAGACATGATGAAAGCTACCAATTTTCTGGCTGGTATTCCAAATAAACATTTCTTCGGGTTAAGCATTATGTCGTATTTTCGTAGATTAGCAAACATTTCCTCCAAGTCGGATATTAAGGATTCCTTGTTTTTGGACATCACCTCTATGTCATCCACATATGCATGTACACTGCATCCGATTTGATTGTGGAGGAAACACTCCATAGTGCGCTGGTACGTAGCTCCTGCGTTCTTGAGCCCAAAGGGCATCGTAACGAAACTGAAGGTTCCGAAAGGGGTTATGAATGAAGTTTTGACTTTGTATGATTCCTTCATACGGATTTGGTGATAACTAGAATATGCGTCGAGAAAACATAGGAGTTCCAAGCCTGCCGTAGAATCAATAACTTAGAATCGATAACATAGGCAGAGCAAACGGATCTTTGGGACAAGCCTTATTCAAGGTGGTATAATCAACACACATCCTTAATTTAGTGGTGTACTTTTTATGGACCATTATAGTATTGGCCGACCACTCAGTGTGGATGACCTCTTCTACGAATCCGGCTAACTCGAGCTGGGCTAGTTCCTTAGCTATTGCTTTTGTCTTTTCATCGCCAAACTGTCGTAAGGACTGTTTGATGGGTTTAGCATTTAGGTGTACATTTAGAGAGTGCTCGGCAAGTTCCCTAGGTATTCCAGTCATGTTAGATGGCTGTCATGCAGAAGAATCTTGATTTTCCTAGAGGAACTTGACGAGCGCACTTTCCTTTGCGTTATCTAAACCTACACCTATCTGGGTCACCTTGGAGGGGTCATCATCCATCAACGGTGTCATCCTCATCTCTTCTGATGTCTTGAACACCGGAGTTGGCTTTGTCACCTCCTTCTTCGTCGTGAGCATCTCGGACAGGTCGATGGTTTTCTTGATCTCCTGGTTCTCCTAGGCATATAGTACGGCTTAAGGAAATGTGGCATTTCTGTCCTCACACTCTTGCGCTTTCTTCGGGTCTCCCCTGATGGTGACCACGCCCTTTGGACCTGGAATTTTCATCATATTATAAATGTAACACGGACGAGCCATGAAAGCCCAGTAAGCCGATCGTCCGAATATAGCGTGGTATGAGCTCTTGGATGGGACCACTTCGAAGGAAAGTGCTTCCGTCCGGTAGTTCCTTGGAGTTACAAAAGTAACATCCAAGGTGATCTCTCCTAGGGAATTTGCTTGTCTTCGTGGGACAACTCCGTGAAATTTCGCAGAGCTGTGATTCAGCTGAGTTTCTGAGATCCTCATCCGACCCATCGTTTCAATGTATAGGATGTTGATTTTGTTACTGCCGTCCATGAGGGTCTTGGAGAAACCATAGTCGTCAATAAGTGGATTGACGACTAACACATAATTTCCTCGCTTGTGCAACTTAGGCGGATGATCAACACGATCAAAGGTGATTGTGACTTCCGATCAATCCAATAATTGAGGGACAGCCAGAACAGTTGCGTTGAGTTCGTGCAAAACTGCCTTCTTGACCTTAGTTGGTTGAGACCCAAGGAATGTGCCATACGTGTCTTTATTTGTTGGGAAGTTCTTCTTTCCATCCAACTTGGGATTTGAAGCGGAATCTTCTTTGGTCTCTTTTTCTTTTTTAGGATTCTTGTTTCCCTTCTTTGGCTTGGACCTGTAGACAGCGGATTCATCTTTCTTTATGTCGTCATTGAAACGACACTCGACGTTTGTGCGGGACGAGCCCCCATTGGCCTCTAAGTGATACACACACGGATTGTTCGCAATGTCAGCCCAAGAGTGGGTTTTACCAGGTTACTGGTCTCCTCTACCCTAGACTCTTGACGTCCGACGACCACGTTCGCAGCCGCCTCCGCGCTCTCCTCGTCTTCTAGACTCGACAGTGGCAGTGACAACTGCGGTTTCCATGTTGGGGTTTTCTTCTGAGGTGTTCTTGCGCTTCTGAGCTTGTTGTTTCGGCTGTTTTGCCGACTGTGGTACAACCAGGACGTTCTTTAGTCCTTCTGCATCATGGTCGGCATCTGCATATTTTCTTGCCATCTCTATCATCTCTCCTAGACCAGTGAACTTATCGCACTTCAAACGGTGACGTAGTAAACCAATTGGGAGTCCTACAATGAAAGCTTCAATCAAAGATTGATCATTTACCTCTTCGCAGGTGTTCTTCGTGTCGATCCATCATCCGAGATAAACTCGGAAAGTTTCTCTGGCTTTCTGGGTGCAACGATGTAGGTCTCCTACCATACAGGGTCTCTAATATGTGCCTTCGAAATTCCAAAAGAACGCCCTTTGCATGTCATACCAGTTGTGGATGGTGTTTTCTGGAAGTTCATTGAGCCATGATCGTGCCGTCTTCCTCAACATAAGAGGGAGATACCGTGTCGCGACCAGGCTATTTCCGCCTTTGGCGATGTGTCAAGCCTGGAAAAAATCCTGAAGTCAAGTATCTGGCCGGGCCACACCGTTGTAGGCTTGGATGTGTCTTGAGATAGTAAATCCTTCCGGGAAGTGTGTTTGTCAAATTCATGGTCTGAAGCATTTTGGACCCCACGTAAATATCTTCGGTCTCGTAGCGCCGCGCCTCTATATTGGAGTTAATCCGGTGATTCGCGTCACTTGGTGATAGAGAACACCGTCTTGGTTGTTCGCTATAGCTGCGGTGCCGTGGAGCCAGACCTCAGCTTCTGCCACCACCTCCTCCGCCACCACGCCCTCCTTGGCCTCCTCGAGAGCCGGTATGATGGCTACTTGGTGGAGAGGGTGGTCCAGGTGGATTGTTTCCGGCTGAGTGTCGGCCTCCATCCGGAGCATCATTATTCTGGTTTGGGGGGGTGTCTTGATTACGATGAGCCCCCTACCATCTTGACTCGGCACGGTGTCCGTCGTTCCTTCGTCCGTCATTCCCCCATTGTGGTGAGGTTTAGTCAGATGGCTTGTATGTATAGGAGGTGGCATCCTTTGCTGGTCCTCCTCCCGACATTGATCTTTTTTGTCTTCACCGCGATTGTTCGACTCTCACCGGGGAAGGTCTCTCGGAGCCAATTGTGCAACTGCGTCTCCCTCTGCGGCTGGGGTGACATTACTCCAGTCACGTGCGGCTTTGTGCTGACGCCCTGAAGATTTGGTTCTTGAGTATTTGTCTTCCCGACGGTCGGGATGGTGATGTTGTTCCGGGTCCTGTCAAGGCCTGATGTCATCCCAGGCCAGATCCATGCGACATTGGTCGGATTTAGATACCAGTTTTCCGCTCCCGGACTTCGCGACCTTCGGTTTCTCCAGACCCTTTGTAAGTAGCTTTACGCCCAACCGGATTTGATCTGGGTTTGGATAGTTCGTCAGGATATCTCGAGCTGTAGCAGTATTTTCTACTGGTGTTGGACACACCAGATCTCCCTTGCTGTCAAGACGAGGTGCTCCCGGATCTCCCTCAGAGAGGATCTTGTGGACCTCTAGATATTTGTCGGCCCGCACATGGCCTTTCCGGGTCTTCTGATGCTGCAGAGAGATGAACTGCTCCGTAGTGGCAATGCGCTTCTACTCTTCCTTGAGGTTGTTAGCCTCGTCTAGGAGTACCTGACGACGCGCTTCTAGGGCATGGGCCCTGTCTTCCAATTCTGCAAGTGTTAGTTCTGCAGCGGTAGGGATTGGAGTAGTTAAAGCATCTCTGATGAGTTTACGAGCACTAGCGGTAATCACATTTCCATCCACCGGAGTCTCTTCGGCTCGTCTGGGATTAGAGCTCTATCCGAGTATTCCTCATAATCTTCGACAACCACTTCCTTAGCTGGAGGATCTTTTGTCGGAGTCTTCTTCTTATTTGCCTTCTTGGCAGCACCGGTGGCAAAAATGGCTTTGGGTCCGTTTCCTGGAGTCAAGCTCTGATCAGTACTTTTGGACATCTGGATGTTAGGATTAGCTCTGAGATCCATATCATCCTACGTTTTGGGAGGGTTATCCCCGGATCCTTCATCCATGGTTTCTCCTTTTTCTAGAGCTTTGGAGTTGTACTCCTCTTCATACTCTGCGGAGAACTTTCGAAAATCCGCTGACTTCATTGAATCATCCAAAGATGCCGGTAAGTCGGTGTTCGTTCCGATCACCTCCAGCACCGAGTCTTTGTTGTCTCCAGCATCGGCAGAGCCGGATCTGGATCCAACATATCCGACAAAGTGCGACGCGTGCGTCCTGAGGTAGTTGCGGCTTTCTTCGCGGGCTTCCTCAAAATGTTTGATGGTCTTGGGAACCTCATCCACGCTTGTGCCTTGCAGCATTATACGCCTCAATGTGTGTCTCGGGAAAGTTTGGTTTGTTCCGGCGTTGGCCGAGCTGGAACCAGAGTTGTTCTCTTGCTCCTCCTAGATTTCGACCTCGACTGGGAGATCGATCTGGGATTCAGCCTCCCTTGGGAGATCCACTCCAGATTTGACTTGCCACATGAGATCTGCTTTAGCCTTAGTTTTCTCCATTATCTCCGCGTTAGGTGTGGGCTGGGTGGGATTGGGATTTTCCCGGATTCAGAACTCTGCCGGCTCCACGGACAAAGTGGACCCAGAAGCTTCTTCTGCCTCTATCATCACCACTGGGGTGGGTGGGGCAGGTTCAGCGAAACCGATCTAAAAATTGATCTCACCAAAAGACATGATGGTGTAGGCGGTCACAACCTCCCTAGCCAGAATCCAGGTCTCAACGAGAATGATGAGAGGGACATCGCTGGCATAAAGGACGCGGCCGACATTGATTGTCTCACCGATTCTGATTCTTGCAGATTCCGCTCGAAACGCAGATCTGAAGCTCACTTGCCCCATGGTGGCAGCCAAGTTTCGTCGGATTGATGACAAGTACACCATGAGGGGGTCCTCGAGGCGTGCGGAAGATAGGGGTATGAGACGTATGGTGTTCCGAGACTATGAGCACACGAGTTTACCCAGGTTCGAATCCACCGTCTTTGGACGGATCCTACTCCTGCTAGCAATCCAGTAATATGGTAGAGACGGAATATGGGTTACACGGGTTTCGCCTATGCGAGTTGAGATTGTAGACTATTGTGGGGTGCCCTAAAGGCTGGTCCCTAGGACAACTTATATAGACATCTGGCCTAGGGTTTATAGGAGATACCTATCTGGCTAAGACTAAGAGTCGGTTACACAGTACATCTTGAACTACAAGTAACACTACATGCCTATGTCGGTAAGTCTTCTGGGCCTTCCCGTAGCGAGACTGGACTCCGTATCTTCTCCCTGACTAGGCCGCCCGTGAAGCAAAGTTGTAACCCGAAGTGGGCCACCCTAGTAAGTGAGGCAAATTTAGGATACCCGGTAAGTATATCCCCAACAAAAACCTGCACAATGCCATGGAAAGTGGTCTTTGTTGCCTGGAGAATATTCTCTAAGACTCCCAACTTGTGCATGGTGTCCTTATAAAGTATACTAATACTGCTACCATTGTCAATCAGCACCTTGGAAAACTTCACGTTGATGTTTGGCCCTGATGAAAGTTGGGTCAAGCACCAAAGCATATGATCCAGGGCTCGACATGAGCCTGGGGTGATCCTTGATACTCCATGTGATTTTCTGATTAGACCAATGCATGTACCTCGGCATAGCTGGAATAACCGCATTGACCTCCATATGTCGGCGTTGCATGTTCTGCCTGTCAGTTTCTTCCGTGGTAAATACACAATAAGCTTGGTGGTGCTCCCTGTATTCATTTCTCCCATCATTGCCGGTGTTTCCTGGGTTCCCCTGATTCTGGTTCTTCACCTGATGCACTGCATCCCTTCTATCGCGATTCTCATACCTTAGTGGGGGTGGTGGCAACATCATTTGTTAAGCATTTGCTCCTGTAAGCTACTACTGCCGAGGTTGCTGAGGTCGTCCCATGTTACTTTAATCCGGGTTACCTTGTCGAACATAGTCTCATACGTATACCTTGGCCTATCTTTCCTTTCCTTCCATTGCTTTTTCTATTCACTGGTCCAAGGCTTCTTGCCATCACTTTTCTGTACTCACTATTGGCCACCACTTTTTTGTCGCTAGCTACTCCTAGCTTCGGGCTGATCTTGGTCCACAACAGCGACATGGTGCGAGCCATATCTGAAATCTGGCCTTTCATCTCTTATCTTACCTCGATAATCATTACGTCGGGATGACCTGGCTCCATCACGGGGGTGATATTCCTCATTTGACTCATTCGACATAAGCCGAGGTTGCGTTGGATCACCTAGTGCATATGAATTAGTGATTCTGATTGTGTTAGCCAACATAGTTGGCATATCCCTTTGCAACTTTTTCCATAACACACATCCATACCTACACCCTTGTGCAAACCAGGCAATGGCCTGTGACTCGACTGCTCCTTCGCATGAATTGTGCATGTTGCACCACCGAGGTGAAAACTCGCGGTCTATCTCATTCGGCCTATTCCTACACATCGCCAGTTGCCGCGGCATGTTCGGCCTCTTGTATGTGCTTGCGAAATTGCTGATAAACATCTCCTCAAAATATAACCAACAGTTGATACTCCCTAGTGGCAGATTATTTAGCCAGACTCTTGCTGGTCCCTCTAGCACCTAAGGTACATATCTCACCGCCCATCTCAAATTCCTTGTCGCAATGTTCACTGCGGTGGCATAATCAGTCAACCCATCTTTATCCCTCTAGCCAACTGGAAGTTCGGCAATGCGAGTTCTCTCATAATCCGAGGTCCATAGCATGCTGGCCCTGGAGGACCTTGTCCCTCCATCATTTTCGACCAAAAATCCCGGTCTAACTTCAATCGTGCATCATCTAGCTGTAAGTTCCTATTTCCCAGCCTAGAACCTATCACATGATGATCCAGCTTAGGAAACCCAGCATTAGCCATCGCCGAATAACCATCATTATATTTGTTTTGACCCGGATGAACATATTGTTGTTGCATAGATGGGTCAGCACTTTGCTCTTGCGGAGGTATGTATTGTTGTTGGTGCTGCCGAGGTGGAATCTTCCTAGGTCCTACCGAGTTATGTTGTCCAGCATTACCGTACCCAGGGTTTCCCTGACCTGCATGGCATTGGCCGTGGTTACCTCATCCACCTTCACCTTAGCTGGCACTATGACAGTCCTCGTCACACTGTATTGCTTTTCCTTTCCCTGCCCTTGCTGGGTCATATGGGACCATCTACTTGTTTTTCATCCCAGAAGTTACTACTTCTTCTCTCCTTGGGCCGTCATGTGGGGATGAGGTTGCCCCGATGGATTTTGTCGAAGCACCCGCTGCCAAATGAACGACTTGAGAACCTCCTGCTCTTGCGGGGCTTGCCTTGAGCAACTCCTCATTCTGCTTGTTAGCAATTTTCACTAACTCAATAACTATTTCTTGCTGCCTTTTCCAGGCTTCACCGATCATACCCTATAACTCGATGCTGCTACATCTCCAGCCCTGAGGTTATTTGCCGGGGTGCTATACCTTGGTAGACATGCTAACATGGGTTTACCTGATTCTCTTGGCCTAGGAACATATTCCTTATCTATCTCACTGATGAGGTTTCTGCCCCTAGTATTCACTCCATCCAAACGGGTAGGACTAGAACTAATCTTGTTTGCCTTGGCATACTCACGCAAAGTGATGTTCAATGACTGCTGAGCTGCAGCTACCTTTTTTGCCCCCTCTAGTATTTTCTACCATGTCTCTTCCAACTCGGCATGTGCCTGAACCAGATCAACTACGGGAGATACAATAGTAGTTAGGATCTCTATTGCTTTCTGCAATATCTTTTGTGGTTTGTCTAGCGGAGGAACTCTAGTCCTAGGTCTCTTGGGTGTTACATACGGATCTTCTACTGGATCTTTGCTTGCTCCCGCATCTGGTGCAGTCATCATTACTTCGGCATAGCTAGTAGGGCGAGTGATACGCGGACCGCGAGCTATGTTGAGGGGAGGTTCTCCTCCCTCAACGACGTGCTACAGATGTACACAGGACTAGTCGATGCTGAGGTAGATCTTGTGGGGACCAAAGCTGATGAAGAGCCTATTGCGCGGTGGTGGGCGATTGCCGATGCTGCGGGCGTTGTCGTTGATGAAGTCCAGCATGGCGAACCGCTGCACTAGCCTGATGAAGATGCGCTCCCTAGTGATGATGAAGCTTCCCCTTTGGATCTTGACTCCAGCTAGCACAGCTGCTGGCCCCACGGTGGGTGCCAACTGTCATGGTGGTCTCACGGCAGATGCCATGGGTAGGCTAAATATGGGCCCAATGTGCAGTAGTGGTCTCCGAGAAGGGATAGTGTAGTGAATCAACACATGAAAGATAGAACTACACAACACAGATGAATTGCTCAAAGATCTTATATTATGATCCAAAGGTAATACATATGCTCCTTGAGCTATATCGTAGAGAGGAAGGAGATGAAGTGCTCCTGCTCTCTATTCTCTCTAGGGTTCTTCCCTTAGGCAAAAAGATCGACCCCTCCCTTGGAGGCCCTGGCTCACCTTATAAATGGGTGGCCAGGTTACATCTAGGGCTTACGTGGCCTAGTATATACTCGGAATATGCTTGTCCCAAAGAGATAACTCACCGCGCTCCTTTCCCGTATCCACAACCTCTATTAGGCAATGGCACAGACCCCATGCACTATGACCATTGCCTCCTGAGCCAATCATGTCCGTGACGCTCCCTTATGTCTCTGACTCTCTGACTCTTGTCGCTAGCATTTGTGTCTGCCTAGATTCCCTTAGGAGAGAGAAAAGCACTAACCCTGAGCTCCTTCATGAGCAAGCTATCTTCTGACTCGGCCAGGGCATAGTTAACCCAACCAAGTTGATACCTGCAATGGGAAGATGGTTCCTTCCTCGCGCTGACAGGGTGTATGTCGGCCGAGTCTCTCAAGTGCTCTCGGGCTTAAGGTGACCCGTCCATAACCCGGCTGGCCCTTCTAAGATTCGGCCAGCTTTGTGCATTGACCTATCTTTGCCTCGGCGGACCTTGTCCTTTTACCTTGGCTTTACCCTACCTTGGGTCGTCGCCCAATATCACTCGATTAATTTTACAGGTCCTTTTGATATGAATCCAAAGTCACATGATGGGTATTTGAAATATCTTTCTATAGAAATTGGATTCACAAATTTGAAGTTGCATACCTAGAGATGTGATTTATTTGGTGAAACAACCTTAAACAGAGGATTTTAATTCACCAAAATTCACCAGAGACTCAATAAATCTTGATATCCTTGGTTTTGGTAGGTTTGGTAGTACAATACCATTGAGAGTTGGAACCAACTCAAAAAGTATTGCAGAACTACCTAGAGAATTTCTATAAGGTAGGTAAGAATTGCATTTTGTATTTTTACTAAAGTAGAATAGGGATTGTTTGTTTGCGGCCCAAAAGTTCCTAGGTAAGTGCATTGCGGTACCCAAGTTGCCTGTAATTGCCGAATTTTGTAAAGTTGGGTTGCCAACTGCTGAGAGTGGCCATTTCGAGGCAAACTCATCTCACCCTTGCCAAATTCAAACATTCCATTAAACTGCCCTGTGAAGTAGATGGTCAGGACCCACATGTCGGTCATCTATCCGTGACGTGAGCGCCAACACGGCAACCTCTTAGGGAAATCGAGGAACTAAGTGGATTGGATGCATTGACAAATTTCACAAATCCATTCCCTCCTTTCCCTAGCACCGGCAGCGTCGAAATCTACCCTCCAGGCAGAACGATTCCTTCGGACATTTGACTTCCAGCACCAAGTTGCTACGCCCAGTTGCTCCGCCCATTCGCCGATCCGAGCTCCAATGGCGCATGATGTAGCCGCTGCTGCGAGGCTCTATCCAGCCTCCGCCTCCGCCACCGCCGCCGACGAGCTGAACAACTCGGAGGATGGCAGATCCTACTACCAAGGAAGAAGAAGTTCTGGCTACATGCGGGTGAGCTACCCTTCTCTTTGCTATTCGCACTAATTATAACTGCTATCTAGCTACTGAACCTAAAATTGTTTGTTAGCCTAATGCCGACAAACATATTTTGTCCATAGTTTTCTGTCAAGTGGGATCTCCGCGATCCACGCTTACCTGGTTACGATAGCCCTCTTCAGGTACGACTCTAAATCAGCAAGGGTGAAGGGAAAGTGGTATGGACACTATTGTATCACGATGGAAGAAGCACCTGCGCAGATATGCACTATCCCTAGTATTGTTGCTGCTCTGCGTAATCATGATGAAATATGGCCGAACCAGACTGCAAAGTTCAGCTTCATGGATGAACGAGGCATCATGGTTCCTCTAATGTGTGATAGTAAGCTAATTGGGTTGATGAAAAGGTATGCTTCAGCTTGCATGTTTGAGCTGAATTGTGATGTACTGGATGTGGAAGTTGCTGCAACTGGGACTCGCCCTTGTATTCTTGGACAATGTGGTTGCTCGAAACCAATTAGCTCCTGGTAAGCAAAAGTATCTTAGGGTTCGCATGTTTGTGCTGAATTGTATTTTTTGTTTTATTTACTCTGTAGTTATTGGGCAGTTATTTAATAGTCTTGTTCCTTTGACAGGAAGCGCCGCAAGGTTAGAAACATGACTGCCGGGTCAGTCATTTTGCTGCTGGAAGAAAAAAACGAGTGGAAAGATGATGTTGGACACGATTCTGGTGCTGATTGTCCCGGTGATGTAGACTACGTGAAGCTAAAAAAATTGGCACCAAGGAAGAGGAAGAAGCCAGGAAATGAAGAAGCCAGTGGACGTGAAGGCTTGGCACCCAGGCGGGGCAAGAAGGCTACTGGCAATGAAGATGCATAATAATGTGTTGAACTTGAACCTATATATGTAATTCGATTAAATTATGGAGCTCTGTGTGTGGAACTTTGTGGGGTGAAACAATCTACCCATGTTCTCGGAGTAAAATGTACCGTGATTTAGGGTTTGGAAACGCCCGAGTCAGTAGTTGAATCTGAAATTGTGATTGTGCCACTACTATCTGAAAACACGCAGCACTGGTTCCATGATTGCTAAAGGGAAGGAGGTCTCCCAATTCTATGGATTGTAAGTGGCACAAAAATAAATTATTTAAGCTGCTATACTCCATGAAGCAACAACTTATTTCAGCTGCTGCACAACGACATGGCAACATAAACAGCAATGGCAACCGATAATGCCCACATGATGAGGAAATCGGTAACACTTTCTGCCCTAATCTTGAGCCTATCTATCTCACCGCTTCCCTGCTCCTGCACGCCCTGCATCTGGCGAAGCTACCGGATCTCCAGTAACCGGGTTTACATGCTTCCACTTTATAAATTGTGGTTGTGCCATTTGCATGCGGCACAATCCACGTAGATTACGTTTAAACAAACCACCAATGTCATAATACCACCATGATCAGACAAAAAAAGTAATGCAGGGTTAAGATAGATTAATGGGCAACCAATGTTTTTCTCCTAGGACTCCGGGACCACTAGTTCAGACCGCTAGGTCAACAAGTACTACTATTACAACTTAAAAAAGAACGGAGCTCAAGCTAAATAGAAGTCGTTATCACACATCATCTTGATCTTCCTAATCTTATCGCGATGTGCATATTACTACGAGAGCAAGGATCAAATCATCTTCTCCTTCCTTTTAGCATCTTCCTTGCATAGCTTCAATTGTTTCTCTCCATTTATCCTCATGCACTTGTCAATACTTGTAGTTGTGAACTGCAGGACTTCGGCCTGGTGAAGATCATTCCTTGCTTGAGTCAGTTCTTACTCTGCTTTAGCCTTAAGGGACAACACCACGTCCCTCTCCTTCTAGACTTTGCTAAACTTGTCTTGCACCCTGCTGAGATCTCGATTAACCTTGGCTGTTTCAACTGGGTCAAATAGCTTCATCTTAGCACTATCAAGAAGTGAGCTAACTATGGATTTTTTAAACTCAACAGTCATATCCCATAGTTTGTCCAGCGTTTTCTGCATCGATTTGGGCCACTCTGGATCTACCCATTTGACAACACCGCAACTTCTGCCTTGCATCATTGCACGATGTCCTTGACACCATAAAAACCTCCTGCCTGCGTTTTGTCCTTCGGACGCTACAAATTTAGCGGGCACATATCCAGGTTTACATAATAGAGGACTGGCTTCCTCTGCTAAACCATGATAGTCGGAGTCGTATAGCGTCTGGTTGGCTTAACACATCATACGCGCATGAGTAAACAAAGTCGATCTAGCTCAAAATTAATAATTGGCCATAGATGATAGAGATAGAGATGAGACGACTCACATCGAAATCACCGTCCCTGTCGTCACGACGTGTTTCCTCACCATCTCCCCTTGAACCCATGGTGAGAGGGAGGATGGGGGACTGGGGTGGCTGCGGGAGAGATAGCTGCAGGCGCCGTCGGCTTGCGGCAATGGCAGGATGGAAGGGAAGTGGGGAAAGTGGCTTCGAGGGGAAGGAAGAGCAGTGTGGAGACAAAGAGCAGTATGGAAGTAAATGGGACGTGACACTGGCATCTGGCCCACGGAACTCGTGAGTCGTGTCACTCGCAAAAGGGGAGCGCTCGGTGTTGCCAGTTTGTTCAGAGCAAGTGGTTAGTAAGCTTGGCTAATCATGTCGCAGACCAGCCTACTCACGGATCACTCTTACGAAGACCATCCCAATCGTCCAAATGCCCCGATCGAACGGTATGTAACAATCGTCATGCAGAACAACTGTGTTAGGGCGTGCCTTCCAGAAGACTCGATCTAATGGCCACCATTGGGGGCTAAGGTTAAGGCTCTCCTAAGGTTAGGATCCATGTGGTTTATGAAAAGAACACACATTTCAATGACACTGGTGGATCCATATGTGGTTTGTGAAAATAACAAACATGCAATGAACTCTAGTGGATCCATATGTGGTTTGTGAAAAGAACACATGCAATGACTCTAGTTGTGGTTAATGAAAATAACACACATGCAATGACACTAGGGGATCCATATGTGGTTAATGAAAAGAACACACATGCAATGACATTGGTGGATCCATATGTGGTTTGTGAAAAGAAAACATGCAATGACACTCGTGGATCCATATATGGTTTCTGAAAAGAACACACATGAAATGACACTAGTGGATCAATATGTGGTCTATGCAAAGAACATACATGCAATGACTCTGCTGGATCCTTGTGTGGTTTCTGAAGAGAACACACATCCACTAACTCTGGCTGTGGCTAATGAAAAGAACACACATGCAATGAACTCTGCTGGGTCCATATGTGGTCTATGAAAAGAACAGACATGCAATGACACTGGTAGATCCATATGTGGTTAATGAAAACAACAGACATGTAATGAACTCTGGTGGATCCATATGTTGTCTATGAAAATAAAACACATGCAATGACACTGGTGGATCCATATGTGGTTTGTGAAAAGAACACACATGCAATGACACTAGTGGATCCATATGTGGTTTGTGAAAAGAACACACATGCAATGACACTGGTTGTGGTTAATGAAAAGAAGACACATGCAATGACTCTAGCTATGGTTATTGAAAAGAACACACATTTTAATGACACTGGTGGATCCATATGTGGTTTTTCAAAAGAACACACATGCAATGACTCTAGTTGATCCATATATGGCTTGTGAAAAGAACACACATCCAGTCACTCTAGTTGTGGTTTATGAAAAGAACACACATGTTATGACACCGGTGGATCCATATGTGGTTTGTGAAAAGAACACAGATGAAATGACACTGGTGGATCCATATGTGGTTTGTGAAAAGAACACACATGCAATGACACTGGTGGATCCATATGTGGTTTGTGAAAAAGAACACACATGAAATGACTCTAGCTGTGGTTAATGATAAGAACACACATGCAATGACACTGGTGGGTCCATATATGGTTTGTGAAAAGAACACGCATGCAATGACTCTAACAGGTTCCATATATGGTTTGTGAAAAGAAGACACATCCAGTGACTCTAGCTTTGGTTTATTCAAAGAACACACATAGAATGAACCCTGGTCGATCCAAATGTGGTTTATGAAAAGAACACACATGCAATGACACTAGTGGATCCATATGTGGTTTGTGTAAATAACACACCTGAAATGACTCTAGATGTGGTTAATGAAAATAATAGACATGCAATGACACTGGTGGATCCATATGTGGTTTGTGAAAAGAACACACATGCACTGACTCTAGTTCTGGTTTATTAAAAGAACAAAAATGCAATGACACTGGTGGATCCATCTGGTTTGTGAAGAGAACACACATCCAATGACTCTAGCCGTGGTTTACTAAAAGAACACACATGCAATGAACTCTGGTGGATCCATATGTGGTTTATGAAAAGAACACACATGCAATGACACTGGTGGATCTAGATGTGGTTTGTGAAAAGAACACACATGCAATGAACTCTGGTGGATCCATATGTGGTCTATGAAAAGAACAAGCATGCAATGACACTACTTGTGGTTAATGAAAAGAACACACATACAATGAAACTGGGGATCAATCTATGGTTAACGAAAAGAACAGACATGCAATGACACTAGTGGATCCATATGTGGTTTGTGAAAAGAGCACACATGCAATGACTCTAGTTGTGGTTAATTAAAAGAACACACATGCAATGACACTGGTGGATCTAGATGTGGTTTGTGAAAAGAACACACATGCAATGAACTCTGGTGGATCCATATGTGGTCTATGAAAAGAACAAGCATGCAATGACACTACTTGTGGTTAATGAAAAGAACACACATACAATGAAACTGGGGATCAATCTATGGTTAACGAAAAGAACAGACATGCAATGACACTAGTGGATCCATATGTGGTTTGTGAAAAGAGCACACATGCAATGACTCTAGTTGTGGTTAATTAAAAGAACACACATGCAATGACACTGGTGGATCCATGTGGTTTGTGAAAAGAATAGACATGCAATGACTCTAACTGTGGTTAATGAAAAGAACACACATGCAATGACACTAGTGGATCCATATGTGGTATGTGAAAAGAACACACATGCAATGAACTCTGGTGGATCGATATGTGGTCTATGAAAAGAATAGACAAGCAATGACACTAGTTGTGGTTAATGAAAATAACACAAATGCAATGACTATAGCTGTGGTTAATGAAAAGAGCACACATGCAATGACACTGGTGGATCCATGTGGTTTGTCAAAAGAACAGACATGCAATGACTCTAGGAGTGGTTAATGAAAAGAACACACATACAATGACACAGGTGGATCAATATGTGGTTTGTGAAAAGAACACACATGCAATGAACTCTGGTGGATCCATATGTGGTCTATGAAAAGAACAGACATGCAATGACACTAGTTGTGGTTAATGAAAAGAACACACATGCAATGACACTAGGGGATCCATTTGTGGTTAATGAAAAGAACACACATGCAATGACACTAGTGGATCCATATGTGGTTTGTGAAAAGAACAGACATACAATGACTCTAGTGGATCCATATGTGGTTTGTGAAAAGAACACACATCCAGTGACTCTAGCTGTGGTTTATTAAAAGAACACACATGCAATGAACTCTACTGGATCCATATGTGGTTTACGAAAATAACACACATGCAAAGACACTGGTGGATCCATATGTGGTTTGTGAAAAGAACACACATGAAATAACACTGGTGGATCCATATGTGGTTCGTGAAAAGAACACACATGCAATGACACTGGTGGATCCATATGTGGTTTGTGAAAAGAATACACATGAAATGACTCTAGATGTTGTTAATGAAAAGGACACACATGCAATGAAACTGGTGGACCCTTATGTGGTTTGTGAGAAGAACACATATGCAATGAGACTTGTGGATCCATATGTGGTTTGTGAAAAGAACACACATCCAATTACTATAGTGGATCCTTATGTGGTTTATGACAAGAACTATCATGCAATGACTCTAACTATGGTTCATGAAAAAATAGGCATGCAATGATTCTGGTGGATCCATGTGTGGTTTGTGAAAGAATTGACATTCACTGACTCTAGTCGTGCTTCATGAAAATAACACACTTGCAATGACACTGGTGGATCCATATGTGGTTCATGAAAAGAACACACATTTCAGTGACACTGGTGGATCCATATGTGGTCTGTGAAAATAACACACATACAATGAACTCTAGTGGATCCCTACGTGGTCTATGAAAAGAACAGACATGCAATGACACTAATTGTGGTTAATGAAAAGAACACACATGCAATGACACTAGGGGATCCATTTGTGTTTAATGAAAAGAACACACATGCAATGACACTAGTGGATCCATATGTGGTTTGTGAAAAGAACACACATACAATGACTCTAGTCGATCTATATGTGGTTTGTGAAAAGAACACACATCCAGTGACTCTACTTGTGGTTTATTAAAAGAACACACATGCAATGAACTCTGGTGGATCGATATGTGGTTTATGAAAAGAACACACATGCAAAGACACTGGTGGATCCATATGTGGTTTGTGAAAAAAACACACATGAAATGACACTAGTGGATCCATATGTGGTTTGTGAAAAGAACACACATGAAATGACTCTAGATGTGGTTAATGAAAAGGACACACATGCAATGACACTGGTGGATCCATATATGGTTTGTGAAAATAGCACACATCCAATGACACGGGCGGATCCTTATGTGGTTTGTGAGAATAGACAAGCAATGACACTAGTTGTGGTTAATGAACTCTGCTGGATCGATATGTGGTCTATGAAAAGAATAGACAAGCAATGCCACTAGTTGTGGTTAATGAAAATAACACACATGCAATGACTATAGATGTGGTTAATGAAAAGAACACACATGCAATGACACTGGTGGATCCATGTGGTTTGTCAAAAGAACAGACCTGCAATGACTCTAGGAGTGGTTAATGAAAAGAACACACATACAATGACACAGGTGGATCAATATGTGGTTTGTGAAAAGAACACACATGCAATGAACTCTGGTGGATCCATATGTGGTCTATGAAAAGGACAGACATGCAGTGACACTAGTTGTGGTTAATGATAAGAGCACACATGCAATGACACTAGGGGATCCATTTGTGGTTAATGAAAATAACACACATGCAATGACACTAGTGGATCCATATGTGGTTTGTGAAAGGAATAGACATACAATGACTCTAGTGGATCCATATGTGGTTTGTGAAAAGAACACACATCCAGTGACTCTAGCTGTGGTTTATTAAAAGAACACACATGCAATGAACTCTACTGGATCCATATGTGGTTTACGAAAATAACACACATGCAAAGAAAGTGGTGGATCCATATGTGGTTTGTGAAAAGAACACACATGAAATGACACTGGTGGATCCATATGTGGTTCGTGAAAAGAACACACATGCAATGACACTGGTGGATCCATATGTGGTTTGTGAAAAGAATACACATGAAATGACTCTAGATGTTGTTAATGAAAAGGACACACATGCAATGAAATGACTCTAGATGTTGTTAATGAAAATGACTCTATAGTGGATCCTTATGTGGTTTATGACAAGAACTATCATGCAATGACTCTAACTATGGTTCATGAAAAAATAGGCATGCAATGATTCTGGTGGATCCATGTGTGGTTTGTGAAAGAATTGACATTCACTGACTCTAGTCGTGGTTCATGAAAATAACACACATGCAATGACACTGGTGGATCCCTATGTGGTTCATGAAAAGAACACACATTTCAGTGACACTGGTGGATCCATATGTGGTCTATGAAAATAACAACATACAATGAACTCTAGTGGATCCCTATGT